>CM056052.1:188993696-189451196 GCA_029574335.1 Rana kukunoris | reverse complement strand
AAGAGTAGATTCGGGTGGCCATAGATGTCTCAATATTGTCAGGAAATAGGACTAATTAGACATTACTTATTATTGGCCAGTGCACTGTGTGTGTTAGATTCTAATGCCACGTACACACGATCGGTTCATCCGATGAAAACGGACAAATGGATTTTTTCACCAGATATCCGATGAAGCTGACTTTCATCAGTTAAAAATCCGATCGTGTCCAACGCGGTGATGTAAAACACAACGACGTGCAGAGAAAAATGAAGTTCAATGCTTCCGAGCATGCGTCGACCTGACTCTAAGCATGCATGGATTTTTGACTGATGGATTTCCCCACAAACAATCGTTTTTTTCTATCGTTTTTTTAACCATCAGATAATTTTAAAACAGGTTCTAAGTTTTTTCACCGGTGGGAAAAAAACGATGGGGCCCACAGGCGATCGGTTTGTCCGATGAAAACGGTCCATCGGACCGTTTTCATAAGACGAACCGATCGTGTGTACAGGGCATAAGTAAAAAAAAAACATGCTTAAGAAGTACAAGTGATCTCACATGGGTATGGTCAGGGCTCTTGTGCTGCAGCAGAATTTTGTCACCAAGAGCAGTTCCCACACTTGGCTTTCATTGACAAATATACGGATATATGTCAGTTTTTAGTGTACTTGCCATTTTAAACATAATCTATAGTAAGCTACATTTCTTACTGTACAAATAAATACATGTACGACAAATCACCTTTATCACCATCGTTGCTAACTGTATAAAAGCCCTTAAAAAGGCCAGTTTGCTTCAGCACTGATAGATGGTAATGCTGTAAGACGGATACCAAATAACCTTATTTTCTGACCTTTTCTGTGACCCTCCACACTCTTGGGAGTTTGTGTTCTAGCATAGTTTTCACTTGACTTCCTTGTGTTCTCTATACTTTGCAGATGTCACATATGGCAGTGATTTCAGTATTCAGGAGTCTGCTGAAGTCATATTGTCACTCTACTAGAACCCATCTGGGGCCTTTTTTGTTCAGATTATTTCCTTCTAGTATCACTTTACTATTTAAAGAGAGAAGGAGAGGGCAAACAATAAAGATTGCAGCATCAAAGGATATTTTTTCATGTGTATGTTAGATAAATGTGCTATTGATGATAAAAGCTACTGATCAGAATGTCAGGCCTCGTACACACGACCAAGAATCTCGCCGTAAATGAAACGTTGTTTTCCTCGACAAGTTTCTTGTCAGGCTTGTCGAGAATCTTTTCAAGCTTTCTTTGCATACACACGGTGATGTAAAACACATACGACAGCACTATAAAGACGAAGTTTGATTCCACTGGCGTCACCCTTGGGGCTGCTTTTACTAATCTCATGTTACTGCGTGTTAAGTAAAAGTTTGGTGAGAGACGATTCACGCTTTTCAGTCTGTTACAGCGTGACGAATGTGCTTTTTCCATTACGAACGCTACATTTACCGAAGGTGCACTCCCGTCTCATACTTTATTCTGAGCATGCGAGCGTTTCTAAGCATACACACAAACGTAAAGCAGCCCGACGAGAAACACAATGAGGCAATTGAGACTCCCAACGAGAAAAAATACATTTATTTTTTTCTCGTCGAGATCCACAGCGGTTTTCTTTACGAAAAACATACGACCATTTTTCCTCGGCAAAAAAGCTCTGCCAGCATTTTTCTTGATGGATTTTGTTGAGGAAAACAGTCGTGTGTACGAGGCCTAAGGCTTTTTACCTTTTATTGTTGATAGGTGGTTTCTTAGTGGCAGATTAGTAGGCCCCATTCACACCTGAGCGTAGCATTTTGTCGCACATATTCAAGCGTATTCGCACGTTTGCATAGATTGTTGTCTGACGTTTTTGAACTTCGTCATTTTTTATTTTAGCCAATAGGAAAAATTATCATCTCTTTCATCATTTGTTGCTATGTTTGTAGATTTTTTTGTATCTTCTTCCTGGGTGAATATTTTTTTTCACAGAACGGATTAAAGCGACAAAACGCCCATAGAAATGCTTGTTGTCGCACTAGACGCTTGAATAGATTCTTCCATTAGTTTCTATGGGAATACAAATGTTCAAAAATGCCCAAATCAGCCCAATTCGAGCAACAAAAGACTTGTTTACTTGTTTGAGCTTCAGGCGTTCTGCTTCAGGCATTTTGCAGTGGAGATGTGAACCATCTCCATTGAGAATAATGGATTTTTTCCCCTCTAGCGTTTTGTAGCTTCATGCTTTAGGCTACAAAACGCTCAGGTTTGTATGGGCCCTAAGAATCCTTCTATTGCTCTGACTAGGCTTTTTAAAATATAACTTTAATTACCTTTCCTTGTGCAACAAAGATGGAAGTGCTTAAACCAAAACTTAAAACAAAAATTTACTACTGGTATATTGCCCCGTACATATGACCGTGTTTTCCAACAGGAGAACTGCGAGGAGAGCTTTTGGCCAGGATACCCTGGGCTGTGTGTATGCTCCATCACAGTTTTTCCAATGGCAAAACTGACGGAATCCCCCAGAAAAAAAGAGAACCAGCTCTCTTTTTTTCATCAGGATTCTAGGCTGACTTTTTCCCGGTGGAAAACTGAAGTTTTTGGCAGTTTTCCTGAGGGGAAAAAGACAGATGGAGCATACACACGGTCAGGATTCCAGAGGAAAAGCTCTCCTTTTGAGTTTTCCCGAAGGGAAAACCAAAGGTGTGTACGGAGGAAAGGGTAGAGAGCAGGTTCTCGGTTTTCTCCTCTGGATTTCCGACTGACCTTTTGTCATTGAGAATCCCAGGCGTGTGTACAGGGCATTAGACATGGTGGTTGCATTTGTTTTTTCTGTTATTTTCACCTGCCAATAAATATGTTGTTTTTCAACTTCCTTCAACAGATCAATCTGTCTAGCAATTAGAGGGTTGAGTCAAACTATGTACCACTGACATGGGGTTGCTTACAATGGTCAGCATTTATTCATTTATGTAGAAATAGAAAGAAAACTGTTCCTGTTCAGGTGTTAGCTTGAGTTTAGCTTTAATTCGTTAGGCAAGTCCTTCTGAATCTTATAATGTATCTAATACTATGTCCCCAGACTAAAAATACTGCTGTTCCAAGGTGTCTTTGTTGACCTTCATCCAAAGTAGAGACATCAGGTGAAAATAAAGGTGGAAAAAAAATAGTTAATGCAACCACCCAGTGGCGGCCCGCCCATATGGGCGCACGGGCGCCGCCCCCCCTCCCGCAGTCACAAAAAAAACAAAAAAAACGGGCCCTTTAAGAACTTTTATTCAGCTAAAATGTCATTTTGACATTTTAGCCGAAGTTCTGGCGGCCATCTATAGAGGGCGCTGCAGCGCCACCCTCTCTCGCAAATAACTCACATTCAATGCAATGCATTGAATGTGAGTTATCATTGTTGCCAGCTGCCTGGTCTATTCCTATAACCGGACATGGGTCGCCGGTTACCCGAATAGCGGCAGCTGGTTGGCTGAGGGGAACTGCCTATCAAAGCCAGCGGCTCTGATAGGCTTTTCCAGTACCGCCCTCCGGCTCTCAGAAGTCTATGCTCGGAGCGCAGGCAATCTGCGTTCCTTGCATGAGACTGATGCCCGTTTCAGCCAATCAGGTTCCCGGATTCTGGTTATCAGGAACCTGATTGGCTGAAGCTTCTCCACGGCGGCAGAAGACATCGAGGGAGGACATGGAAGCGTCAGGTAAGTGATTTTTACAGGGAAAGGGGCATCATGGGGCACAGTGGTGCCAAAGGGCACAGAGGCATGGGGCACAGTGGTGACAATTGATGGCACAGCGACTGCATTTGATGACATGGCACAGTGGTGACAATTGATGGCACAGTGGTGGCGTTTGATGGCATGGCACAGTGGTGACAATTGATGGCACAGTGGTGGCGTTTGATGGCATGGCACAGTGGTGACAATTGATGGCACAGTGACTGCATTTGATGGCATGGCACAGTGGTGACAATTGATGGCACAGTGACTGCATTTGATGGCATGGCACAGTGGTGACAATTGATGGCACAGTGGTGGCGTTTGATGGCATGACACAGTGGTGACAATTGATGGCACAGTGACTGCATTTGATGGCATGGCACAGTGGTGACAATTGATGGCACAGTTGCTGTGTTGCATGGCACACACAGTGGTGACAATTGATGGCACAGTGGCTGCGTTTGATGGCATGGCACAGTGGTGACAATTGATGGCACAGTGACTGCATTTGTTGGCATGGCACAGTGGTGACAATTGATGACACAGTTGCTGTGTTGCATGGCACAGTGGTGACAATTGATGGCGCAGTGGCTGCAATTGGTGGCATGGGGCACAGTGGTGACAATTGATGGCACAGTGGCTGCATTTGATGGCATGGCACAATGGTGACAATTGATGGCACAGTGGCTGCATTTGATGGCATGGCACAGTGGTGACAATTGATGGCACAGTGGCTGCATTTGGTGGCATGGCACAGTGGTGACAATTGATGGCACAGTGGTGGCGTTTGATGGCATGGCACAGTGGTGACAATTGATGGCACAGTGGTGGTGTTTGATGGCACAGTGGTGGCGTTTGATGGCATGGCACAGTGGTGACAATTGATGGCACAGTGACTGCATTTGATGGCATGGCACAGTGTTGACAATTGATGGCACAGTTGCTGTGTTGCATGGCACATGCACATTAGCATATGTGCATCAACTCTTAGTTTTATCAGGCACCTGGGAGGCACAGGTGCAGTGTCCAGATCCACTGCCAGCAGCCTGCCTAAAATCTATCACAGTCTGAAAACCATAATGGCTACACATTTTACTAAGTGTTACTCACATTTAGGGCCATATTTGTTCAGGGAGGTATGTCTGGAGTGCAGAATAATTGTTTTTTTTTTTTCTCCTCGGAATGGGGAACCTTAAGGAGACCTTGACAATTGTAAAATGTGGAAGTGTTTATAATAGATCTATGAACATAATTTAAACATATAGTTCCTGACACAAGGTGGTTTGTATACCATGGCTTATATGTCACATCAGGGTACTGGATACTGGCTAAAGTTGTGTTGGTAATGCCCCCAGTACAACCCCATGCACTCTGTGGGACTCCATTTTTTGCTTGTGTCCTAATGTGATGGATATTTTCTGCTGTGGAAATGTTTTCTAAACCTTTTTTCTTTTTTCTTCACTACTCTGATCAAGATCCAACTGCCTATTGCCTCAGGGCTCAGTAGCAGTTTCCAGATTGGTAACCCTTGATGCAGATCTTAAAAAACAACGAAAACACTGGCGCTAAATGATAATGGTTTTAAAACTTGGGGAGGTTACAAATCTCTCCCAGGAGAGTATATATGAGAGAGTCCAGAGCTGCAAGAAAAAACCGTACCCGGAAGTACAGACAAAGCACAAAGAAAACACAGAAATCAGCGCTCATGGTCCCCAACACATAAACTGTAAATCAAAAGTGTATATACTTAGTCCATTTATTGGTAAGTCTACTCCCAACAGGATGTATGGAAGAGAGGTCAAAATTTAAAATGTAAAACACTGTTTATCCATCCAAGGGTATAAAACAGTACATACATAAAAATGCAATACAATGCAATACAGTCAGCAGTAGCAGAAAGCATTGAAGGGTTAAGGTTCCAAGGTTTTTAGGTTTTGGGAAGAGCAGTTCTCCAATTGGAGTTAAGTACAGTAGCTTTGGGCCAGCAGAGTGTGTCTGAAAGCTTCAGGAACAAAACAGAGCTGGCCGTGACCTAACACACCGCCGGTTAAACCTGGTCCCCAAAGGAGTCAATACTCTCCATAAACATTTTGGAGCTGCGAACAAGAAGGCTGACACTGAGTGTGTGTGAGTGAAAAACTTGTTTAGCGCAACACATGAAAACTGAATCGCCTCAGGGCGCTTGGTATCCATTTCCTACTATATTTTGCCTTCAGAATAGATGGGTTTTGAGTTTTTTCTGAAGGCCTGGTGATTGACTTCCATTCGGATGCTGGTTGGTAAAGCGTTCCACAGTCTAGGTCCTTGGACTGCAAATCTTCGTTCTCCTTTGGACTTGTATCTGGCCTTGGGTATCTGGAGTAGATTTTGGTTAGTAGAATAGAGAACGCAATTGGGGTTGTGACATTTTAATTTTTCACATAGATATTGGGGGGCACTTTCTTGAACACATTTGTGCGTCAGGCATA
This sequence comes from Rana kukunoris, assembly GCA_029574335.1. Classification (NCBI taxonomy): domain Eukaryota; kingdom Metazoa; phylum Chordata; class Amphibia; order Anura; family Ranidae; genus Rana; species Rana kukunoris. The sequence goes on along the minus strand of CM056052.1, from coordinate 189,445,022 downwards.
GTGCTTTAAACGTAATTCTGTCTTTTACGGGCAACCAGTGAAGGGATCTCAGGGAGGGAGAGATTGATTCCCAGTTTTTTTTTTCCTGTTACAAGCAAGGGCGGATCCAGAGTCTAGTCTCGGGAGGGGCACTGCCAGAAAATAAGGTATTGCTTACAGAACTCAATTAGGTGTCCGATGTGTCCGCTGCAATGTTGCAGTACCGCTAAAAAATCAATGATTGCTGCTATTACTAGTAAAAAATATTTAAATATAAATGCCATAAATCTATCCCATAGTTTCTAGACGATTGTCAGGGACTACAGACATGGTACAAGAGATGGTCAGAGACTGCAGACATAGTACAAGAGAAGGTCAGAGAATGCAGACAAGGTACAAGAGATGGTCAGAGAATGCAGACATGGTACAAGAGATGGTCAGAGACTGCAGATATAGTACAAGAGATGGTCAGAGAATGCAGACATGGTACAATAGATGGTTAGAGAATGCAGACATGGTACAATAGATGGTTAGAGAATGCAGACATGGTGCAAGAGATGGTCAGAGACTGCAGACATGGTGCAAGAGATGGTCAGAGACTGCAGACATGGTACAAGAGATGGTCAGAGACTGCAGACATGGTACAACGGATGGTCAGAGACTGTAGACGTGGTACAGGTGATGGTCAGAGACTGCAGACTTGGTACAAGGGATGGTCAGAGACTGCAGGCATGGTACAAGGGATGGTCAGAGACTGCAGGCATGGTACAAGGGATGGTCAGAGACTGCAGGCATGGTACAAGGGATGGTCAGAGACTGCAGGCATGGTACAAGGGATGGTCAGAGACTACAGGCATGGTACAAGGGATGGTCAGAGACTGCAGGCATGGTACAAGGGATGTTTAGGGACTGAAGACATGGTACAAGAGATAAATGCAGCCTCATTAGTGCCCATCATTGCAGCCTCACTGTGCATATGAACGCAGCCCCACCTTTGTATAAAAATTCAGTCCCACTTTTGTATACTAATACAGTCCCACTTTTGTTTATTAATGCACTACCACTTTTGTATATTAATGCAGTACCACTTTTGTATATCAATGCACCCCCACCTTTGTATATGAATGCAGTCCCACCTTTGTATATAAATCCAGTCCCACTTTTGTCTATGAATCCAGTCCCACTTTTGTCTATGAATCCAGTCCCACTTTTGTCTATGAATCCAGCGCCACTTTTGTATATAAATGCAGCCCCACTTTTGTATATAAATGCAGCCCCACTTTTGTCTATTAATGCAGCCCCACTTTTGTCTATTAATGCAGCCACACTGTGCATGGCACTCACCATGGCATTACCTCGATCACACACAGCAGGTATCTCCTCTCCCGACGTGTGTCATGGAACAAACAGGAGCTGTAGGTCTGTGTTCGGCAGGGCAGTGAGCTCTAGCAAGGTCCCCCCTAGACGGGCTTGTGTGATAGACAAAACACTGATTCAATCAGTGTTCCATCTCCATCTACTATCACACGTGCAGGTCTAGCACAGGCAGCACAGCCGAACACAGATCCAGCTCTCACACACAGCCAGAGATGCCCAATGTCGTACACGCAGGAGAGAGGGGAGCGCTGCAGTCAGCTACAGCTCAAAGCAGCCCCAGGACAGGCAGCCTACCGGCCCTGGTGATGAGAGAGAGTGAGAGACTTGGCAGCGGCAGCTGCAGGCAGGCCCGGACTGGGACAAAAAATAGGCCTGGGCATTTTAGACTGAGCAGCCTGGGGGGGGGGAGAAAGAAAGATAGATAAAGATAAAAAGAAAGAAGGGAAGGAAGGAAGATAGATTGATAGATGGATAGAAAGCAATAAGGGAAGATAGATAGATATATAGATAGATAGATAGATAGATAGATAGATAGATAGATAGACAAGATAGATAGATAGACAAGATAGATAGATAGATAGACAAGAAAGATAGATAGATAGACAAGAAAGATAGATAGATAGACAAGAAAGATAGATAGATAGACAAGATAGATAGATAGATAGATAGATAGATAGATAGATAGATAGATAGATAGACAAGAAAGATAGATAGATAGACAAGAAAGATAGATAGATAGACAAGAAAGATAGATAGATGGACAAGAAAGATAGATAAACAAGAAAGATAGATAAACAAGAAAGATAGATAAAGATAGAAAGCAAGAAGGGAAGGAAGGAAGATAGATAGATAAAGAAAGAAATATAGATAAAGAAAGAAGGGAAGATAGATAGATAGATAGATAGATAGATAGATAGATAGATAGATAGATGAACAAGAAAGATAGATAGATGAACGAGAAAGATAGATAAAGATAGATAGATATAGATAGATAGATAGATGGATAGATAAAGAAGGGAAGGAAGGAAGATAGATAAAGAAAGAAAGATAGATAAAGATAGAAAGAAAGAAGAGAAGGAAGGAAGATAGATAAAGATATATAGATAGACAGTGGTGGTGCATCTATAGAGGGCGCCGGAGCGCCGCCCCCTCTGGCTTAGCCGCGACAATGGGCACAGTGGCGACGATGGGCACAGTGGCGACAATGGGCACAGTGGCAACAATTAAAGGGCACAGGGGCATTGAAGGGCACAGTGGTTGCGTTTGATGGCATGGCACAGTGGTGACACTTGATGGCACAGTGGCTGTGTTTGATGCCATGGCACAGTGGCTGTGATTGATGGCATGGCACAGAGGTGACAATTGATGGCACAGTGGCTGTGTTTGATGGCATGGCAAAGAGGTGACAATTGATGGCACAGTGGTTGTGTTTGATGGCATGGCACAGTGGCTGTGTTTGATGGCATGGCACAGTGGTGACAATTAATGGCACAGTGGCTGTGTTTGATGGCATGGCAGAGAGGTGACAATTGATGGCACAGTGGCTGTGTTTGATGGCATGGCACAGTGGTGACAATTGATGGCACAGTGGCTGTGTTTAATGGCACAGTGGCTGCGTTTGATGGCATTGCACAGTGGTGACAATTGATGGGCCCAGTGGCTGCGTTTGATGGGCACAGTGAGGCTGCAATTGTTTTGTTTTTTTCCATTTGCGCCCACCAAAAATTTTGTGCACCAGCCGCCACTGTAAATAGATAGCTAGATAGATTATTATCTATATCTACAGTGGCAGCTGGTGGGGGGGTGCAAACGAAAAAAAAAGAAAAAAGAGAGAAAAAGAAAGAAAGAAAGGTGAAGAGAGAGCGAGAGAGAAGGGAATGAAGGGCACCCCATACATCAGTGTACAGTACTCACTCAGAGGCAGGAGGGACTGACTGGATGGATGCATATCAGACTCCATCTTTCCTTTCTGATTGCTGTGCTTGAATCTTCCCGCCCACATCCCTTAGGCAGCAGAATAGTGTCCGTCGGGAGAGTGGGCGGGGCAGACACGGGAGGAGAAGAAGAGAGGAGGGGGAGGAGTAGAATCAGCTCCTTTCCTCTAACTGGCCGTGGGGGCAGCAAGGGGAGGGGAGAAGTGTCAGAGCTGGCTATGATACCCCAGCTGATCTCTCTCTATCTAGCGCTGTGTTGGTGCTGTACACCCCTGGGGAGACGTGACATACGGCCCTCTGGCCGCTGAGGGCCGTTCGCGGGCAGCAATCGGCCCGCGGGCCAAAGCCGGCCCGCGGCCCACAGGCATTTGCTAGGTTTGCCCTATGGCCAGTCCAGGCCTGGCTGCAGGCACCGCAAAGCAGTTTAAAATTTTTTTTTTTTAAAGCCAATGTGACATGATTGCCTCGGGGGGGGGGGGCAATTTCCCTTTCCCCCCCCCCTGGATCCGCCGTTGGTTACAAGTCGTGCCGGCGTATTCTGGATGACTTGTAGACAAGCAATTTGGTACTTTGGGAGTCCGAGGTAAAGGGTGTTTGCATAGTCAAGTTGATTATTGTTCCCACCATGACTGCTATGTCTTCTTTTGGGACAAAGGGAATGAGTCTACGTAGCAGGCGCAGCAGATGGTGGGATCCGCTGACTACTGAAATTATTTGTGCATCCATTGTCATGTCGGAAGTCAAAAGTGACTAAGAGACACTGCTATGCTGGACCCCTTTTCACAGTCACCCAGTCAGGGTCTAGTCAGACAATGCCATGGCTGTAGCCTACATAAACCACCAAGATGATGGCAGAAGTCAGGTAGCTCTGAAGGAAGCAAGCCTGATTCTTTCCTGGTTGGAGAGCCGCATTTCAACTTTCTTAGCTATGTACATACCAGGAGTGGATAATTGGCAGGTGGACTTACTGAAACGCTAATGACTTGACTTTGGAGTAGTCTCACCACTCCGACATTTTCTTGATCCCCTGGAAGACATGGTGATCATCAGATGTGGACATCATGGTCTCCAGATAAAATAAAAAATAGACAGATTTGTGACCAGTGCTCTTGTGCTGGATGCCCTTGGTTCTCGTTAAGACGGGTGTATGCATTCCTTTAAAAGAATATTCTTCCTCCACTACTTCACATGATAGAGGAGGAAGAGATTCCAGGGGATCCTCAATGCCCCAAAATGGCCCAGGAGAGCTTGGTACACGCATATACATATATACATCTGGTGAAAAGCCTTGGCCTCTTCCAAACTTGTCAGACCTCCTGTCACAAGGCCCTCTGTTGCACCCTGCTTATAAGTTGCATGCTTTAACGTAATGACTGTTGAAACCCAGGTCCTTAATGTTTAGAGCATTTCCACCTTTTCTCAAAGTGAGCTAAAATTCCTCTTGTAGGTTCCACCATCCCACTTGGAAGGCATACTTTAACTGGTGTGAGATCAGGCTCAGAGAAGATGGTTTGTTTCTTGATCATGCTTCGATATGGCTGCTTTTTTGCATGTGATTTTTTTTTTTGACAGTGATTTTTGAATGTATTCCTAAACCAATGCAGTTATGTTCACCACACAATCATGCCTGTTTTAAATACAGTGCCATCTGAGGGCCTAAAGATCACAGATATCCAATTTTGTGTTTCAGCCTTGTCCTGCACAGAGATAATTTCAGATTCTCTGAATCTTTTTATGACACAAGTAATATGTATAATGTACTGTAGAGTATATATTTAAAGTCTTTGCAGTTTTACATTGAGGAATATAATTCAGAAATTGTTCAGAATTTTTTAGATGGAGCTTTTCAGATTGGTGAACTTCTGCTCATCTTTACTTCTGAGACACTTTGATACTCTTTTTATACCCATAACAACAAAACCTGGAGAATGCCCAGGGAAAAACCAAGCCTACTCACCGACCAGCTGGCAGAACAGCCAATTAACCGGTCTAACAGTATGCGTTAAAAACAGGGGTTTTGTCCGCACGCATTTGCAAACGCATGCGTGAGCCACAGAGCCGCGCCGAGGCACCCTGTATTCTGTAAAATTGTATGGAGAAAACCAGGACGGCCGCACTCCAAAAAATGTTCCTTTATATTAAAACAGATCACAACATCAACATGTCACAGCAAAAAAAAACAGAAAAGAGCTGACGCGTTTCACATCAAAATACAGTGCTTATTCACTATGAATAAGCACTGTATTTTGGTGTGAAACACGTCAGCTCTTTTCTGTTTTTTGCTGTGACATGTTGATGTTGTGATCTGTTTTAATATAAAGGAACATTTTTTGGAGTGCGGCCGTCCTGGTTTTTCTCCATACAATTTTGCATACTATTGCAGTGCCTGCACCCAGGGGTTGGATCCTACCTTTCAGCTTTAGCTCCTTGGGACCTCTGAGCGGTTAACTTTTTCTCTCACCCTGTATTCTGTGGTCCTAACACTAAACAATGTGTGTCCCCACAATGGAGGCACATGCATTCTAATGGATAGATGAGGACAGGTGGACTGAAGGGAAGCCACCCCTCCTTAAAGGTTCTAGGAGCACACCAAACCCAGCATATAGCACAATGGCTGCAAAGGTGTTGGTGTGCTGCTGGACCAATACAAGCACCACAGGTGAAACATAAACCACCCTATCTGTAGCTGACCATAGCAGTAAGTAGCATTGGAAGGCTAAAGCAAAACCTGGGGAATGCCCAGAGAAAAACCAAGCCTACTCACCGCCCCAGTCATGTTACTGACCTGTTGTCAATTAACCTAATTGTTGGTATCATTTACTTTACCTGCTTTTTGTTTCCCCGTCCCAACTTTTTTTGAGACGTCTTGCTGGCATCAGTTTTAAAATTATCTTATTGTTTCCTAAACGTTTAAATTTTCTCAGTTTAAACATTTGATGTTTTCTATTTTGGGTTTATGAGATTTGTAAATCAATGCATTCTGTTTTTATGTTTATTTTACACAGCGTCCCAACTTATTTGGAATTGGGGTTGTACATTTTAATCAAATTTTTTTATATATATATATATATATATATATATATATATATATATATATATATATATATATATATATATGTATATATATATATATATATATAAAAAAATTTGATGTACATATATTTGTGATAACCAAATGTTTTTTTTCTTTTGGTAGGTTATGGGTAAGCGGATAGGAGCAGAAAGGCAGCATGAATCTATGCAAGAACCAAAAGAAAATCATGAAGACAACTATGAAGAAGAAGAGGAGGAGGAAGATGGAGGCGGCGGGGCAAAAAAACGGCGAGCGGAAATGTGATGTATTTTACCCCCCCACTCCCATATATGTTCCTTAACAAATTCCAAGCTGGCCTTTTTCTATCATGTTCCTTTTGTACTTTTGTGCATATGAGAAACTTTTATAAAAAATTGTATTTTATTACATAATGCTTTTTATTAACATTAGGCTTTATCTAATATTTCTGAATGACGAGGCTATCAAAGCCAGTCATTAGTAAACTTTTCTTTTATAATATATTCTTTTATAATTAAAAAGTGAAAATCTGTAGGGGATTAAGGTCTCCTATGAGTTACAATGCAGTATATGGTAGTACCAAGTATTGCCATACTTTTGATAGTTACAAGAACCCTTTTATTAGGGCAGTAGTTTCAATTATTGTGCCTTATGTCTCTTATTATAAGAGGAAGTTCAGGCATTCACCTTGTATATTTATTGTTTGTAATATATCCAACATTCAAGGTCATTTTGGAATAATTTCCTTGTTTCTTGTATTATGCAATGATTATATGAAATAATCCTTAAGGGGTGTGAAGGTCGTCAGCAGGAATAACTTTGTTAAATATTATGTAAACCTAATGCAGAATAGTAATGTAATGTGTCATCGCATATCCTTAGGGCCCTTGTAAGTGCTCTTTCTCCAGTGCAAATAGCATTTTATGCTGAAAAGCAGATCAGTCTCTGCAAGGTTCAGGCAATGTTATTGTATTCTAACTATACTTTCTCCTTTCCTCAAGGTAAAATATATATCTTATATTAATTTACTTTCTCTGGAAACCCTCACCATGTATGACCATTTTATGAGGGTTTCTGTCTTTTGCACAGGAGGTTTTTATTGCCTTGAGGTCTCTTATGTGGTTTTTATATCTTTTAACATTTGATACGTCAAGTTTTAAATATTTCTGTCTATGCGATGCGGTGAGGATGAGCCACAGAGTGCAGCTCTTTGAGGTGCACAGTGTCACTGATACTTCTTGCTGCTTCATGCTTTCTTCTTTCCGGAGTATATGGGGAAAATGATCCGCAGAAGGCAGAGTTTTGAGGTGAAAAGAGAGTCCTTGACACAACTTGCTGCCTCGTGTCTGCTCTTCTTCCATGTATGTGAGTAGAATGAACCACCAAAGGCAGCTTTTTCAAAGTGCATAAGGAGTCGTTGACACTTCTTTCTGCCTCACTTCTCTCCCTCCTCATCTTAAGTATATGGAAACAATGAAGCACAGAAGTGATATATTCTAGGTGCCGAAAGATTAACTTCTATTCATGCCAACTTCACTCCTAAGTACAGTATATAGGTATGATGGACATGGTGGGCTGTGACTGTTGTTTTCTTTTGTTGTCTTGGCAAACACTGATGGCAGGAACTGACTTCAGCAGTCTGTGTTATTAGCAGCCTGTCTCTGCTCATTATTACTGGAAGAAAGGCAGCTGGGAAGTTCATATTTTACGTTTAAAGTAGAGGAGTAATATGCAACAAGTAATGGTCCTTTACACTTTGCAGCCTTCCCAATACTGACAATATATCTGAGATTTCCTTTCCTGTTACAGTGTTCAGGTCCAACACCTAATCAATACGCCAAGCACTGCCACATAACCTGGGGATTGACATAATCGCTCATCTTCTTTGTCCACACAGCTAATTCTAATGCAGGCTGCATAGGAGGAAGGGGGAAAATAACAAGATTGCTACTAAAGGGGAGGAGGGGCTTCGTACTGCTTTTCCAAGTCACCAAGTCTTCTTAGTTATGTCAAATATGATAATTTATATAAAGTCTGTACGTGTACTGATGTATCACACATTTCATTGATCCTGCCGTCTGAACTACAGAGGTTACGAGAGGAATCAGGAATCACTGTTAACAGACGGCAAGGTACCATGGGAAATGTAGTCCTTTGAAATTGAAAGTAAACAGCAGCTGAGAAGCAGAAAAGCATGCAGGGAATACAGGGAGTTGTGAAAAAAGACGGCTAGCAGACAGGCAGCACTCACAAAATGAAAGTATTTTCTTTTTTTGTAAGCTTTTTTAGGATTACGGAAAATAACTATTGTTTGTATTCCTGATACACAATGGCGTTGTTCTAAAATGAAAGTAAATGTTGTGGCTATATGTCTCCTTTAAATGTTGTTGCCACCAAAATATGACTGCATGTAATGCCTTCGCATTCAGAAAAGCAGTTCCACCGATCTGAGGTAGAAAATAGTGTTTAACAATCCCTTGTCTTTCTCTTGCATCCTTCTTTAAACTAGGCCCTATACACAGAGTATACAACATCTCTGACATGTCCAACTTTTGGGCTGCAATTAAATCAAACCGATAGAGGCATTGCATACATCAATGATACATTGCCTCACTCTCTTCATTCATAGATAAATAATTGCAGATCCTGCACCTTCTTCACAAATGGCTGATCGCTTAGGACACATTTCTAAAACAGTGCCTTAAGTGATTACTCTCTATTATAGTAAATATAAGTAATAAACTCAATATATTGTTTGGCTCATTATGGCATCAGTGGTGCTATAACTTTTAATTTAACCACTTAAGGACCACCTCCTGCACATATACGTCGGCAGATTGGCAGGGCTGGGCACAAGCACGTACCTGTATGACCTCTTTAAGTGCACAGCCGTGGGTCGCGGGCGGCCTGCCCGTGGCCTAGTCCGAAGCTCCGTGACCGCGGCCTGATCGCCGCTGGAGTCCCGCGATAGGTCCCCGGAACTGAAGAACGAGGAGAGCTGTGTGTAAACACAGCTTCCCCGTTCTTCACTGTGGCGCTGTCATTGATCGTGTGTTCCCTGATATAGGGAAACACAATCAATGATGTCGCACCTCCGGCCCCGCCCCCCTACAGTTAGAAGCACATATGAGGTCACACTTAACCCCTTCAGTGCCCCCTAGTGGTTAACTCCCAAACTGCAACTGACATTTTCACAGTAAACAATGCACTTATATAGCATTTTTTGCTTTGAAAATGACAATTGTCCCAAAAATGTGTCAAAATTGTCCGATGTGTCCGCCATAATGCCGCGGTCATGAAAAAAATCGCTGATTGCCGCCATTAGTAGTAAAAAAAAATATTAATAAAAATGCAATAAACTATCCCCTATTTTGTAAACACTATAAATCTTGCACAAACCAATCGATAAACGCTTATTGCGATATTTTTTTCCCCAAAAATATTTTTGGGGGATATTTATTATAGTAAAAAGGAAAAAATATTGAATTTTTTTTAAATTGTCTCTCTATTTTTGTTTATAGCACAAAAAATATAAACCGCAGGTGATCAAATACCACCAAAATAAAGCTCTATTTGTGGGGAAAAAAGGACGCCAATTTTGATTGGGAGCCACGTTGCACGACCGAATGCTGAATCGCAAAAACTGGCCAGGTCCTTTACCTGCATTTTGGTCCGAGTCTTAAGTGGTTAATGTTTAAGATTTAATGGCGATGCTCAAAGGTTTTGTTTGATATCAAAAATATCAGAGAAGAACCACCATTTTCACAATGAATGAACTCACTAAAGTACAGAAAAGCCAGTGTTCTAGGCAGAATGTTTCTTATCAACAGAATGTTGTAAAATGTTCACTAATGCCGCATACACACGATCAGGCTTCTGCCCGACCAAATGCACATCAGGAATTCCTCAGAAAAAAAGTCTGATGGGGCACACACAGTCAGAATTTCTGATGAAAAAAGACCATCTGACTTTTTTCATAGAAAAAAACAATCGTGTTTACGCGCCATTATGGTAGTAAACATTCAACAGTAGAGCTAAATGAAATTGTTTAAGCTTTGTTTCAGTTTGAAAGCTTTTGTTACTAGTTCCACCTCTAGGCATTGGGGTTGATTTAGTAAACCCGGAAAGTGCAAAATCTGGTGTAGCTCTGCATGGTAGCCAATCCACTTCTAACATCAGCTTGTTCAATTAACCTTTCACAAAAAAAAAACTGGAAGCTGATTGGTTTTTATGAACTAGATTTTGTACTCTCCAGTTTTAGTAAATCAACCCTATTGTTTCTTTATTACATCATGCCAGGAGGAGAGGAGAGAAATAAACTGCCTTCAGAGTATGCAATCGTATTCTACAAAAAAGGCATTTAGTTCTATGTATATTGTAAACACTGGGGAAGATTTACTAAAACTGGTGCACACAAAATCTGCTGCAGGTGTGTATAGTAACCAATCATTTTCTAACTTCAGCTTGTTCAATTAAGCCTCGACAATAAAACCTGGAAGCTGATTGTTTACTGTACACAAGAGCAACAGATTCTGTATGCACCAGTCATAGTAATTCTGCCCCACTGATACTTCTTTTCTAATATCAGACTTGCCTGTTTATAATTCTAGAAAATTTGATAAATTCAGATATTTATTCAATGCAATCTGATAATAAAACTGCTAAAACTTAAACGCCAAGAAAAGAGCTAATATCTTTACTGTTTTGCCCACCTGGCAATGCATTATCCTGGCCTAGGCCAACAAGGCCCAGGCCTAGGGCAGCACTTTGAAGTTTGGATTAATTTTGCATAGAATAAGGGAGGGTTATAGCCCCTGTCAGTTTCTTTTTTACCATCCCTGTCCCATTGCAGAGATTTCCCTTCACTTCCTGCCCCATAGCTAAACAGGAAGTGAGAGGAAATCTATGCAAATTAAGGAAATTCATTGCCCCCCCCCCCCCCCCCCAGGCCCACACATTTAAAAATTTCAGAGTGAGTCTTAAACAGCAAGGTGTGGCCTTGACAGAAAAGGGTGGTTTGTATTTAAATTAGGGGTGCACAAGTTTACCCAGGCCCAGGGCAGCACAACCCTAAATACACTACTGCACCTTAGGATTGATAAATCTGGACATACATTCTTTTTGATTATAAACACCTCTGCAAGTCATTATGATGACTCTGCTTCTTTCTGGAAACAGGGAGGTGACATAAAAAGCCCAAATTCTGCTACCAATAAATGAGTGTCATCTGTCTTACTGTGTAAGAGTTATTTAAATCACAAGAATTGCAGATTCTTTCATCAGTAAAACAGTAACCATATATAAATATAGTTCCATATTAAGTTACCCTTTCATTTGTCCATGCACCCTTACATCACATGCTCACCTTTCCTTGCTCCTGTGCTACTAAATTTAGCAATTCAGCTACCAGGAGCAAACTGAAATACCTGACACAACCAAGTATGGGTGAGCATGTGACACATTTCTGATCTCCCATGTGACAGTGCTGGTGCCTCATGACTGCACACTGAAAGGGAAGGAGTCCATAGCCCCATATAAGTTCCAACAAATTGGTTTAGGGCTCACACATTGCTTTCTTTCCTCAGTTGACAGACATTTGGGTTCATACTGCTGAGGAGAGGTAGAGTTAGATTCCTTGTCCTGCAGCTTGGACAGAGAAGAGTCTTTTTAAGTCAAGTTGAAGGTGAGAAATTGTGCAAGTAAGGTACTACCAAAACCTCAATTACAAACTGTTGTGTTACTTTGTATACCATGAATACATGTATTCATGACTATATAATGCTAGTAAGTGGACATTTGGAGCACCCTGATCTTCAATAAAAGACTAACCTAATAGGTTGTATAAAGTCCTATATCAAATAATATGCCACTGATCCACATAAGAAAGGAACTCAAAAAATATACAAAATCATAATTTGCCTTTCACAAGTTGAAATGTGTTAAACTGTGTTTTGTTTAGGTTTGATCAGACAAGTAGCTCCACAAGAGATGAGGTTTTTGTGTCACTGGGAAAATGGATCAGTGTCCTACGTGTTATACAGCAGTTGTAATATGAAGAGTGAGATGTATTGTATGTCAACTGTATTGCTTGCTTTATGTGCTTTCCACCTATCTTCCTAAACTTTGTATGCTACCCAGATAAACCATACTACCTTTTTTTTTGGAAACTTACCATTTCCATAAAATGACACTGTCATTTCATCCATGTTTCTGATGTTTTCTGATTAGTGGTTACTAATTGGCAGATTTTCAATGAATATACTACCTCAATTCGTGGCAGTTCCCAAAAAGAATGTAACATTTTTATTCACCTGACCACTTTCCACTTTTCAACAGACCATTTTATATGAGCTCTGGCCCAGAGAAGATGGCAGTGTTTCTGGATCATGTTCAGATATGCCTTCTTCTTTGCACGATAGAACTTTAACATGCATTTTTAGATGGCATGTGTTCACACACAATGATTTTTAGAAGTATTCCTGAGCCCATGCATCACACAATCATGCCAGGTTTTTAATGCAGTCCTCTATAAAAAAAAATTCATTTTTTAGACCCATTTTCAGTCTCTTGCGCACAGAGATTTCTTCAGCTTCTCTGCATCTTTTGATGATATTATGTACTATAAATTATGATATATTTAAAGTCTTTGTAATTTTACATTTAGAACCATTATTCTGAAATTGTTCGACAATTTTTAGATGCAGATTTCCACAGATTGGTGACCCTCTGACGATATTTACTTTTGAGACACTCTGACTCTCTAAGACACCATTTTTATACGCAGTTATGTTACTGACCTGTTGCCAATTAATCTAATTGCAAAATGTTCTTCATGCTCCTCCTTATTGGTACCACTTTGCCAGCTTTTTGTTGCCCTGTCTCAACTTTTTTGAGATGTGTTGCTGTCCTCAATTGCAAAATGACCTTTTTTTTCTTAAAATGGTACATTTTCTGTTTAAACATTTGATATGTTTTCTATTTTTTATTGTAAATAAAATATGGATTTATGAGATTTCTAAATCATTGCATTCTGTTTTTATGTAGATTTTACACAGCTTCCCAACTTTTTTTGGAATTGGGGTTGTATATTGTGAACTAACATAGTCTGGACTTTTGTCTAGAAATTTTTGGAAGCTCAATTTAGGTAGTCAATATATTTAATAGCTTAAAACAGTAATAGATTAAAAAATGTTTTTATGAACTTATATAATGCCACAAATATATATATATATATATATATATATATATATATATATATATATATATATATATATATATATATATATATATATATATATATATATATATATTCTAAATCAACTATGCAAGTCCACAATAATTGTGAGATAAAAGTCCTTCAATTATCAATGCATAAGTCCATTATTATTTTCTTTCACTTGTGCCATAAATACTGTACTTTTTCTGCAACATTTTTGTGAATCACTCCAACCTGTATTGTGCAAAACCCATCACCAACATTCTAGTAATCTGATATGTAATGCGATGTGCACCAGCAAATATGCACTTGTTAAGTTTAATTTTTAATCTTGGGCTTTCTTTTTAATAAAATAATCATAATCAATATATCGATGAAAGAGCTCCTGGTTGCCTGACCCACAGCCGTTTCACTGAGTGCATATATAGAAAGATGATCCGCACACCAATAGATTCTTTTAAAAAAAATCTTAATTTTTATTCAGAAACCGCAGTCCACAACCACGGATAAGATCAGTCAACGCGTTTCAGCCTATGAACCCTTAGTCATAACTAAATGACTAAGGCCTCATAGGATGAAACATATCAACTGATGTTGTCTGTGGTTGTGGACTGTGGTTTCTAAATAAAGATTACTTCTTTTTTTTTTTTTAAGATCAACTATTGGTGTGTGAATTATCCTTCTATAGAGCACTATATATATCTTTCTTCTTTTTTTGAGCTTCCTATATACAACCAGAAGGATAACTGTGGATAGAGATGGATTGAGTGACATTCATATACAGCAGAGGGGAGCAACACTTCTGGCAGATCATACCCTATTTAAAGGGAAAGCAGATAATACCTGATTCTTATTGAGTCAAACCACAACATGAGAGTACTGGAATGTTGGTGATGAGTTTTGCACCATAAAAGGTGGAGTAACCCACAAAAATGTTGCAGAAAGAGTACAGTATTTATGGCACAAGTGGAAGAAAATGATAATTAGACACACATTGATAATTGAAGGACTTTTATTTCATAATTTTTGTGGACTTGCATGGCTGATTTTGGCTTTCTTTTGTTTTTGGATATACTGTATGATTTGTGGCATTATATAAGTACATTATTTGTTTTATCTAATACTTCATGGCACTATTTAATATATTGTCTGCTTGTCACATGTGGGAAAACATTAGAGTGTATGCAGCAGTATCTGAGTGTTTAAACAGATACATATCTTGTTTGAGATAATTGCACGTGCATGCCCTTATATATTTGTTTTTCTGCATAGTGTTTGCACTGTGGTCTTTCACTATCTTCAGTTTAGGTAGTGTTCCTCTGTGCTGCGATGCGTTCGGAAGGTGGGGTTGGTTTGGGAAATACCATTGTATGTATACCAGAGGCTGCGGATTGGTAGTTTGTTTACAGTCTTGACGCCAATGCTTCCTAATCAAGTGTAATTCTGATTATGCAAATGTATTTACTTACTGTATGCCATCGTCCTAAAAGGTTAATGGTAATTTGGAAATAATTATGTTTACCTCAGCTCTTGAGTATTATTATGCGTGGAACCATCTCAGTAAGACTGTGTAATCTTGTGTTAGAGAGTATGTGGCAATTCTAAAATAGATGTGAGGAGGCATAGGCTGCACACATGTATTGCATGGTTTTATATACCACTGCACTTGTTTCTCTGTCTACTGTGCCTCGTAATATGGTGAAAGCCTAAGTCCTATTTTTTTTTAAATTGCTGACTTTAATGATGTTGTATCTGCTTTAGTCAGCTGGAGAATATGTAGCCTGGAAACTAAAATCTGTTCTCCCCATTGTAAGTAAATCTTTCTTGCTTTGTAAGTCCTTCAGGACTATCGTGCAGATGAACATTGTTTATCGTATTGATTGAAGTATACCTAGGAATGCTACTTAGCACATATATGTGCCCCTAAATGGTAGTTTGTATTCAATGTTGGAGATTATTTTCTAACAGCGAAAAGGTTGTTCATTTAGCAAAGTAAATAAGGTGACAGCATTCAACTTAAATACCCAATCAAGTTTGAGAGACATAAAAAAACATGATTTTTGACTAAAAGATTGAACTAAATGCTGCATCACCTTATTTACTAGGTTCAATGAACAGTCTCTATCTCTTTAGGAAATGTTCTCAGGTGTTTAGTATTGGTGGGATATAGAATCAGACTCAGTCTTACACTTCCCACAGTGTGGTACATCTATAGAAAAAAAATATTGTGGCTGCCTATGAACCAGCCACCATCTTACCTGCTGTTTTTTTGTCTCAGTGGCCCTGTTTTATTTTCAATGGAGCCTATTCACTGCTGTGCACTGCGCTGCCATGGTTTGAGAAGAACACTACAGGTGCATGAACACGTTCTTTTGTCCCCAAGGACATCAATGCAGTGCACGAAAAATGCATGTATCATAAATTCTGTGTCCGCTTTACTGCGTGGCAGCAAGGCCCCACTCCTGCCAACCTCTACTATGTTTCTGCTTTTTTTTTGTTTGGACAAAGAAAGTCAAAGTATTAAAACTCATATTAAAAATTTACACAAAATAAAGACAAATGCAGAAAAAGGTATGAACCTAGTTTATATTAAATGTTTTTTAATTCCCAATCTTACCAATCGTGCAGTCTGGCTTATTTAACAAGGCCATGCAAAGAATAATAATGTGGAATAATTTACAGCAAGCGCATATTGTACCTTTTTTCATGTGTTTTAAAGCATTCTGAACAATGAAAAAGATTGCTGTATGTTACTACATTGTGGGCTTTGTTTTTTGCCTTTCACAAATCAGTGTGTTCCTGGAAAAGCTTTAGTAATGCTGACTGCTAATGATCATTGGAAATTAGCATCTCAGGAACATTTAACATTTGCTTACACCAGGACATTTATATATTTCCTTTGGGAATTTAAGATATTAAAGCTAAATAAGGCAAGCTTCACTAGTGCTGTAGTGAATTTTTCATCAGAGTATAAGGGGAATGTACATGTGTCCTGGCATTAATTGCACATTACATTTGAATGGGTACACATATTGTAAAAATCAATGTTATTTTATATAACATGGGAGATTAGGTTTAAACTTTTATATTTATATGTGGTATAAATCCTATTCTCACCTCTACACCTATACCAGTCATAGGTTAGAAACCACCAGCTGTACCTCTATAGGATAGGATTTGTTGATAAATACAATACAACAAGTTGTGGGGAATAGTCTAATATTTAGATACCGAAGCATAGTAGAGTGAAGTCTGCTGCTCTTTCCCTGAACCATCGTAAAACCCATAATTGGCATCTGATAGGTTAAGCTGGCCACAGAAACTATTATCCAGTCGTTCAATATATTTATGATTAACAAATGTCTGTATTGTATAAAGATCTTCCTAAACAATATGTTTACCTTGTATCAGTCATGTAGGTTCACACTACCAGTAGATAACTATTTGCAAATGTTGCTGATCTGATTTAAAAGATGAGCATCTCTGTCACCAGTCACATTTGCCCAACAACATTTTTCACTAAGGGTCCTGTGCTTCTATACTTCTATGCAAAGTAGTGAGTCTGATGCATACAACTGTAAAGAAAATTAAGCAACCTGGCATTAAGTATTTTTCATATATGTTGCTGTATCAGATTTGTATTATGTAGTCTTTCTTTTTCCTTTCCTAAAATAAATCTGTATCTCTATTTTTGTAAATAAAGTTTTTGTGATGTATTTTGTGTTAGAAAATTGGTTTATACTTCTAATTATATACTCTGTTGGCATCTTCTGACCTTTATATTTTTTAGCATACATGGAGATATGCTTAAACTATTATGTTATAGGACAACTTTTGTAATACACCAACACACCGGTCCCTCGCGGAGTATTTTTTCCTACTAATTCCACTATGCCTACTAGTCAATTGATTTTGTGGATGGTGGAGCATTAAATCCAAATGTTCCTGTTAGAGGGCATTGAGTGGTAAATTATAAATTAAAGCAGAACTAAACTCTCCTATCGTTTTCAACCAAGGAAGCTGCAATCTTGGCCTCTGTTTGATCTTCAACTGCCATGAAGCTGCACATGTGATCAGTTATGACACTAGCTAATTGATCATTTGACAGTTTGGTTGAGAGAAAAAACAATGTGGCCATTACATTCCCGGGCCGCATGTGTCCAGAATGTAATTGTATTTTGAAACTGTTAAATCAATTGGTTTATTTTGGCTTTAAGGATAATAAAACAATTGATTATTTAACCCCCCTATACAGGACTGACTGGATGGAGCATTTAATTAAAGCACCTCTGTGGCACAGGACTGACAGTAGTGCTGCATAGATGCTTGTCAGAGAATAGCATGGTCATTTAATCAGGATCAGGTATCCCCTTGGGTGTGCTGGCTCATTAGTAATATGATTTGGGAGATAACTTCCATTCCTTGAACAGACCACAGTCTCAGTAGTACCGCCTGTCAGACCTTTGATTACAATGTGTGCAATTGCAGCTGGAGTTATAAAAACCCAAGAAGAATTCTTAGGCCACTATATTAGTGGTCGATAAGTGGCCTTTTCAGTATTGATGCTCTTTAAAACTGAGTTTAACTAACTTTATATATTTTAAGTTTTAGTTTAACCTCCCTGGCGGTCTTCACGTGTGTGGCACGGGGTGAGATTTTTAAGCTAATATCGGTAACCCCGTGCCACACACGCGCTTACCTCGCTGGATGCAGAAAAAGTTTACTTACCTTTTCTCTGCGATCCAGCGATGAATCCCCGCAGTACTCGGCGGGCGGATGTCCGCCTGATGCTGTGTGTTCCGCCGATTCCCTTCCCTGCGAGCGTCGCGACGTAGGGGGGGGAACGGCGCCAAATTCAAAAAAGTAAACAAACACTATACATACAGTACACTGTAATCTTATAGATTACAGTACTGTATGTAAAAAATACACACCCCCCATGTCCCTAGTGGTCTGCCCTGTACACTACATGTCCTTTTATATAATAAAAACTGTTCTTTCTCCCTGCAAACTGTAGATTGCCCATAGCAACCAAAAGTGTCCCTTTATGGCAAAAATTGTTTTAGAGCAGCTAAAAAACAGCGATAATAAATCAGAATCACTTGCAGAATTTAGCGATAGCGATTTGTGGGGAAATTCGTCATAAAAAAAAAAAAAAAATGACAGCAAAAATTCTGCAACTGAGCAAATTTCAGTGATTTTGATTTGATTACATTATTGAATAATTTTTACTATAATTATATTATCATTTGTGATCATTTTTTATAATTATTTATTATATTATAATTTTTAATTAAAAAAAAATAAAAAATCATACCCGGGATGCCTATTAGACTCTTGTTTGGATAGATTTAAGTGAGTTATTCCTAAGAATTACAAGCCTACAGTATAAAACGCCAAATTCCCTTGCAAATAATGGTACCGCTTTTAGCACCTAAAATCTTAAAGAATCATACCGCCAGGGAGGTTAAAATACAATTAATTAGAAAACAATTCCTTTTTGACAATAGTGATCTGATTCTTTCACTGGTGTCTGTTATCTCTCAGGAACTCCAGTCATATTTCCTAGCTCTGGGCTTGAAATGTTTACATTGTGTTTTTTACATCACAATGTAATTGGTGAAACTAACAGAGAGACCAAAGTTCCTTTAAAAAATAGCCACAGCACATGGGTGGACCTGGGAATTTCACCACCAGTGTACACGACAGAAAAAAAGAAAGTCGTGGTTGATTCAATCCAACAAACCCTGGCCAAAACTGAAATACATGTGGAAACCCTTTGAATAGGAAATCAGTGAAAAAAAATTTGGAATCTGAGTTTGACATATAGACTTATGTTGTGAATAGTACTGCTGTGCCCCAAAGTTCTGTTTGGCATTGCTGAGCATGTTAGCTATGCATATTTTACTGTTTTATGAATGTATTAAAGTTCTTTATTGTTAACTTTTTTTTAAATAAGATTGTAGTTGTATCATTAGATACTGCTGTTAAACATGAGACAGGCACTGCTGTTACATAAATCAAAATAAACTTTGCCAATACAGTGAACAAGTGTGTCTTCTAATGTATATTATGTATATACGTATTTCAGGATACAGAAATAATTTTGATGTGTTTTGTATTTTCATTGACATTTTGGCGGTAAAATATTTTTGTGGTCCAACATAAAATAAATTGCTGTTGTGGAGCAATTGATTCATTTTCAACAATAAATATCTGCTGCGATGCTATGGAACTAGTGTGCCTATCAGTTATTGTTTTCCATGTTTATTTACTTTAGCTTTACATCTGAATATGGTGTGGATTATTTAATAAAGTAGAGTGAAGAGAAATGTTATGTACAGAGAAAGTTCCTCATTAGCAACCAGTAAGTTTTTTTAACCTTTATTTGTAAAGAGAAGGATTAGAGAAAGATAATTAAATGTTGATTGTTATGGGCTACTGTATATAGCCTTGTATACACGATCAGATTTTCTGCAGACAAAGCCTCTGACTTTTGTCCGAAGGGCGTTGGCCAGGAACTTGTCTTGCATACAAACGGCACACAATTGTCGGCCAACAAACATGAATGTAATTACGTACTACGTGGTTTTTCAGCTTTTTAGCGCCACTCTTTGGGCACCTTCTACTAATGCTTAGTTTGGTGAGCATTGCTTCCGAGTATGCGTGTTTGTACTTTGGACTTTTGTTCAACGGACTTGTGTACACACGATCAGAAAATCCGACAACAGACAATTGTGCACAGAAAATTTAAAAGCATGCCATCCAACTTTTGTCCGCTGAAAACCTGACAACAATTGTCCGATGGAGTGTACAAACGGATAGATTTTCTGCCAACAAGCTGTCAGCACACCATTCCCGTTGGAAAAAACAATCGTGTGCATGAGGCTTTAGGCTTGTTCTTTCCAAATAGTCACAAAATTTAGTTCACAAACTTCCACCACAGACTAGAACATGGTTCTCCAAACTTGTCCATAATACGGACTGTGGTCAGTATGAGTAGAAAATGTCCTATTGTGTGAGAAAACAATACTTTATCGTTGGTTTCAGTGTGAGGAATAGTGCCCCATCTTTAGTGTCTGTGGCAAGACTTATGCCGCGTACACACGATCGGTTTGTCTGATGAAAACGGTCTGATGGACTGTTTTCATCAGACGAACCGATCGTGTGTGGGCCCCATCGTTTTTTTATCCATCAGTTAAAAAATAGGAACTTGTTTTAAAATGATCTGATGTTTAAAAAACGATCATCTGTGGGCACGTCCATTGGTTAAAAATCCACGCATGCTCAGAATCAAGTTGACGCATGCTTGGAAGCATTAAACTTTTTTCTCAGCACGTCGTGTTTTACATCCCCGCGTTCTGACACAATCGTTTTTTAACTGATGGTATGTAGGCAAGACTGATGAAAGTCAGCTTCATCGGATATCTGATGAAAAAATCCATCAGACCGCTTTCATCAGATGAACCGATCGTGTGTACAGGGCATTAGGCTCCATTATTGGTGTCAATGAGAGGAACAATTCCTTTTTCATAAATGTTAGTGGCTGTAATTATGGACAATTGTTATAGTAACCTATCAGTAATTACCTGTAACTTCTGACAGCTGTAATTTAATAAAAACTGAAAGCTGATTATGTGCTATAGGTAAAAAAAAATGTTATAAGCTAATGCAGCTATTTACACAATTTAGAATGGCTGTGAGATCTAGTTCACACCAGATGCATTCCAGTAGGTTTTAATCAGTGCATTCAGTTCCAGTGCAGTCAGAAAAAGTGGAATGCAGCAAAACGCATGTAAACACACCAGAATACACATTATTCTGGAGATTTTTTATGTTAAAAAAGTTAAAAAAAATGCACACTGGAAGGGAGGCATTGAAAATGCATCAAAAACGCACATAAACGCATATGCAATTACGCAGCTGGAACACAGAAATTGTGGTGTGAACAGCCCTAATACGTTTCTTTGAAAAAACAGATGGTGACAGTGGAGAACTGAAGTTTTTAAAAGGATCCTTTAACCACTTTAGCCCCGGACCATATTGCTGTCCAAAGACCAGAGCACTTTTTGTGATTCGGCACTGCGTCGCTTTAACTGACAATTGCGCGGTCGTGCGACGTGGCTCCCAAACAAAATTGGCGTCCTTTTTTCCCCATAAATAGACCTTTCTTTTGGTGGTATTTGATCATCTCTGCGGTTTTTATTTTTTGCGCTATAAACAAAAATAGAGCGACTATTTTGAAAAAAATGCAATATTTTTTACATTTTGCTATAATAAATATCCCCAAAAAAGATATAAAAAACATTTTTTTTCCTCAGTTTAGGCCGATACGTATTCTTCTACATATTTTTCGTTAAAAAAAATCGCAATTAACGTTTATTGACTGGTTTGCGCCAAATTTATAGCGTTTACAAAAAAGGGGGTAGTTTTATGTCATTTTTATTATTATTATTTCTTGACTAGTAATGGCGGCGATCAGCGTTTTTTTCAGTACTGCGATATTATGGCGGACACATCGGACACTTTTGACACATTTTTGGGACCATTGGCATTTTTATAGCGATCAATGCTATAAAAATGCATTGGATTACTATAAAAATGCCATTGGCAGTGAAGGGGTTAACACTAGGGGGCAGGGAAGGGGTTAAGTGTGTTGCTGGGTGTGTTCTAACTGTATGGGGGGGGGGTTTACACACACAGCTCCCGTTCCCCGCTCTGTAAAGAGCAATCGTGGGTGCCCTACAAGTCTCTAAAGGGAGGACGTAGAGCTACGTGCTCCCGCGAGACAGAGCCACCGCTCCGCAGTAATATGACGGTGGGCGCTCGGCATGTAGTTAAAGTGGTTGTATAGTCAGTTTTTTTTAAATGTTACCTACAGGTAGGCCTATAATAAGGCTTACCTGTAGGTAAAAAAAAATCTCCCAAACCTGTATGTGTTTTTTTTTTCTAAGTCAGCAGCTACAAACACTTTCCTAGGCGCCCACGATGTCGGCCCCCCGAGGCCGATCCCTCAATTGTGGCAGGTCCTGGTGCCACCATCCTCACTAAGGGAAACTGCCCATTTCCTAATGCCCATGCTCGAGTCTCGCAGCGCTATGTGAACACACACAGTTACCAGAAGGCAGTGCGCCCCCTTCCCCAGAAGACAATGCGAGGATAAAGACCAACCACGGACTAGAAAGAGGCAGATTAGGAAGCAGGGCCGGATTAACATAGGGGCTGATGGAGCTGCAGCTCCAGGCCCCAATCATAATGTAGGCCCAAACTTAAGTCTCTCACCAGGGCCCAGGGGCCGGCCGACGGCTGCTATATACTGCATCCACATTGTCCAGGCAGCTGCAGCCTTCATCTGCATTATTCATAGGCCCAATACTGAGTCAGTCAGCTCAGCTTAACATCATTTAATGACGGGTAGCGGGCCTTCCAATCAATGCCAGTGCCACCTATCAGTGCCATCCAATCAATGCCAGTGCCACCTATCAGTGCAGCTCATCAGTGCCACCTACCAGTGCCCATAAGTTCAGCTAGCCAGTGCCACCTCTCAGTGGCACCAATTAGTGCCCATCAGTGCTACCTATAAGTGCCCATCAGTGCAGGCCATCAGTTCCACATAATAGTGCTGCATCATCAGTGCCCATACGTGCTGCCTGTCAGTGCCGCCTATCAGAGCTCATCAGTGCTGCCCATTATTGCAGCTCATCAGTTCCAATTAGTGCAACTCATCAGTGCCAGTGCCACCTATCATTGCCCGTCAGTGCTGCCTATCAGTGTAGCTCAACAGAGCCCATCAGTGCCTATCAGCACCACCTTATCAATGCCCATCAGTGGTGCCTATCAGTGCTGCCCCATCAGTGCCGCCAATCAGTGTAGCATCATAAGTGTCAATCAGCGACGAAGATAAATACTTATGGCAACAAACTAAGATTTTTATTTTATTTTTAAATGTCTGTCTTTTTTTCATGTTTAGCAAAAAAAAAAAAACAGTGGTGTTGAAATACCACCAGAAGAAAGCTCTATTTGTGTAAAAAAAAAAAAGATAAAAATGTCATTTAGGTACAGTGTTGCATGATCACGCTGTCATTCAAAGTGTGACAGCGCTGAAGGGGGAAAATTGGCCTGGGCAGGAAAGGGGTGACAGTGCCCATGGGAAAGTAGTTAAAGGATAAGTTCACCTTTGGGAACATGTTCCCACTTCCCACTGCAGCATCTCCCCTATCCACTGGATCTAGTGACAGCAAGTAGAGAATCTTCTCCCTGAACTCGCTGTCACTATTTGAAAAAATACATAGCGTAGTTCCTGAGTGCCACCACTTAGGTTAGTGGAAATAATTGGATATGAGGGAATATTGGTCTATGATGCTGGGGGGTATTTTTGCTGCTACCGACACCAATAATGTGGGTTGTTATTGCGTAAACTGCCACTGATGTTTCAATATGTTTCTGTTTTGGCACTTTAATGGTAATTAAAATATTTAATTTGTTTTAACAAAAAATAGTTTGCATCTACATTTTATTTATTTCCATAAAAAGGCCCACCAAAATCCTCAGCCCCAGGCCCATGATGCTCTTAATCTGGCCCTGTTAGGAAGACCCGTCTAGCAACCGCAATTTTTGGTAAGTAAAAACATGTTTAAAAAAAAAAAATTTGCAGCATTTTGGTGTAATTTTCCTTTTAGGGTGGACCTCCACTTTAACAACCACTCAGGCTTATGACCAGCTCTCCCCACCCAAACAATGCACTGTACATCATTGTATTGTACAGTACAGTACTGTACAGAATTTTCGTTTGTGTTCTGTACTTATGCAAATCAAAACAACGTTATTGAGTGGGAGTTTTATGTTTAGACCTTTTTCTCACAATACAGTACAGCAATGCTTAACCACTTCCTTACTGGGCACTTATAGCCCTTCCTGGCCAGGTGAAATTTCAGCTTCTGGCACTGCGTCGCTTTAACTGACAATTACGCGGTGGTGCGACGTGGCTCCCAAACAAAATTGGCATCCTTTTTCCCCCACAAATAGAGCTTTCTTTTGGTGGTATTTAATCATCTCTGTGGTTTTAATTTTTTGCGCTATAAACAAAAAAAGGGCGACAATTTTTTTTAAAAAAAATTTTTTTTACTTGTTACTATAATAAATAGCCCATTTAAAAAAAAAAACATTTTTTTTTCTCAGTTTAGGCCGATACAAATTATTCTACATATTTTTGGTAAAAAAAAAAAAATCGCAATAAGCGACTGGTTTGCGCAAAAGTTATAGCGCTTACAAAATAGGGGACAGAATTATTATTAATTTTTATTATTAATTTTTTTACTAGTAATGGCTGCGATCTTTATTGGGACTGCGACGTTATGGCGGACACATCGGACACTTTTGACACATTTTTGGGACCATTCACATTAATACAGCGATCAGTGCTATAAAAATGCACCGATTACTGTATAAATGTGACTGGCAGTGAAGGAGTTAACACTAGGTGGGCATGGAAGGGGTTAAATGTGTGTCCTGGGTGTGTTCTAACTATGGGGGGAGGGGGGTGACTGGGGGAGGTGACCGATGCTGTGTCCCTATGTACAAGGGACACAGATCGGTCTCCTCTCTCCCCTGACAGGACATGGATCTCTGTGTTTACACCAGTGTTTCTCAACTCCAGTCCTCAAGCCGCCCCAACAGGTCATGTTTTCAGGATTTTCCTCAGATGAAAAGGCTGTGGAAATTACTAAAGCAGTGAAACTGATCAAATCACCTGTGCAAAATAATGGAAATCCTAAAAACCTGACCTGTTGGGGGGCCTTGAGGACTGGAGTTGAGAAACACTGGTTTACACACAGAGATCCATGCCTTGTCCCTGTGATCGCCGATTGCGAGTGCCTGGCGGACATGGCGGCCGCCAGGCACGCGCATCGGTACCTTAGGAATGCAGCGGGCCAGGAAGAGCGCCCTCTAGTGGCCAGGAAGAGCGCTGGATGCATATATGAGATTCAGCAGCACCCGGCGGCCGCATATATTCGTACGGCCGTCGGGAAGTGGTTAAAGTATTGATTACTTGTGGCTCCTCGTTTAACGACCAATTCGTTTAACGACCTAGTCGTTGGAACAGAACCTGGCCGTTAAGTGAAGAGAACCTGTATACCATTACATTGACTCATGAAGGGACATATACACATATATTATTTAAAAAGACAAGCACAATTCCACGCTTGTAAGAAAATCCCTTCATTCCTATCAGATTAAACATTCTACTAGACTGAAGAAAGGAAGTTACATGTACTACCTAGATAACTAAGTCACACTGTTCTTTAGTTGTATTAAAGGAGCACTAAACAAATGTTCTTTAATTATGATAGTCAATGAAAACATAGATGGAAGAATATGCAATCAATTCAAGATATCAGAACAAAATATATTTAATATTAGAGTGGATAAGTGGGTGTATTTTGAAATATACAGTGGACTTCAAGGCCCAAAGTACAACCTGTCACTTTCTTGCTTCCTTTGCCCTGCATAGCTGCAAACATAATGCATTTTAGCGCTATTGGTTCTAAGAAAGGATATGTTGTTTTTTTTTTTTTTTTTTGAACATTATTCACAAAACTATTGAAAAGGTGTTCTTCAAATCAAATAACAGTTATCTTCTTTTTGTTTTAGACTTCACATAAGGACCCATTTACACTGGTTGACAGCTTAAAATCGCATGACAAGTCACACTTTATTTGTGCCTATGGAACCGTTCAAATCGGTGCAACTCCGACTTTCAAAAAAGGTTCCTGCACTGTTTTTGGCATATTCATGTGCGACGTGCATAGACCTGTGTGCATGAAGTCGCACAGATGTCTGCAAGCCGCACATGAAATCGTACTGACTGGCGGCTTTGAAATCATACTGAAGAAGGGTCTCCTGCACTAAAACATCAGAGAGGATGCACTGCTCCTAGGTGGCCCCTTGTGCATGGGGCCTTAAAGTGTTACTAAACCCACAACAGTAAAATCATTCTGTATATGCAGTAAAGCATGCTTGTTATACTCGCTGTGAAACCTAAGAGGTTAATCCTTTTGCATTGTGTAAAAAAGCTGTTTGATCCTGTCTTCTCTAATGCTCTCATTCTTCCACAATCCCCAATTCATCTCTGAGTCCTGATAAGACAGAGCCTTTTGTCAGTTTGGTGTGTATTGCTAGAGAGTTTTTATTTTTCTAGGGGAGGGTGCGCGTAATCAGCACAGGGCCAATCAGCACTGTCCAGACAGAGGGTCAGGGGACATCCAGCCTTATAGCACAGTCAGAGCAGAATTAAAACCTCCTACAAGTTTTAACCAGACACTGATAGAACCCACAAGACTGCTGATGAGAAAAGGTATTTAGCAGTTTATATTTACCAAAATAATTGCATTTCTGTGTACTGTGGCAGACCAGATATAGTAAATTCAGGATCCTGGGTTTAGTAACACTTTAGGTGCCATAAACTAGGAGCTAACAAAAGAAATATTTTATAATTGTACCAGTAATATAATGGACAGTGCCTATCAAAATGTAGGATACTTCCTCTTTAACCACTTCCCACCCTCCCACCGTCAAATGAGGGCAGAGTGGTGTGGCTCTTATTCTGGGACAATGTCATATGACAGCACCCAGTTTAGCCACGATTGTGAGTGTGCCGTGTTCCTGGAACACGTCGTGACCCCAAACTCGGCAAAGGGCCACTGCCATGGCTTTTTACCCATGTGATTGGCTGTGTCCAATCACAGCCTATCAACATGTAAACAAGGAAGTGCCATTTATCAGCTTTTCCTCTCTCACACTGACAGAGAAAACATGTAAAGGTAACCAGGGCACTGATTACAGTGCAGCCCCAACAGTTCCCACTCTGTGCCCATCAGTGACACCAGTCTGTGCCCTTCAGTGTGGCAAATCTGTGCCCATCTGTTATGCCAATCAGTGCTACCCTCCAGTGCTCATCTGTACCGCTTATCAGTAGCCATCAGTGCTGCCTATCAGTGCCACCTATTAGTCCCCATCAGTGCAGCATATTAGTGCCTCCTCATCAGTGCCCTTAAATGCCACCTATCAGTGCCTCCTATCAGTCCTTATCAGTGCTGCATATTAGTGCCTCCTCATCAGTGCCACCCCATCAGTGCCCTTAAGTGCCACCTCATCAGCGCACATTAGTGTAGGAGAAAAGTCACCTATTTAAAAAAATTCTAACAAAAACGAACAAAAACTTTTTTTTAAAACTCTTTGGTCTTTTTTTTATCAAAAAAAAACATTGGTGATTAAATACCACCAAACGAAAGCTCTATTTGTGTGAAGAAAATTATAAAAAAAATCATTTGGGTACAGTGTAGCATGACTGCGCAATTGTCATTCAAAATGCGACATCGCTGAAAGCTGAAAATTGGCCTGAGCAGGAAGGGAGTAAAAGTGCCCGGTATTGAAGTAGTTAGCTCTCTTTTTAAGTAAAAAACACAATTTTAGTTCGCCTTGTCACAGCAAACCCAATAGTATTGTTGTGCTGTTTTCCTGGAAGGCTGAAGCTCGCTTTTCCCCTCTCAGCATTTATTATTACAGTGATTTATGATAGCTGCTAACAACGCAACAATAACATTGTATTAAGCAGCTTCCAGTGAGCACTCCACATCGTTCCAGTTTATCCCAGTGCATTAGAGTGTCTAAAATGAGCATTTATGGAACCTGTACTTTGCCTGGATAAGAAACTATCACAGCAGGGTCACCTGCAATTCAGCAACATAAATTACATCAAAATGTCCTGAGAGGCAGATAGGAAATGTGGACAAGTCAATTTCTTATATTACAAGCTTTTTATATAATCATTTTATGTTGTATGCATAAAACATCACAATGGTCATTTAGAAAATAGAAAATATATTTAAATTTGTCTTATATACAAGTAGATTCATATAGTCATAAAGCACATAACACTTTTTTCAGACAATGTCATGAAGGCAACAGTTGTACAATGTGTGGAGCTTATATGGCAAGGTTTGTGTACAGTTAGCAGAAACCTTCAATTATGGAACATATTGGCTATTTGAGCATTCAAATTACAGAAATGATTATTTTATTGGTGTGATCAATAATCTGAACCTGTATGGGCAGTATAAGGACTCCCACTTTCCTCACTAAATGCATGTAATTTAAATAGTAGGTTACTAAATACCTCTGGATTGCTGCTCTGAGGTCAAGCAAGCTGTCTTTATATAGATTTATGAACTTTGTTTAGCTCTTACCACTTTTGAGGCTACTATTTACTAAATAATGTAAACCTTCATGTGGGGTATTTATATGATGTTTTACATCTCTTTTTTTAATGACTAATACATTTTGTAATTATTTTTATGTGATTTTTCATTAAACCTTTAAAATGTTTGTAGCACTGACCCCCGCAGGAGCTGCTGATTAAATTTTGGGCCTGCACTCTCTAACTACAACCCCAATGATAAGGCTCAATCCCCTTTACACAGCTGTGGTGCAATACAATACAATACTGTACAATGTGATACCAGATACCTGTTTGTAACTTCAGGATCCACGAGCGGCACCTAGAGTGAATAAAGCAATACGCCACAACCCTGATATGCTTAAACAGTAGTATTCTTTTACTGTTGATAATTGGCAAGTAAAGAAACACCAGTACATAAACTGTGCTATCCTCCTAACATGGGATGAGAGCACAAAAAATTAAATTTATACAGCAATCAAATAACAAACAGTATACCTGCAGGTATATCAATAAGAAAATAAAACTAAGCCTAGGAGCTCCCCCTACTTTGTAAGGTAACCGTGAGATCTCACACAAAAAACAAACAGTCAGTTCTTGATCTTCTTTCTTCGCTAGCTAATAATGTTTCCCAAGTAATTTGTAATCCAAACAAAACGAATAAACTTCCTGAAAAAAATGTCTCCGCAATGAGTGGGTTAACTGCCTTGGCCTTCTGGAGAGCGTCCCGAACAACTAGGCCTTCAACCTTCCTAAAGGCAACCCCTCCGCTTCTTCTTGGAAGTATGTAGTGAGGCCTGTGTGTTAGTCTAATGTCGTGTGAGGCATAACAAACTGTGGGCCGTAACCCACTCACCTAACTGGACACAGGCTCCGTACAGTCCGGCGACCTCCTCCCGTTGCTCCGTCAGCTGGATCAAACACCAGGCCAACTCTGCTGGGGGACTCCCGTCCTCCGATGCTCAATGGAAATGTCCGTCTCCTCACAGATCCTCTCCGGCTGCCCATGCGGTTCCAAAGGGACCCAAGATGGCTGCTCCCACTCCTTATATAGCAAATCCCAGCATGCACTGCGCAAGAAATTGTTCCTGGGTCTTTGATCAACTTCCTATTTACAAAGGTCAACTCTGAGAACCAATAGTCTTTCTTCTTTATTCCTCAGATAGTGGAATGCTTCTTGCATTAACAACAATTGGCCACTAGATGGCTCCAAGCACTCAACAATCTCAATGTCCATGAATGCCATCTAGGGAATGCAATATACACATTTATATACATCAGCGCTACACACTCCCCCTACTTTGTCTCTTTGGTCCCCCAAAGAGGTCCAAATTGCTAATCCTATCTTGCATTCTAGTTTCTATACGTTCACACAAAACGGACAGAGGAGCTTTCCACCAATTGTCATACAGTGGGAAGCTATCCTGTGCACCCACAGCTGATACTACCATGTCTGGTACAGATGTGTCAAGGGGTGAGCTGGGGCTGTCCCTTACTAAATCAAGAGTAGAGGGACCAGGCAGTTCAAAGTTTCTTCTGCTCACAAACTGTGAGGCTTCAGAGCATTCGCCCAATGTGTCATAAGTCAGTCTGCGTGGTGGGCGAATGTCTCTCTTTGCTCTGGGCACTTTTGGAGTGTCCATTCCTTCTGGGCCAAGGTCATCATTCCGTTCAATGCTTAAGGGTGGGGAATGAATGGAAGCACTGGGCTCTCCTACAGAGTGAGTGGTCGGCACAAATTCCGGGGCCTCTGCCCTAAGAGTTCCATTATCATCCTCCTCTACCTCCGAAAGGACATCAGCATCTGTTTCTGAATCTTCAGGAAGCCACAGCCAGCTCATCTCCACTCCCTCATCTATAGAAGGTGCAGGTTGGGACCTGGTTACTGGTCTACACACATCAGTGGGTGTGGATTCCTTCTCTGTGCTTGTCCTGACTGCCTCAGTGAGAGGTAAGAGGTGATTTCGGTGCCATGTTTTTACTGGCCCAGTTTTTCCTTCTGGCTTGATCTCATACACTGGGAGCCCTGGAAGTTTCCTGCACACAACAAATGGCTGTGATTTCCAGCGATCAGCCAACTTGTGTTTGCCTGGAATGCCTAAGTTCCTCAACAAGACCCGGTCACCTGGCTGAAGATCCTGGACTCTCACTTTTAGGTCAAAGTTCCTCTTGTTCCTCTCCCCCCTGGAATCCGAGGTGGCGTGAGCCTGCTCGTAAGCTGTCTTCAGGCTCCGCCGTAGTCTGTCCACATACCCTTTATGGGAGGCCTCGGAGGTGTGGTCCAAGGAGGAACCAAACGCCAGGTCCACTGGCAATCTTGCTTCACGGCCGAACATCAGTCGGTATGGGGAATATCCAGTGGCATCACTTTTGGTACTATTATAGGCATGGACTAATGCAGCAATGTGTTTACTCCAGTGAGGTTTTTGCTCGGCAGTCAAGGTCCCCAACATGTTCAAGAGAGTCCTGTTGAACCTTTCTGGTTGGGGGTCCCCTTGTGGGTGGTAAGGAGTAGTCCTGGACTTTTGTATGCCTAACAGATCCAACAGCCTTTTGATTAGTCTGCTCTCAAAGTCCCTTCCTTGGTCTGAATGTATGCGTTGAGGCAGGCCATAGTGTACGAAGAACTTTTCCACGAGAGTCTTTGCTACTGTGGTTGCTTGCTGATCCCTAGTAGGGAAAGCTTGAGCATAACGGGTGAAGTGATCTGTCACCACTAAGATGTCACCTTGCCCACTCAGATCGGATTCCAGACAAAGAAAGTCTATGCAAACCAGGTCCATTGGGCCCTGACTCTCTAAATGGCCCATTGGGGCAGCCCTCTGGGGCAATGTCTTCCGTTGGATGCATCTGAGGCAGGAGTGACAGTAGCTCTCCACTTCTTTTCTCATGTGAGGCCAGTAGAACCTATCCCTTACTAGTTGGAGAGTTCTCTCGGCTCCCAAGTGTCCATGGTGATCATGTAAAGCAATCAGTACCGTCTCTCTGTGCTTTTCAGGCAAGAGTAACTGCCACTTTGCTTCTGGATCATCAGAGGGGCCCCTTCGGTAGACCACCCCTTGCTGCAGCTGCAAATGATCCCATTCTCTCAATAACACCTGGGCTTCCCTCTCAGGACTCTTCCGCAGTACATCAGGCTGTTGACATTCCAATGCTTCCAGCACCAGCCCACACAGTGGATCTCCCTGCTGATCTCTCCTGAGATCCTTCCTGGATAACTTGGGTAGGCCCTCCTGTGTGACCTGGGAGTCGTTACAGTAGCACCTGGGTACTGCCGCTGAGGATACTCCTACTTCTTCAGCTCTGGCTCCACCTTTCTGGTACTGACTTGTGCCCTCCCATAGGGCCCTCACTCCTTCTGGGGTAAGCTGGGTCCATTCTTCCAAGGGGTCATGGGGTCTTCTTGACAGGGCATCCGCATCTCGGTTACCAACTCCTGGTCTGTACTTCAGGCTGAAGGTAAAGGCTGAGAGGGCAGCTAACCACCTGTGACCGGTGGCATCCAGCTTTGCAGTGGTGAGTAGATATGTGAGGGGGTTGTTGTCCGTCTTGACCACAAATTCAGCCCCGTAAAGGTAGTCCTTCAACTTGTCCACCACTGCCCATTTTAAAGCCAGAAATTCAAGCTTGTGAGTTGGATAGTTTCTTTCAGCAGGGGTCAGACTTCTACTCACATAGGCAACTGGCCGTAAGTGCTCTTCATGCTCCTGGTAAAGCACTCCCCCAGCCCGTCGCGGCTGGCATCCACATGTAACTCATATGGTTTGGCAGGGTCTGCATAGGCCAACACTGGGGCAGTAGTAAGACTCCACTTCAGCCTCCTGCAGGCCTCTTCACATTCTGGAGTCCACTGATCCTGGATGGACTCTTTCTTCCTTCTAGACCCCTCTTTAGGCTTCTTCGGCTGACCCGCGCTTTCACCAGCTTCTTCCTGCTTCTTTAAGAGTTCAGTGAGTGGGTGGGCTATTTTTGCGAATCCCTCTACGAATCTTCGGTAGTATGAGCAGAAACCCAAGAATGACCTGAGCTCAGTTACGTTGGTGGGCCTGGGCCAGAAAGTGACAGCTTCTAGTTTCTTGGGATCAGTTGCCACTCCTTCTTCAGACACAATGTGTCCCAGGTAACTCACCGAGGGTTGGTAGAACTGGCACTTCTCCATAGAGAGTTTCAGGCCTTCATCATGAAGTCTCTTCAAGACCTTCTCAAGGCGTTCTTCATGTTCTTCCAACGTCCTCCCAAAGACTATGACATCATCCAGGTATACCAGGACTTCAAGGAGATTCATGTCACCCACTGTCTTCTCCATCAACCTCTGGAAAGTTGCTGGGGCCCCAGTCAGGCCTTGCGGCATCCGGTTGAACTCAAAGAACCCAACTGGGGTGATGAAAGCGGTTTTCTCCTTGTCTTCAGGGCACATAGGAATCTGGTAATACCCACTCTTCAGGTCCAGTACGCTGAACCACTTTGCTCCTGACAGACTCTGTAAGGCATCCTCAATTCGGGGTGTGGTGTACTGGTCTGGGATGGTCCTCCGATTCAGGGTCCTGTAGTCAATGCACAGGCGTAGGGACCCATTCTTCTTCCTGACCACCACTATAGGGGAGGCGTAGGGACTCCTGGACTCTCAGATAATGCCCGTCCTCTTAAGTTCAGCCAATTGTTCCCTCAAGTCTTCCAGATCTCCTAGGGGGATCCGCCGGACCCTTTCCCGAAATGGCTTGTCTTCCTCCAGACGAATTCGATGGGTGGCACTCTTTGCCAATCCTACGTCAAATTCACTTTTCGAGAAGGCTGCTCTCCATCTCAGCAGTTGGGCTTTGGCCCTTTCCCTCAATGCAGGAGTAAGAGGCGTATTTTTTGGGCTGAACTCTTCTTCAGGGATTTCTGGGGCTGACCCTCCTTTCAAACCTCCTGGTTCGACTGGAACAGCCGGACTGACCCGTCCCAACAGTAGCCTGGCTGGCACTCTCACTGGCACTGTCGCTGTGTTGCGGACACTGACTGGAACTTTGCCGTGAGTTCTCTCCAATACTCTGGTGGGCAACACTTCAGTGATGAGTTCTAGTCCGTTTCTCCCCTCTTTGCGGTTTTCCAGGACAATGAAAGGGCCTGGTTTCTTCCAGCTCAATTTGACCGAGGCTTTTAGGCAGATTACTTCACCCGGCTGGACTATTTTCTCTCCTCTGTTCAGCAGCCAGATTTTTCCCACTCCCTCTTCAGGAGCCTTCTCCTCCTGGATAAGGTCTCGGTATGTCTGGGCCAACATGGGATGTATTTCAGTGGGGCGGGTATCCTTCTTAATTACCAGCGGTGCAAGTAGTCTCCTCACTAAGTCAGTGTTTGTCCCAATGCTAAGAGAGCTCTTGTCAGCTCCTGGAGGACGAGGGCACACTATGGCCAATGTGTCAAAGGTCTCCGTCTCTCCTACTGTACTTGGGTCGAAGGTGAGTCTGACTGGCAGGTAACCATCATATGGAAAGTTCTGAGTGCCCAAACCCCATATCTCCAACTCCTCCAATTTCCGTAGTGGCAGGTGCTTGAGATGCTTGTCATAGAAGTCCCTGTATAATAAGGTTACTTGGGCTCCAGTATCCAGCAGGGCTTTTGTGTAGATCCCTTCCACTTGGATGGGGACAATTGGGGAAGGTCCCACTAGCTTGGGAGGAAATCCACTGGTAGCTGTACCCTTAGCCTGCTTTGTGGCTCGGACTTTGGCCTTTGAGGGCCTCTTTTTCTTCTGCCCCGCCTTGTTGGTGGCTCCAGTGGGCCGTGGCACGTGAGTCGGTGTGGAGTTCGCTACTGCACCCGGGCGCCCAGTTGACTCCTTCACTGGGGCCCTCTGAAGTTTCCCTCCGACTGATGTGGGTTTTCCTCGGGTAGTGGGCTGGGGCACACTCGCCTGAAATGTCCCATCCCTCCGCATTTGAAACAGACTCTTTGTGTTTGTTTCGTAGGGCTGGTAATGGTGGTAGCTTTTGGGACCTTCCTTGGCATAACTCCTTCTGCCTTTAGTTTCACCAGCTGAGTCATCATCATGGCCATCATCTCCAGTATCTCTTTCTGGGTCTGCATAAGCCTCTCCAGCTCCGTCTGACTCGCGGGTGGGTGGTGTACAGATGAAAGCCATGATCCCTGGTCAATGGTTGCCGCCAGCACATTCAACTCCTGGGTGTCTAAGGGGACACCTACCTGCTGTATTTTAGCACTTGTGGTGTTTGAAGCTTGAAGCGTTCTCTGTTTCTGGTCTCTCTCAATCTCCATCTTATCCGCTTCGTTCACTTTTTCAAGAAGGACCTCGTCTGGAGTTAAGGGATCTTCCAAGTACTGCTTCAAGTGGAGCTTGACATAGTCGCTCCTCAGCCCCGTGGTCACGGATCTCCGGAATTTCTTCTGTACCAGCTCAGCTCCAAATTGTTCCCCGCTCCCTCTCTCTCCTGAGGTAAACAGCAGGCGGTCCTTGAGTTCAATGGCCCGAAACAGAAAGTTCTGAGGAGTCTCTTTACTGTCCTGTGCAATATTTATCAGTTGGTGGAATAGCTCTGTGGCATCTTCCTCCTCATAGTAACTTTTTAGAATCCTCTTAAGCTGGTTCAAAGTCAAATCACTCTTTCTCTCTAACATGCCCCTAACACTTGAGCCTGGGCTGATGGCGTGGATCACAGCCTCTCTGATTTCCGATTCCAGATATCCTTTTTGTAGCCCCAGCTCTATTTGGTGTAGGAGGCTGGTGTAAGACAGTTTGCCCTTCTGTCCCTTTTCTCCTATCTGGCCATCAATGCGGAAATCCTTCCTAATAGTTACTTCTTGCAGATAGCCCCTGCTGCGTCTTCTTGGCTCCCTCCTTGGGTTTGGTGTCATCTGGCCAGCTCTCTGGTCTTCTGAGCCGACGCGCAGTCCATCCATGCGATCTGCTATGATGCTGGATGTCTCCTGAAACTTTTCCTGTATTTCACGGTATTGTCGCTGTAACTCAGCCAGTTGTTGTTCTGCCTGCCGCTGGGCGGCGGCTCCTGCGTTCCTGTCTAGGGGTTCTAACTGCTTTTTGCAGGGGTGTGTCAGGTGGAACACTGTCTTCTCGGACAATTTTATGGTAGCACCGTGGAAATTTTCAGGGACACCCCGTCCCCACTCTATCAGGGCATAGGTGCAATCAGTCCCAAAGTCTGGTTTCACTGCAACCACGTAGGCCTTTCTGTCTGGAGACAATGTCTGTACCACCTCTTTGATTTGCTTCTTCTCCCAGTAGCTCCCTGGGAGTTCAATGGCCACGCTCGCTTCTGAGCGTGTCCCTTCTGCTTCGCACCAACGGACTACTGTGATGGGGTCCATGGTGACCTCAAGGGGGGGGTGGGTTTCTTGTAGAGTGACAGGATCCCGGACGAGCCCCCACGTGTAGCACTGACCCCCGCAGGAGCTGCTGATTAAATTTTGGGCCTGCACTCTCTAACTACAACCCCAATGATAAGGCTCAATCCCCTTTACACAGCTGTGGTGCAATACAATACAATACTGTACAATGTGATACCAGATACCTGTTTGTAACTTCAGGATCCACGAGCGGCACCTAGAGTGAATAAAGCAATACGCCACAACCCTGATATGCTTAAACAGTAGTATTCTTTTACTGTTGATAATTGGCAAGTAAAGAAACACCAGTACATAAACTGTGCTATCCTCCTAACATGGGATGAGAGCACAAAAAATTAAATCTATACAGCAATCAAATAACAAACAGTATACCTGCAGGTATATCAATAAGAAAATAAAACTAAGCCTAGGAGCTCCCCCTACTTTGTAAGGTAACCGTGAGATCTCACAAAAAAAACAAACAGTCAGTTCTTGATCTTCTTTCTTCGCTAGCTAATAATGTTTCCCAAGTAATTTGTAATCCAAACAAAACGAATAAACTTCCTGAAAAAAATGTCTCCGCAATGAGTGGGTTAACTGCCTTGGCCTTCTGGAGAGCGTCCCGAACAACTAGGCCTTCAACCTTCCTAAAGGCAACCCCTCCGCTTCTTCTTGGAAGTATGTAGTGAGGCCTGTGTGTTAGTCTAATGGCGTGTGAGGCATAACAAACTGTGGGCCGTAACCCACTCACCTAACTGGACACAGGCTCCGTACAGTCCGGCGACCTCCTCCCGTTGCTCCGTCAGCTGGATCAAACACCAGGCCAACTCTGCTGGGGGACTCCCGTCCTCCGATGCTCAATGGAAATGTCCGTGGGCCTTGTTGTTCGGTCCCGTCTCCTCACAGATCCTCTCCGGCTGCCCATGCGGTTCCAAAGGGACCCAAGATGGCTGCTCCCACTCCTTATATAGCAAATCCCAGCATGCACTGCGCAAGAAATTGTTCCTGGGTCTTTGATCAACTTCCTATTTACAAAGGTCAACTCTGAGAACCAATAGTCTTTCTTCTTTATTCCTCAGATAGTGGAATGCTTCTTGCATTAACAACAATTGGCCACTAGATGGCTCCAAGCACTCAACAATCTCAATGTCCATGAATGCCATCTAGGGAATGCAATATACACATTTATATACATCAGCGCTACATGTTACAGTGAATTTTCCTTAACAGGTGATAGTACTCCCTACCTATTAGGCACATATATTATAGGTTAAAGCGGATCTCCACCCTAAAGTGAAGATCCGCTGATCCGAACACTCCCCCCCTCCGGTGTCACAATTGACACCTTTCAGGGGGAGGGGGGTGCAGATAGACAGGTATCTGCACCCACTTCGGGCCCAGCATTCACGGGCAAAAGACGGGCATTGCATCACATCCCGTCGCCCCCCCCCCCCCCCCCCGTTGTGTGCTGGGAACATTCGGCTCCCAGCACACAGCTGGAGCCAATCGGCGGGCGCAGCGCGACTCACGCATGCGCCGTAGGGAACCGGGCAGTGAAGCCGCAGCGCTTCACTTCCTGGTTCCCTCACCGTGGATGGAGGGGGGAACAGCAGAGAGACGAGCGATCGCTCATCCTCTGCTGCGGACGGCGCTGGACTCCAGGACAGGTAAGTGTCCTAATATTAAAAGTCAGCAGCTGCAGTATCTGTAGCTGCTGGCTTTTAATATACCTTTTTAGTGGGACATCCGCTTTAAGAAGTTAAGAACGTGCAGCACCTTGATGTCACGTAACAATGCATATTTAACACTAAAACACAGATTTATGTAACCTAAATAGTGCAACATCTGGTGCAGATCTGCATAGAAACAAATCAGATTCAATTTTTTTTTTTTTTAAGTTAAAAGCTGATTGGCTTCCAGGCACAGCTGCACCAAATGTCGCAGTTGTAGTAAATGTAAATGTAGTAAGTCGTAAATCAACCCCAATGTCCTATATTGCAACCACTGTATCTGTGAAGGAACAGCATTGTTACTCTAAGCTGCTTTCCTAATTTGGACAAAAACCTCTCCCCCTCCAGTCTAAAGTGATTGTAAACCTATTTTTTTTTTTTTTTTTTATAAAAAAACATGTTTTATTCACCTGCTCTGTGTAATGGTTTTGTAAGAGGATCCTCCTCTTCTCAGATCCCCTGCTGGAACTCCTGACTCCTCCCCCCACTGAGTGCCCATATAGCCACCCATTGACACACAGAATGCGGCTCTCTGCTCAGTGGCTGTTAATGAAAGAAGCACAAGCCAATGGCTCTCTCTGGCTGCTGCTGTGCCTCTGTCCAGTGACAAGAAAGATAGGAGAGAGAGTCCACATCATGTATCAGAGTGGAGGAATGTCCATTTTATATACTTCACTTTCATAAACCTTTGCGAAATCTGCCTATGCAGTGGGTTTGGAACAAGAACTGGATAACAGTTTGCAGTTAGACACCTGACAACAGTGTTATATTTGCTCTTTTAAAGGAATTGAAAACACCTTCCTCATTGAGGTTAGAGTCAGTGTCATTACGCAATGGTACCATGTTCCTCTTGGTTTAATGAAGATCTCCCCTGGACACATCCCCCCTATGCTTTAGAGGCTGTGGCTACTTAGGCTCTCTCTTGCATACCTTGTGGCTGTGCCCCCCTATATGAGGCTTCTGGAATAGGATCTTTCAAATGTTGTGCAGGGTCACAGGGGCTGCCATCCCCAAAACACCACAAGTCGCTTTATCGAACATGGGGTCAATTATGCTTCCCAAACATACGCACAAACAAAGCCATTTTTTTCTGCTCTGAGCTAAAATTGCCATTGCTCGAGCGTGGAGGCAGACATCTGTTTCCCTGGCAGCAGATAAACGAAGGATCTCATAAATAAAGTCTCAAGAAAAGGCAATGAGCAATTTGCACGACATGGTCAAGCAATTTGAAAATGTCTAGGAGCCCTGGTATAACTACATCCATGCTCCCTCATTACATACACCTGGGCTACCAATTCACTTTCCTCTTGGCATTTGATAAATGGTGGAGTCACCTTTTTCACTCTTTTCTCAATGTCCTCTTTTCTTCTATTCTGCTCTTTCCTTTTCTTTTTCACTCTCTTGACACCTTGTCTACCTGGTAGGCTATAGTAGACTAAAAATTAGTCTCCTCCATCAGTACATGATGACTCTGGGGCATTAGCAGAGTCATTAACTTAAAAATAAAAATAAAATGAAAGATTCCTTTAAATATTGTACCTGCTGGGTGTCTATAGTTTGCCTGTGAAAAATGTCTTTGAGAACCCGGGTCTTGCCTGAGGGAACATGTATTAATGGAAAAAAAAGTTTTAAAAATGGTCATTTTTCAGGAGTCCTGCTCCTGAAAAAACGACCGTTTTTTAAACTTTTTTCCATTGATACATGTTCCCTAGAGCAAGGCCCGGGTTCTCAAAGACATTTTCCAACAATAACTTGAATATTGGGCTTTAAAATTAGCGTTTTTGAATTCAAACGTTCGAGTCCCATAGACTTCAATGGGGTTCTAAATGTTCGCGCGAACGGTCGGTCTGTTCGACGCGGGTATGTTTGCGCTATAAACAAAAAAGTGCGACAATTTTGAAAAAAAATACAATATATTTACAATATACAATATTTATAAAAATCCCAATTTAAAA
Organism: Rana kukunoris; assembly: GCA_029574335.1. Classification (NCBI taxonomy): domain Eukaryota; kingdom Metazoa; phylum Chordata; class Amphibia; order Anura; family Ranidae; genus Rana; species Rana kukunoris. The sequence continues at coordinate 189,405,197 of CM056052.1, read as the reverse complement.
AAAATAACAATTTTTTTTTCTCAGTTTAGGGCGATACGTATTCTTCGCAATAAGCGACTGGTTTGCGCAAAAGTTATAGCGCTTACAAAATAGGGGAAAGAATTATTATTTTTTATTATTTATTTTTTTACTAGAAATGGCGACGATCTGCGATTTTTATTGGGACAGCGACGTTATGGCGGACACATTTGACAAATTTTTGGCGCCATTCACATTTATACTGCGATCAGTGCTATAAATATGCACTAATTACTGTATAAATGTGACTGGCATTGAAGTGGTTAACACTAGGGGGTGAGGAAAGGGTTAAATGTGTGTCCTAGGTGTGTTCTAACTGTGGGGGGAGGGGGGGTGACTGGAGGGGTGACCGATCTGTGTCCCTATGTACAAGGAACACAGATCGGTCTCCTCCTCTCCAGAGACAGGACGCTGTCTCTGTGTAAAACGGCAATGAGAGATGATCTATGAGATCATCTCTCATTCGCCGCACAGATCGCATCGCAAACGGCCACTCTGATTGGCCGTTCGCCGCGATCTGTGATTGGCTGTGTCCAAGGGACACGGCCAACACAGGACTTCCCCGCAGCGCGCTCTGCAGCGCACTCTGGGAACGCCGAGAGGGGCGGCCGTCAAAAGACGGCAGGTTGGATATTCAGACCCGCGCTGTAGACGTCATTCGGCTATAGCGCGGGTCTGAAGTGGTTAATCATGTTTTTTTAGCACAGAATATTGCACAGATGGATTTTTATATCTTATGTGTATTATTATTATTATTCATTAGTATTTAGGTACTTATATAGCACCGTCAATTTATGCAGCGCTTCACATATACAATGTACATTCACATCAGTCCCTACCCTCAAATAGCTTACAATCTAAGGTCCCTAACTCACATTCATATACTAGGGCCAATTTAGGCAGAAGCCAATTAACCTATTGATATTATTTTTAGTGTGATCATTTCTAGTTCCAGATTTATTTTATTCGTGTCACATTAATACGCGCCCCTATCTCACTGTATATGCTATTTGGAGTCCACTACTCTTTCGGGGGAGCAGCACTATATATATATATAAAGTAATTTGTAGCATATCATTTTAACTTATCTGTAGACATTGGCGTGGAGTTCATTCTGAGGAAACTAAGTCCAATGTTCTAGGAAGAGAGGAGCATCACTATGGAACACAGGGTAGGATGTGGCGTCACACCTGGTGTGGGCCAGTTTCTATGGTAACGCATTTCAGAGCTAATAGGAGCTCCAAAACATGGAGCTAATTGATTTTTTATTTCTATTAGTTTGCATTTGTCTTTTTAATCATGATAAACCCATTGATGCTGCACTTAGCGGGCACCCCCTTGTGTTCCCTTTTGTAAATTCAGAGATTCAGGGGAGAGGGGGGGAGGGGATTCCTCCATCCATCTTGTTTGTGTGGAGGGATCTGTTCATTTTTTTCATTCAGTATGCTGAAAAAAACTACCCATCTATGGCCAACTTTAAACCTTACAAACTTATCAGCTATTTAAGAGATCTTGTATAAAACTTTCCATCTTATTTACTAGAGATTTCCATCCAATGTGGCATGGCTGCAGATAAGCTCTTTGATTTTAGATTTTTGTTAATTTAGCATTTGACTTTTTTTTATTTAGCTAGCGCCCCCTTGTGTTGCTTTTTAGAATACACTGATCAGGAGCTGTAACCAATGATTGACAAACGTTTTCTATCTTGTTTGATCACTAGATCGACTTCTTTTGAGCAGGGACAGCTACCTCTGAGAGGCGAGACAACAGCATTTTGTGGTCTCAGGCACAGTTTACTCACAGGAAGAGGAACAATTAGCAGAATAAAAGCGACATGCCCAAATCTCACCCCAAATGATATTATGTATTTTAAATATTATATTATAATTATAGGTAGGGTTGTCCAGATACCGATACTAGTATCGGTATCGGGACCTATACCGAGTATTTGCGGGAGTACTTGTACTCGCGCAAATGCTCCCGATACCTAAATAGAATACTTTTTTTGTATTTATCAACATGTTCTGTGAAAATTCTTTGAGTTTTTTACTACTGCGTGACAAGAAAATAAAACATTTTTATTCATTTTTACTAATTTTTATTCTTTTATAATGTCTTGAGTTAGAGTTCTTCATAATTCTAAAGAAAATATCCTTAGTCTGTATTGTGGTTTGAAAACTGTCACATGACATTTAAAAAAAGTATCGGTATTCGGTATCGGCGAGTACATGAAAAAAAGTATCGGTACTTGTACTCGGTCCTAAAAAAGTGGTATCGGGACAACCCTAATTATAGGATTAGTATGATATGATTAAACATAATGGGATAATTGCCTAAGCGTACTTAGTGTAGAGCAGCCCTCAAAATTTTCACTCGCCTGCTCGCATTTGGCGAGTGGAATTAAGAGGACTGCGAGTGCTCTGGCTCAGCTCGAGCGGGGGGAGGCTTGCTGGCCAGCTTGTCTCGTCTCAGGTGGGAGGCGGGTCTGCCCAGCTTGTGCAGAAGGGGCGGGCCGACCAGCTCTGCCCATCACAGGCGGGAGGCAGGTACGCTTAGCTCGGGCGGGGGGAAGGCTGGCCAGGTCTGCTTGTCACAGGCGGGAGGCGGGTATGGCCAGATCTGCTCGCCTCAGACGGGAGGTGGGTCCACTCAGCTCGAGTGGGGGAGGGCCGGCCAGCTCTACTCGTCACAGGCGGGGGGCAGGTATGCTTGTCACAGCTCTGGTAGGGAGACAGGCTAGGCTCTGTTTATGCAGTGGCGGAGTGCCCGCTCGACTTTGGAGGTGGACCAGCTGCCTTGGCTCGTCTGGTGTGGGGGTGGGTCTGCTTAGATCAGGCGGGGAGGCGGGATGGCTGGTTCAGCTCAGCTTGTGAGGAGAGCGGGTCTTCTCAGCTCAGAGGACAGAAAGGCAGGCCGGCTGCCTTGGCTCAGGCAGTGGGTGTGTTCGGACTTTCCACCATCTGACAGTTCCTACGTAATGGCTGTTGATGCAGGAGCTGATGCTAGCAAAGTCAGCAGATGTCTGACCACACGATAAGCTTGGGCATGCACTACCCTTTCTGCATTTTAAATATCAGGCACTATGAAGCAGCTTGAAAAAGTCCTCTTGTTTTATGGGTAAAAAAAAATCAAAAAAAAAAAAATCTAGTATTGTTCAGAATTTTGTGCTGAAACGTGACTGAGGCCTCGTACACATGACCGAGGAACTCGTTGTAAATGAAACATCGTTTACCTCGTCGAGTTCCTTGTCAGGCTTGTCGAGAGTCTTGACAAGCTATCTTTGTGTACACACCCAAAATCTTGTCGTTCTCAAAGGTGGTGATGTTCAACACTTACGATGGCACTATAAAGGGGAAGTTTGATTCCACTGGCACAACCCTTGGGGCTGCTTTTGCTAATCTCATGTTACTGTGTGTTAATTAAAAGTTTGGTTTGAGACGATTTGCGCTTTTCAGTCTGTTACAGCGTGACGAATGTGCTATCTCCATTACGAACGTTACTTTTACCGAAGGGGCGCTCCTGTCTCATACTTTATTCTGAGCATGCGCGGGTTTCTAAGCATACACACGAACGTGTTTCTCGTTGTAAACCAGCCCGACGATAAACACGACGAGGAAATTGAGACTCCCGATGAGGAAAAATAGAGCTTTTTTTCTCGTCGAGTTCCACAACAGTTTTCTCAACGAAAAACATACACACTACCGTTTTTCTCGGCAAAAAAGCTCTGCCATCAAGTTTCTTGATGGATTCTGTAGAGGAAAATGGTCGTGTGTACGAGGCCTGAAACATATAGTGACATGGGTTTATCAGTGGCATTTACATATTACTTTTACATTTGTTTTGTGTTGTGTCGGGTGCTGCCATCGTCATTGCGGGAAAGGGAACCCGGCAGTGTAGCCTTTTGGGTTTGCGCCGGGAACCCTACTGCGCATGCGCAAGACCCGCTCCTTTCTCCTATTAGCCCGGCAGCCAGGGGAGGAGGAGGAAGCCCTGCGGTGATGTCATGGTCAAGGCCAGACTCCCGGAAGTGGGGACGAATACCGGACAGGTATCCTGTCCCCCCTCCCCCGAAAAGGTGCCGATTGTGGCACCGGAGGGGGGGGAATCCGATGAGCGGAAGTTCCACTTTAGGTTGGAACTCTGCTTTAAGTTTACAATGTCCATCTCTCTTCTCCCCCAACTGCCCTTTTATTTCTAGGTATGTGAGAGCATGCCAGTTTCTCCCCCTTTAATCCACCATACAGTTCTGGGTCCCTAAACAGCTAGGCTTAAAGCAGGTCTCCACCCTAAAGGGGAAGCTCTGCTTGTTTGCTTTCCCACTTCCGGGTGAGATTGCACAACCATTGCGACAATCTATGAAATTTCCAGGCCCTCCTCCTTACCACCACTGCCTTCTGGCAGACACACAGGTCCCAGAATTTACAAGGGCATTTTTAGGGGCGGGGCAGTGTTGGGTGCGGCAACTGGTGGCGAGTAACTCTTAAGGACTGGCTAGTAGCTCAGGACTTGAAATTTTGAGCCCTGGTATAAAGTATCATAGCTGAGTTATCCATAACTTTTCTGCAGCAGATAAAAAAATGGAAGTTAAAAATAGACAAATGTGAAGTGTTTGATCTTTGCTACTCTAAAGCCTTGTACACACGATTGGATATCTGATGGAATCTAATCCGATTGATTTTTTCGTTGGCTATCCGATAAAGCTGACCTTTATTAGTCTTGCCTACACACCATCAGTCAAAAATCCGACCGTGTCCAACGCGGTGATGTAAAACACTACAACGTGCTGAGAAAAATGAAGTTCAATGCTTCCGAGCATGCGTCGACTTGATTCTGAGCATGCATGGATTTTTGACTGATTGACTTCCACACAGACGATCGTTTTTTTCTATCGGTTTTTTATCCATAGGAAAAATTTAAAACATGTTCAATTTTTTTTTACCGATGGAAAGTCGGTCTGTTTTCATCAGACAAACCGATCTTGTGTACAGGGCTTAACTGGAAACTTAATTTACCTATGGTTCCAAGACCCTTTATGAAGTGTTGCCTATGGATTTGCAGAGTCACAGGGAGTTTTGCAGTGACTGATCACGGCTTGTGCTTGAGGACTCACTAGCTAGAAGACGACAATAAACTTTCCCTGTGTGATGTGGTTCAGCATCATAAAACCCTTGTTTAATAACTTTATTTTCCTGATGTTAGTTTGATAGCATACTATTATTTTTGGGGGGATAAAATAACTTGTTTTTAGCTGCTGCTTCCAGGGTACCTCCTACAAAGGGCAGATATTGATCCTGCATTAAGAGATGATGTAAAATGTTGTAAGGTAGACAGAAGATATGTGCTTCTATTTACTACAATAAGGTATCTCCTCATTTTAAATACAGTATATAGCGGTTTGAGCTTTCTTTTAATACAAGTCTGTCACTGAACTAATAAATAATAACGAAATGCTCCTGCTAAAGAGAACAATTCATACTTCCCTATCCCAGCTCCTGTTTTTAGGCTCTTCACTTTGCTGCTAAACAGCTGCTTCTACATCACAATTTGTGGTTGCTTTTCCAAGCCCCTATATAAGCTCCCACCCGACTGTGTCCTTTATAGACGTATGTGCCAGAGGAAGAAATCACAGAACGCAGTATCGGCATATTGGATGTAAAAATTCTTTGGGTGGCTTTGCTTAAATACTGATTCAGTGCTTAGTCATGACTAAGCACTGAACCAGTGTAAAACGCGTCGGCTGTCCCTTTTCCTGATTTTCGCTGTGATTCTGTGGTGCATTTTTTACTGTTTTTATCAATAAAGACAACTCAAGAGTTCTTTTTGGAGTGCGGCTGTCCATCCCTTTGAAATCTTCATTACCTGTTTAGTGCATTGCCAGCACCCTCGTTATCCTAAACAGTCCTTGATTGCTTAGTAGACCCACCTGGAGCGGTGACTCCCTTTCTCTTAATCAAATTACTTGTTGATAGTAAATATACATCATTTCAATATTAACATAACCAATAGCTCAGTTTTGAGAACTCGAGCTTAAAGTGGAGTTCTACCCATTTTTTTACGTTTGTCTATGCTGCATGCCCTAATCTCATATTGTTCAGAATGGACAATTTTTATTTATTTTGTTGCTTGTAAATACCTTTATTTTGTAGTCCTTCATTACTTCCTCCTCCTTATTAGCCTAGGCTATTAAGTCACAAGGCTATTTGCAAGGGTTTCTGGGATAGGCATGTTTCCCAGTAGTCCTTGCAAACCTGACTGAAACCTATTACATTGCTTGTGCAGCACTGAGCATATGTGAGATATGCAAAGCTGAAATCCACCATTTTTCTGTAAAAAGTTAAAAATATTGCATTTTTTTCAAAATTGTCGCTCTATTTTTGTTTATAGCGCAAAAAATAAAAACCGCAGAGATGATCAAATACCACCAAAAGAAAGCTCTATTTGTGGGAAAAAAAGGACACCAATTTTGTTTGGGAGCCACGTCGCACGACCACGCAATTGTCAGTTAAAGTGATGCAGTGCCGAATCACAAAAAGTGCTCTGGTCATTGGGCAGCCATATGGTCCGGGGGTTAAGTGGTTAAAAAGTGAAATTGTGGGTGGAACTCCCCTTTAACATCTACAAGAATTACAACAACACCCACCTTGAAATTCAGGTGGCAGATAACCTCATAAAGTACCTGCGATGGTCAGGAGGGGGGGCTATCTTAAGACAGGAGACCCAGTGTGAGAAAAACCCAATTCCCTCAGGAGCATATATAGGGTCAGGACTTTCCAGAAAATCCAGGAATCCCAGCTGCAGAAATCCATTAATTTTCTTAAAGAGGAAATGTCCCCAAAATTCTTTAAACAAATTAAACATCTTTTTTAAACCAACAAGAGCTTAAATAGTGCATGGGGCTGCCGCTATCCTATACAAGTGGCCCCAAAGAGTTGTACCCCCATTTTATGTTCTTCAACCTATTCTGCTCTGCCCTGCAGTTGCAGAGTTTTTAGTTCAATCCTATTTTATTAATAAAGTAACCAATACAAACTTGCATATAGCTATTACAAACAAAAGGTGTCATACGTAATAGAACATATGTAAAGTATGATCTCTCAAGTGATGAAACAGCCTCAGAAAGGCAGGTCAAAGAGTCAGTGGATATGTAAGACATAGGAGAACAGGACACACATAAAAATACAGAGCACCAACGTCAATGTCATGGGTATCATATATGAACAAAAATCTTCAAGACATCATGAAGTACACTGAAAAACGGTTGCTCTTTGAAAAGAGTATGCTGTAGGGATTGCACTTTGTTAAAAATGGACAGGGAGGAGTTATGAGACGAGTGCTCGAAAGGTGCATATATGCAACAGAGGGAAGGAATGGAAAGAAAGGAGACAGAAGGACTGGTGATAAGATACATTCTGACCAGGCTATGAGGTGTTGGCATCCGAGTCACCTTCAGCCCAAGAGATAAACTCCAAGGAGTAGCGGAACATGGACCATGAAGTCTAGGTGAGAGAAGACTGCTCGTCTTTTCCAGTTTCCTGAGCCAACAGATGTTGCATGTCCCTAATACTGTCCACTTCAATAGCCCAATCCCAATGGGAAGGCATGGTTGTCGATCTCCAGTGTTGAGGAATCACTCAGTTACAGAATATTTAAGCTTGCTATACACTGACCGGATTTCATCTGGTTCCTAATGAACTGGCTAACATTTGCTTAGTGGATAGCTCTGCAACTCCTGTTCAACTTGACAAAACTTGATTGTTCCATTCATTTTCGTTGTAGGAGCCTGCTAGAAAATGCTCAGCTGCAAAGTGGCTGAATCCAATCAAATGCTGCCACTGTTCAGGCAATCCGACAACAGCCACCAGTTCTATATAGCAGGAGTCTCCAAACTACGGCCCTCCAGGTGTTCAGGAACTACAATTCCCATCATGCCTAGTCATGTCTACGAATGTCAGAGTTTTACAATGCCTCATGGGAAGTGTAGTTCCACAGCAGCTGGAGGGCCGTAGTTTGGAGATCCCTGCTATATAGCATGAATGGAGTAATCTGATGCAGGCTGAATACAAGAAATCTAACAGGGTATGGGCAGCTTTATACTCACCTACCATTGCTCCTTTCATATATTCACTATGCGTTCCACTAAGAGACTACTCTACCAGTTTTAATTTTTTCCATCATATGCTTGGTTTCAATTGTCTAGTTTTGAGACATTAAGGCAACAATGTCAATGAACAGCTAAAACTCTACTTTGTAATTTCGGAGTTTTGAGTTGATTTCCATCAGCAATGCTCTCTTTAAAGCCTTGGTATATTTTTCTCATGTTTCCCTGGGTGCATGGGTCAAGTGAATAGTCTGCGTGATTTGTCGACACATAATAAATGGATGAAATAAGCCCCAAATTTATTTATAAACCCTAATACCTATGAACTCGTTTACTAAAGTCAGGTTACTGAAAGATGTATTTTGATTGGTTGCTATGGATTACTAAACGTTATATTTGGTTCTTTGCCTTGTTAAATAATCGTTGATGAGTTTTAATGTCAGTTTCTATGGCCATGGGTGCCATTGAGCTCCTGCTGATTTCTAATGTGATTAGAGAATAAATGCAAACATCTGATTAGGGATGAGCAAATGTTTGAAAACACATTTCAGCCCACTTACTGGTTGGTAATACTTTCTGTACATCATTGCTTTCTGCACATCTTATTAAGCCTGTTTGAGTATCATAACCCTTGTGAGTATTCCAAAAATAATGTGGATTATTATAAATTCCCATCCCATCAAATGTATGCATTTAATGAGCTGAATCGCTGTGATCTATTTCTTCTTTAAAAGATTTAATGGATTTTAAATACGTAAAATTGCTGTTTATATCTAAAGCTAATTCCTGTTTGGCCAAACGGAATGTTCCATAATTAGATCCTTAACTGATGCCAAAACATTTTATTCACTTTTATATTGCCTGGATCGTGAACTGTAACTTCAGCCTTCTGTGATGTAAAGCAATTTATTACTTAAATGGTGTGCTAAAGTTTTTGAAGCATTACAGTATGATTTATTTGAAAATAATTAAAGTAAGCTTAGGCAGTAGAACTAAATCTTTATCTTCTACATTGTATACATGGCTGGATTAATGTCTGCGGTATCTCAGTCTGTCTAAAAATGAAGAAAAACACAGGGGCCCAGATTCATAAAGCAGTTAGGCCGATGTAAGTTCAAATTTGCGCCGGTAAGTGCAAATGTGCGCCGGCGTATCTGTGCGCCAAAAAAGAGTGACGATTATATATCTCCCCAAAAAAAGATATAAAAAAAACATATTTTTTTTCTCAGTTTAGGGCGATACACATTCTTCTACATATTTTTGGTTAAAAAAATTGCAATAAGCGTATATTGATTGGTTTGCGCAAAATTTATAGAGTCTACAAAATAGGGGATCATTTTATGGCATTTTTATTATTATATTTGTTTTATTAGTAATGGCGGCGATCTGTGATTTTTATCGTGACTGCCACATTATGACAGACACATCGGACACTTTTGACGCTATTTTGGGACCATTGTCATTTATACAGCCATCAGTGCTATAACAATGCACTGATGATTACTGTGTAAATGACACTGGCAGGGAAGGGGTTAACCACTAGGGGGCAAGAAAGGGGGTGATTCTATCTGTGGGGGGAGCTAAGCTACCAGTGACACAACATTGATCACTGCTCCCGATGACAGAGAGCAGTAGATCAGTGTCCTGTCACATGGCAGAACAGGGAAATGCCTTGTTTACACAGGTATCTCCCTGTCCTGCAGCTCCGTGACACAAGTGCGGGACACTGGCAGACATCAAGCCCACGGGTCCCGCGGACACAGTCACGGGGCCAGAGGCGAAAATAGCACCTATGGTAAGCACTGAAACTGCGCCCCTATCGAAACATTTGAAACCCATCTTTCAGATAACCTTAACAAAAAAACAGATACCAAAACTAGTGATATTTATCATTCCTTGTAATACCTTGGGTAGTGACATATCCTCTTTATGGAGAAATCTGGGGTTTATTAGACCCCTGATCCCTCCTCTGCCCTCCAAGGCCTGGTACATGCAGAACCAATACTGAAAGTGATGAAATCTTCACTTAAGGCCTCCTTCTTTGTGTGCTGCCAATCCGACCAGATGGATTGAGACAGCCTGGGAGAACAGGGGAGGGCTGTGGCTGAACGCAGCAGGGATAGCGCTGCCATTGTCTATTAGCAAAGGTGCTGAAAAGGAGATCCTGCCTATGCTCGGGAGGAGGAAAAAAGAGACCCTGGTAAGTGCCTTGCTGCCCAGCCACTCAACAGTGCCCCCTTCATATGGCACCGGTGGCACCTTCCATGACTGCCATACCCTAAAAACGCCACTGCACGGAGCTCATGGCAGGGGCGCGCGCACCCATAAGGGCGTTGCTTTGCGCAGCTGTGCCATTCTGCTGACATAAATGTACTGGCGGTGGTCATTAAGTGGTTAAAACAAAGCCCTCCTGTGGCGCTCTGTGACCACTAATGCCGCGTACACGTGATCGGAATTTCGGACAAGAAAACCGTGTATTTTTTCTGACGGAATTTTGGCTCAAACTTGTGTTGCATACACACGGTCACACAAATCTTGTTCTTGAAATTCCGACAGTCAAGAACGCGGTGACGTACAAGGCATATGACAAGCCGAGATCAATTAAGTTCAGAAGGCAGTTTGGCTCTGCTGCTTGATTCTAAGCATGAGTGTTGTTTTGCGCGTCGGAATTGCATACAGACAAGCAGATTTTCCAATAGGAACTTTTTACGTCGGAAAAATAGAGAACCTGCTTTCAATCTTTTGTTGGCGGAAATTCCGACAGCAAAAATCCGATATAGCATACACACGGTAGGAATTTTTGACCAAAAGCTCACATTGGACTTTTCTTGTTGGAATTTCCGATCGTGTGTACATGGTATTACAGGGCTTCAATCTTCACCCGATCTTCCTTCCAGATTGGTGGGCTCTGAAAGAACGACATGGGTATGGGAGCTCAGAGTAAATGTCTCCTAAACGGTGCACGTTATTATATTTTATAATAGGCCTATTATAGGCTTACCTATAGGTAAAAATCAACCAAGGGAGTTTTTTGTGTAGTTAGAATTAAAGCGGAGTTTCACCCTAAATATAAGATCTCCCATGCGCTTCAGCATACTGGCGTCAGCGCCAGTATGCTGGTTTTTTTTTTTTTTTATAGCACACTTACTGTTTTATCGTAGAAATCCTTTTCTGTCCCCCGCGGTGGACGGCGCCAGTACAGCGCGTCACATCTTCCTAAGATACCCGATATGGACTCGGGTATTTCCGGCGCTATGCGGCGCCTGCGCACAGACCTAGGAGCTGACTGCGCAGGCGCCGTATTTCTCCGAGTCCTACGGCTATGGCGCGTCACGCCCTCCGAAATAGGACTCGGAGAAATACGGCGCCTGCGCAGTCAGCTCCTAGGTCTGTGCGCAGGCGCCGCATAGCGCCGGAAATACCCGAGTCCATATCGGGTATCTTAGGAAGATGTGACGCGCTGTACTGGCGCCGTCCACCGCGGGGGACAGAAAAGGATTTCTACGATAAAACAGTAAGTGTGCTATAAAAAAAAAAAAACCCAGCATACTGGCGCTGACGCCAGTATGCTGAAGCGCATGGGAGATCTTATATTTAGGGTGAAACTCCGCTTTAAGTCTTGAAAGCAGAAGAGGCAATACATTCCTGCAGAGCCCAAGATGGGCCCTGCTTTAGCACATTTAAGAATATGCAATTGGGTTTTAGGTGTTGATAGTGGTCACTCATTGTTATACCCTGTACACATGATCACATTTTTTCAGTCAGAAAATTTGAGAACCAGCTCTAAATCTTTTGTTGGCGGAAATTCCAACAGTAAAAGTCCAATGGAGCATACACACGGTCGGAATTTCCGTTCAAAAGCTCACATTGGACTTTTAGTGTCGGAATTTCCAATCGTGTGTATGGGGCATAAGCCCACAGAAGGGGACCTGCTTTAACAAACTGTCACATAGCTGCAAAAAAAATTTAGTTTCAGGAGTGGAAGGTTCCCAGACACCATAGGCCCACAGAAATATTCCTGCAGAGCAGAGGATGGATCATCTTACCCAAAATTAACAGCATTTGTAACTGTAACTGTTTTCCATGAAAGTAAATTTAAAAAGAAATGCGGCTATTCACTAAAATTAGAAGAGAAGTGGTTTAACCTTAAACTGCGTAGAGTTCTTTACTGTAAGGCCTCGTACACACGAGGGGATATGTCCGCTGAAAACGGTCCGATGGACCGTTTCAGCAGACATCTCCGCTCGTGTGTATGGGCTAGCGGACAGATTTGTCCACCCGACAGATTTCAAAGCAAGCTTTGAAATCTATCCGGTGGGAATCTGTCCGCCCGACATGTCTGCTGGTTAGTACACTTACCAGCAGACATGTCGTCCCGCACGCCGCCGCGCCGCCGCCGAATGTATTCGGCGCATGCGCGGAAGTGTTTTACTTCCTGGTGCGTTGACGTAGCGGTGACGTGGCGGTGTCAACGTCACCGCCGTGTCACCGCCACGTCACCGCGCCGTCCGGCGGCGGGGAATTTGATCCGATGGTGTGTACACGCCATCGGATCAAACTCCCGATCGGACATATCCGATGGAAATGGTCCACGGACCGTTTTCATCGGATAAGTCCGATGGTGTGTACGAGGCCTAAGAGCGGTAGGGTAGGGATGTGAAATTTTCTTCCACAGGCAACGGTTTCAGCAGGGAGCATCGATAATTTCAAAAAACTATTAGATAGGCTCTTGAGCGACCACAACATACAGGGATATACAATGTAAAACTGACATAAAATCACACACATAGGTTGGACTTGATGGACTTGTGTCTTTTTCAACCTCACCTACTATGTACCTATGTAAAACAGCTGCTAAAAAATTTATTTTATGTGTGGATGGTGTCCAAACAACATAAACCCACACAATAATTCTTGCAGATTACAGGATAAGCCCCTTTGAAAGAGCTGCTCAGAAATTAATGGGCTCCACATTAAAATTGGTGTTTAAAAGAACAGCGGCTATTTCGCCAGTTTTAGGTTGTAATGATAGCAGGCCTACAACCATGGCAGGTAGTAGGATATACAGTGCCTTGAAAAAGGATTCATATCCCTTTAAATGTCCCACATGTTGTCATGTTACAACCAAAAACGTAAATGTATTTTATTGGGATTTTATGTGATAGACCAACACAAAGTGGCACATAATTGTGAAGTGGAAGGAATTTTTTTTTTTTTTACAAATACTTATCTGAAAAGTGTGGCGTGCATTTGTATTCAGTGTGGCGCGCATTTGTATTCAGCCCCCTTACTCTGATACCCCTAACTAAAATCTAGTGGAGCCAATTGCCTTCAGAACTAACCTAATTAGTATATAGAGTTCACCTGTGTGTAATTTAATCTCAGTATAAATACAGCTGTTCTGTGAAGCCCGCAGAGCTTTGTTGGAAAACCTTAATGAACAAACATCATCATGAAGGACAAGGTAAACACCAGACAGGTCAGGGATAAAGTTGTGGAGAAGTTTAAACAATGTTAGGTTATAAAAAATAGGGAGCACTGTTCAATCCATCATCCAAAAATGGAAAGGGAGCACTGTTTAAAGCAGAGGTCCCGCATTTTTCTTTTAAATTAAAAGCCAGCAGCTACAAATACTGCAGCTGCTGACTTCGAATGAATGGACACTTACCTGCAGCTTCACTGCCTGGTTCCCTACTGCGCAAGCGCGAGTAGCGCATCGCTTTCCCAATGGTCCCTGCTGTCTCCTGGGACCTGTGTGTTTCCCAGAAGGGGGGGAAGGGGGTTGCAAATACCTGTATTATACAGGTATCTGCACCCCCTCCCCTGAAAGGCGCCAAATGTGACACCGGAGGGGGGGGGTTCCGAAAAGCGGAAGTTCCATTTTTGGGTGGAACCCTAATTCATCACCTGCTTTGGAAAGAGTATGGCACAACTGCAAACCTACCAAGACATGACCGTCCACCTAAACTTGCAGGCCGGGCAAGGAAAGCATTACATTTGTTTGGGAATGGGCCATGGGACTTTAAATGAGGCAAGGGAGGGCATATGGGATTGTTATAGGATATCAATGGTGGATAATGCTAACATAGTCTGTAGTTGCCAACAGTCCCGGATTATTTGTCCCGGATTGTTTGTGTCCCGATTTTTTTCCCTCAAGACTTTGTCCCGGGAAGTTTTTGCAAAAAAAACGTCAGCGGCTACACCAAAATGGCCGCCGCCGCCACTGTGTTGTTTCCTATAGTCCTCTTGTGTTCAGTGTAGAGGAGAGGGGGCAGCCAATCAGCTTCTCTCTTTTGGCGGCCCCTCCCCGCTACCCACTGAACATGTGGATGGGATGCGATCTTCCTGCCGCCTAGTTCATGGGTCCCCGAGGTACGATTGATTGATCATCCGGCCCGCTATGTGCTTTTATCCGGCCCGCAGTGCCATCAGACTCAGTGCAGGTACGAACTCTGGTCGAGTTGCGGGAGTCGCGGGGCTTCTAACTTGGCTGGTAAGCTATAGGTGATAGTGGGGAAAGGAATGTGTGGAGGGAACTCTGATGACACAAATGAATGCCACGCCCCCTAATTATTAGCAAGTCTCCGCCTACATGCAAAAAAGTGTCCCGGATTGTTTTTTTTTGCAATGTTGGCAACTATCAGGGAAACTCTATGGCCAAAAGGATTAGCTACATAATCAACCTGAAGAAAGAAAATCAAAGAGTCAAATATAAAATTTCATAATATAATAAGTATCATAATAAATAATACAGAGATCATGCTGACATAGGCATAATACAAGTAGTAATGATCACATTGGAATATTAATATTCAAACTCCAGGACATGATTAATAAAAGCAATCACAATAAATTGATAAGCAAATCCAGTAAAACATGATTATCCAAAAAAGCAATAATTTATAAAGAAAACAGTTGGATGAAAATACATCATTGGGCAAGCCTAATCTTGGCATCCCTGAGCGTGGACTCGACGCGTTTCTTGGCATTTAAAGCCAGTCATCAGGAGTGGGGTGCATATAAAATAACTGTAGAAGAGAGGGGGAATAGATACCAGGCATGTGAGTCAAAAAAGGCCTTAATGGTGGGGCCATAGTTGCTACAAAACCAACATTTTTAAGATTTAAAAGATGTAAAACATTACCTATGGCCAGGCCCAAAATAGGTGGTAGCCCAGGCGTTCCCAATGCAGGAATGGGGTGGTGGTCCTGGATGAACCGTTTCTCTCCCAGGGTTCAGGCGGGGATGAAAAGACCCCCCCCCCCACAATCTAAAGTCTTCTCAGGATTGAGGAGAGCTGAGGATGGGATGGTGTGGGACATCAGCCAAGGGGAATGACAGGCAGCTCCAACACAAGGCCAAAAGGTGAGGTGGGCACACAAGGAAACACACATTGAGTACTGGTAAAGGAAAGAGAGTGAAATGATAAATATCAATCACCAAATACAATCATATAGAGTGGATCCTAAAGATAGGAATCCTCAATTACCAGTTAGTGTGCATAGATACACATGGAGCCTCTCACCAAATGGGACCGTGTGTAATGAGACCGCCGAAGCCAAACCAGCTGAAGTACCCACATCATGGGGCGTGTCCCCGCCAGCGTAATGCGTCATGGCATTAGCCGTGGGAGAAGACGAGACAAATACCCGCCCGAGGTATGGAGAACCTTAGCGGGAATCTATCCCATCCAGTCAGCCGTGCGGGATGGAAAACAGCGTAGAAGCACGCCTCGGCGATCAAAGATGCCGTGCGTGCAGAATGCCGACATGACGCCAATGCGCTAACGTACAACCCCGGGTACAATCCCGTCCCCATAAACAGAGTCGCTACTGCAACTACTGTTACAACTTCAGTAGTTGCAGTAGCGACTCTGTTTATATTTTTTATAGATTTTTGTACATACTTTGGGCCTGCACAAACCCGTGCGCTGTCTTGGGGGCTTTTTTGTCCTGTGTTCTCTCACTCCCGGGGTTGCGATGCGCCCAGCTCCCCCTCCTCCACCCATCCCCTTTTGGTGATGGGGCGGGGTTGTACCTTGGCGCATCGGCGCCATGTTCGCATGCTGCATGCACGGCGTCTTTGATCGCCGAGGCGTGCTTCTACGCTGTTTTCCATCCGGCACGGCTGACTGGATGGGATAGATTCCCGCTGAGGTTCTCCATACCTCGGGCGGGTATTTGTCTTATCTTCTCCCACAGCTAATGCGATGACGCATTACGCTGGCGGGGACACGCCCCATGATGTGGGTACTTCAGCTGGTTTGGCTTCGGCAGTCTCATTACACACGGTCCCATTTGGTGAGAGGCTCCATGTGTATCTATGCACACTAACTGATAATTGAGGATTCCTATCTTTAGGATCCACTCTATATGATTGTATTTGGTGATTGATATTTATCATTTCACTCTTTTTCCTTTACCAGTACTCAATGTGTGTTTCCCTGTGTGCCCACCTCACCTTTTGGCCTTGTGTTGGAGCTGCCTGTCATTCCCCTTGGCTGATGTGCCACGTCATCCCATCCTCAGCTCTCCTCAATCCTGAGGAGTCTTTGAATTGTGGGGGGGGGTCTTTTCATCCCCGCCTCAACCCTGGGAGAGAAATGGTTCATCCAAGATCACCTCCCCATTCCTGCATTGAGAACGCCTGGGCTACCACCTATTTTGGGCCTGGCCATAGGTAATGTTTTACATCTTTTACATCTTAAAAATGTTGGTTTTGTAGTAACTATGACCCTACTATTAAGGCCTTATTTGACTCACCTGTCTGGTATCTATTCCCCCTCTCTTCTACAGTTAATTTATATGCACCCCACTCCTGATGACTGGCTTTAAACGCCAAGAAACGCGCCGAGTTCACGCTCAGGGATGCCAAGATTAAGCTTGCCCAATGATGTATTTTCATGCAACTGTTTTCTTTATAAATTATTCCTTTTTTGGATAATCATGTTTTACTGGATTTGTTTATCAATTTATTGTGATTGCTTTTATTAATCATGTCCTGGAGTTTGAATATTAATATGCCAATGTGATCATTACTACTTGTATTATGCCAGCATGATCTACATATTATTTATTATGATACCTATTATATTAAGACAATTTATAGTTGACTCTTTGATTTTCTTTCTTCGGGTTTATTATGTAGCTAATCCTTTTGGCCATAGAGTTTCCCTGATGGGACTATGTTAGCATTATCCACCATTGATATCCTAAAAAAAATCCCATATGCCCTTCCTTGCCTCATTTAAAGTCCCATGGCCCATTCCTAAACAAATGTTTTACTTAAAAGTGATGGAAGCACGGTCAAGGTTGGATTTGGTCTCCAAAGGGTCACTTACTCTCTTTAACAAGGAAAGCATTAATTAAACAAGCAGCCAAGAGGCCCCTCTGGAGGTGCTGCAGAGATCCACAGCTCAGGTGGGAGAATTTGTCCACAGGACAACTATTAGTTGTGCACTCCACAAATCTGGCCTTTATGGAAGGTGACAAGAAAAAAGTAATTGTTGAAAGAAAAGCATAAGAGGTCTCATTATTATATGAGACCAAAATTGAACTTTTTGGCCTAAAAGCAAATTGCTATTTGTGGTGGAAAACGAACACTGCACATCACCCTGAACACACCATCCCCGCCATGAAACATGGTGATGGCAGCATCATGATATGGGGATGCTTGTATTCAGCAGGGACAGGGAAGCTGGTAAGAGTTGATGGGAAGATGGATGGAGCCAAATACAGGGCAATCTTAGAAGAAAAGTCTGCAAAAGACTTGCGACTGGGCTGAGATTCAACTACCAACAGGACAACAACCCTAAATATACAGCCAGAGCTACAATGGAATGGTTTCGATCAAAGCATATTCATGTGTTAGAATGACTCAGTCTAAGTCCAGACCTAAATCCATTTGACAATCTGTGGCAAGACTTGAAAATTGCTGTTCACAGACACTCTCCATCCAATCTGACAGAGCTTGAGCTATTTTGCAGTAAAGAATAGGCAAAAATGTCACTCTCTAGATGTGCAAAGCTGGTAGAGACATCCCAAAAAGTTTTCCAGCTGTAATTGCAATAAAAGATGGTCCTACAAAGTATTGATCAGGGGGGCTGAATACAAATGCATGCCACACTTTTCACATATTTATTTGTAAAACAAATAGAAAACCATTTATCATTTTGTTTTCACTTTACAATTATATGTTGTGACAGACTTAGCCAAGATAGAAGCTTCTAGAGAGGATTAGAATCAAGCCTCTTACCCACTGACTATGGCCCAGGGAGAGAGCAGATCATTCTCTAATGATGGACCACCACTTAATGGACACTGAGTACGTGGTTTGGATTACTTCAGATGGGACAGTTATATTTATCCAAAATATCTCACAGGAAATATATAGACTATTCTTGGTTTGTTTCATTCTGATCTATACATGTTAATTGAAAGACCTGGTCAAATTGGCCTCTGGAACCGTGTAGGTTCTGTGTTTATACTTATGTTAATGTGTATTGTACCTTCTAAGCTTGAAATTGGCAAGTCTGACTTGCAATGAGACATCTGAGTCATCAAGGTGGTTAATTAATGTAATGTTTATGATATGTCAGTTGTTGTAACTATGTTTCTGGTTACAGCTTGTATTGTTAGGGTAATATGATCAGGAGGGGGGGGGGGTGTCCTCCTGTGATATATATTTTGTGCGAGTTTGTTCAAATAAACATTCCAAGTTCCTACAAGCTATTGTCAGCTAGCCTTGTATACAATGCGGCTATATTAATTGATATCTGAAAGTCTGTAGGTTCAGACTGGAGGAAGCGGTGTACTGACGGAAGCACACAAGTGGAGTGCAACGGGTTTCTGTGACATTGGTTTCAAGTGGTGGGATGCTTCCTGCAGTTTGGGACATCCAAACCCACCAACCCACCACCAGGTTCCATGGTGCGGATAGCAGAGGAAGAGAGGTACCGATACCAGCTGCCATGGAAGAGAAATTCAGAAGGAGGTTGGAAGAGATGCAGATACAGCACAGAGGACCAGTGTCAGAGCAGGTTCTGCTGGGATGGTATGATTCTGTCTGCTGCAAACTCTGTAAGGAAATGCTAGCCCATGAGCAGCGCCACCAGGAAAAAATTCTCCCCTCAATACAGGAAAGGTACTGGTCGCAGTATGGATTGCGGGAGCTGTTGCGGGAGCTGTTTTTGGAGAAAGATAGTGGAGTTAAGCAGGCTGGTCTGGGCAGAGATGCGGCTGGATGAGAGTAACAGTGGCATGTATCCCAAGCATACCCTTAGATAGTGGATGACAGCCCAACAGAAGCTAGTGACAAGCTGATGTAATGAAGCTTCTACTCCCAGCTGAACTGCTGGCAACAGGACAGAGCACCGCTGACCTCTGCCCAGCTCCTACAGTGCCTCCACAGCTTCAGGGAGCTGTGAAAAATTTCCCCACTCACAAGCAGCAGACCAAGTCCCAGAATGTTTTAAACCACCCATCTGAAGCCCTGGCAGCCGGACAGAGAGTCAATGACCTCTACCCCACACCTACTGATGACAACTATTCCTTGCAGCCAAGAATGGAGATCATGCAGACTGACTATGTGAGTTCACTCTGCCCGACTAACGCATGTTCAGGCCGGGTGGAGGTCTGAGACCTTGTTAGTCAACTTTTGATGAGGGAGAAATGTGACAGACCTAGCCAAGATAGGGGCTTCTGAGAGGACTCTCTTCTGTGTTTATACTTATGTTAATGTGTATTGTACCTTCTTAGCTTGAAGCCGGCAAGTCTGACCCGCAATGAGACATCTGAGTCATCCGGGTGGTTAATTAACATAATGTTTATAGTATGTCAGTTGTAAGTATGTTTCTAGTTACAGCTTGTATTGTTAGGGTAATATGATCAGGAGGGGGGTCTCCTCCTGTGATATACAGTGTTCTGAAAAAGTATTTACCCCTTCCTGATTTTTTTTGCATATTTCTCAAACTTAAATGATTCAGATCATCTAACACATTTTAAAATTACACAAAGATAACCCCAGTAAATCCAAAATTCTTTTAATCTTTATTTCATTTATTAAGGGATAAAATCTGTTCATACCTGCCTGACCATATGTGAAAAAGTAATCCCCCCCCCCCCATGTTGAATCTTGAATGAACTGTGATTAAACACAATTTTTTGGGGAAGATGAGTTAAATTTCGCTTGCCACGCCCACACCCGAATACTGCCAGACCTGTTGAATCAAGAAATCACATAAATAGAAGCTAACTGACAAAATGAAGCGTGCTAACAGATCACAAAAAGACACACATCATGATAATTTGGAACAGTGGCGAACCTTCTCAGAAGTGGCTGGCCTACAAAAATTACTACGAGAGCATGACAACGGCTCATCCAGGAGGTCATAAAAGAACCCAGGCCTCATTTGCATAAGGTAAGATCAGTGTTCATGATTTAACAATAAGAAAGAGACTGGGCAAAAATGGCATCCATTGGAGAGTTCCAAGGCCAAAGCTACTGCTGACCAAAATGAACACAAAGGCTATCTCATCTCACATTTACCAAAAAACATCTTAATTATCCCAAAGACTTTTAGGCAAATGTTCTGTGGACTGATGAGACAAAAATATAACTTTTTGGAAGGTGTGCGTCCGGTTACATCTGGCATAAAATCAATACAGCATTTTATAACTAGAACATCATACCAACAATCAGACATGGTGGTGCTAGCGTAAGGCTCTGGGGCTTCTTTGCAGCTTCAGGACCTACTAGACATGTGCATTCGTTTTCGTCCGAATGCATTTTCGTCCGTATTTCAGGTATTTTCGTTATCGTTTTACCAAACGATAACGAAAGCACAGAAAACGAAAACCGAAAGATCTGACATAAACAAATGCTTTATTTTCGTTTTCGTTGAATTCGAATGTGCCTAACCTTAACTCTATTAGTCCAATATTATTCTACATAAAGAGAAAAGATTCGACATAAAAGATTCAACATTATAGAGACATGAAGAAGAGTTAACATAGAGAGAAAAGATTTGACATAGAGAAACATGAAGATTCGACGAAGTAGCTAAAAACATACGATCGCAGCAAGTGGACATTTATGGTGAAATGCTCTGCCCATAGGCTAAATAAGAATTATAATGTTGGTTGACTAGTAATAATAATTAATAAATATAATTATTATTAGTCATACAACATTAGAATTCTTCTATAGCTTGTAGGTCGGACATTCGATGCGGCATCGTACCAGTGTTGCCAACCAACCAGATTGAAATTTACTGGCACGACACTCTAAATTTACTGTTGCAGCCACGTTTTTTCTGGCATTTCACGTTACTAAATTACATTTTTAGGTGCAAATTTCAGTATTTAGTCTACAAACAAGTACTCTAGGCAAATAACAATGTGATTTAAGGTAGATATTAAGGTAAAAAAACATATTTTTGTTATTTTCAATATAATAAGGGCAAATTATTTAGTCACATCACCCCCCTGCCTCCATCCCCCTCTGCCACCAACACCCCCTGCCTTTACCCCCCTCTGTGGTGCCACAATCTCCCCTTGCCTCCACTCTCCCTCTGCCTCCAATCTCCCCCAGGCCCCCTGCCTCCATCGTCCCCTGCCTCATTTCAGTGTGCACATGTCTACAACTTACCATAATTGATGGAACCATGAATTCTGAGCTCTAACAGAAAATTCTAAAGGAAAAAGCCATCAGTTTGTGACCTCAAGCTCAAGTGCACTTGGGTTAACCACCTCCAAATGGTTTGTGATGCTATAGTGGGATTAGGAGAGGAGAAGGACGCATTGATAAAGACTGGAGATATCTGACTGCTCTGCACCTGGGAGGATGTAGATGTGGAAGGTTTTGTCAGCCTGAAGTATCTGTGGGATCTGCTGTACAGTACTGGCCGGCCACTTTCGGAAAAAAAAATGGCTAATTTTATTAATTGTGCTGCTACTTTTTCTTATGTACAATAGTTATAACATAGGAGACTGCTGCATGCATAAGGCAACTCCAATATTTGTGTGTGCTGCATACCCTAACCTTAAAAAAAAATTAAAACAAAATCAAATGCATTTACCCCTCCCAAGAAAATTGAAAAATACAAAAAAAGTAAAACATCTTCAATAAATCACAAAAGAAAAAACAAAAAAGAGCTGTGAAGGGGTGGTGCAGACAGGGCCGATCTGATGTAAGGAAGCACTCTGCTGGGGACACCTGAAATAAAAGGAAGCACTCCGCTGGGGACACCTGAGATGTAAGGAAGCACTCCGCTGGGGACACCTGAGATGAAAGGAAGCACTCCGCTGGGGACACCTGAGATGTAAGAAAGCACTCCGCTGGGGACACCTGAGATGTAAAGAAGCACTCCTCTGAGGACACCTGAGATGTAAAGAAGCACTCCTCTGGGGACACCTGAGATGTAAGGAAGCACTCCCCTGGGGACACCTGAAATGAAAGGAAGCACTCCGCTGGGGACACCTGAGATGTAAGGAAGCACTCCGCTGGGGACACCTGAGATGTAAGGAAGCACTCCGCTGGGGACACCTCAGATGTAAGGAAGCACTCCGCTGGGGACACCTCAGATGTAAGGAAGCACTCTGCTGGGGACACCTGAAATAAAAGGAAGCACTCCGATGGGGACACCTGAGATGTAAGGAAGCACTCCCCTGGGGACACCTGAAATGAAAGGAAGCACTCCGCTGGGGACACCTGAGATGTAAGGAAGCACTCCCCTGGGGACACCTGAAATGAAAGGAAGCACTCCGCTGGGGACACCTGAGATGTAAGGAAGCACTCCGCTGGGGACACCTGAGATGTAAGGAAGCACTCCGCTGGGGACACCTCAGATGTAAGGAAGCACTCCGCTGGGGACACCTCAGATGTAAGGAAGCACTCTGCTGGGGACACCTGAAATAAAAGGAAGCACTCCGATGGGGACACCTGAGATGTAAGGAAGCACTCCGCTGGGGACACCTGAGATGTAAGAAAGCACTCCGCTGGGGACACCTGAGATGTAAGGAAGCACTCAGCTGGGGACACCTGAGATGTAAGGAAGCTCTCCGCTGGGGACACCTGAGATGTAAAGAAGCACTCCGCTGGGGACACCTGAGATGTAAGGAAGCACTCCTCTGGGGACACCTGAGATGTAAGGAAGCACTCCTCTGGGGACACCTGAGATGTAAGGAAGTACTCCTCTGGGGACATCTGAGATGTAAGGAAGCACTCCTCTGGGGACACCTGAGATGTAAGAAAGCACTCCGCTGGGGACTCCCGAGATGTAAGGAAGCACTCCGCTGGGGACACCTGAGATGTAAGGAAGCACTCCGCTGGGGACACCTGAGATGTAAGGAAGCACTCCGCTGGGGACACCTGAGATGTAAAGAAGCACTCCGCTGGGGACACCTGAGATGTAAGGAAGCACTCCTCTGGGGACACCTGAGATGTAAGGAAGCACTCCTCTGGGGACACCTGAGATGTAAGGCAGCACTCCTCTGGGGACACCTGAGATGTAAGGAGGCACTCCACTGGGGACACCTGAAATGTAAGGAGGCCATAACAACCAAGGTGCCAGGATGATTGAGGCGCTAACACCAGGTGTTTGGAGTATCTTTATCTGCTGATCGTTAAGCTTTCTGGAGTACAAAGATTTCTATTGTGGTGTAGGATCTGGGCCTGCTGTCCCTCCATCCCTCTTTTTTTACTTCCTCTCTCTCTCTCTCTCTTTCTTTCTTCCTTTGTTTCTCCCTCCATTCCTCATTTATCTCAGATTTTAACCACACCCTTTGAGTCACGCCCCTTTAAGCCACGCCCAATAGTATGCTTAAACCACGCCCATTATCCACGGGTCAGGGCCCCTTAGCAGAACTTTGCTTAGGGCCCCAGGGAGGTCAGGATCGGCACTGGGTGGCACAACCAGTTATTAGTTTTAGGGGGCAATTTTTCACATAAAGCCAGGCAGGTTTGGACAGCTTTTTTGCCTCAATAAATTAAACCTTCATTTAAAAACTGTATTTTGTATTTACTTGGGTTATCGTTGTGTACTAATACAATTTGTTTGATGATCTGAGTCATTTAACCACTTAACCCCCGGGCCATATTGCTGGTCAAAGACCAGAGCACTTTTTTTGCGATTCGGCACTGCGTCGTTTTAACTGACAATTGTGCGGTCGTGCGACGTGGCTCCCAAACAAAATTGGCGTCATTTTTTCCACCACAAATAGAGCTTTATTTTGGTATTTGATCACCTCTGCGGTTTTTAGTTTTTGCGCTATAAACAAAAATAGAGCGAGAATTTTGAAAAAAAATAATGGGCCAGAGCCATTACGCCGGCGTTACAGGAGATGCGCGGCGTAAGTCTAAATCTGCGCATGCGTATCGATGCGCCGCATCCCCAAAACGATATACGCATGAAATCTACTTTTTTTGGACCGAAATTTCTATAGACCGGCGTATCCGTGCGTGCAAAACTGCGCTAGACACACCACTGATTTGCTTTTCAAATATGCAAATTAGGGAGTTATGGGGATCCACAAAAGTAAGGTGGTGCAGCGCAGGCTACGCGATGTGCGCAACAGCTGCACGTCCTGTCTAAAATTAGACCATATAAAAGGTGGAATAAAATTAGACAATCCGTCTACATGTCAGCTAAAGCAACACTGTTAGTGAGGAGCTGAGCAGTCACACTTGCTGGACAACAAACTTTATGCCAACATGCCAGGGGCATCCTTCCTTATAGCTATACTACTGACTTTAGAGGAGCAAAGAAGGAGGAGGGCATGGAGGAGGGCACGGAGGAGGGCACAGGAGAGGATATACCGCACACCTCTTTGGCATGAGTGATTCTGAGGTGTATCGCATCTTCAGATTCACCCCTCATGCCATCCTGGAATTAACCACAACCCTGCAGGAGGACAACACCAGCCCAACACACCGCTCACATGCAGTGCAGCCACTGGTCAAGGTCCTGGCAACACTCCATTTCCTTGCCAGTGGCTCTTTTCAAAGAACAAGTGGAGTGGTGGCTGGGATGTCACAATCCTCCATGAGCAGATGTGTGCACCAGGTTATCCCTGCAATTCTCAGACGCATGGCCAACCAAATCATCAAACCAACCACTAAGGACCTGCGGCTGAAGGCAATGACAGATTTCTACAGAATTGCCAGATTCCCACGCACCATGGGGGCCATTGATTGCACACATGTGGCAGTCCAGCCCCTTCGTGAGACAGAGCATATATACCGCAATTGGAAGCATTGGCATTCCATCAACGTACAGGTGATAGTCGATGCCCAAGGCCTCATATGGCACGTCCGTGCCAAACACCCCGGATCCAGCCATGACAGCTACATATACAATCAGAGCCCCATCCCAATGGAATTCGAACAGAACGTGTATGGGGACAGCTGGCTGGTTGGTGAGTGACATGGGTGGCAGCCATGACTGTCCCCCCCATGATGCACACATCACAAGGGGCACATGCACTACTAACATCCTCCTGTCTTTTCCCTTACAGGTGACTCTGCATATGCACTGGGACCCCATCTCATGACTCCTATCCGGAACCCCCAAACCCCAGTAGAGGAAAGATACAAAGAAGCCCACGCCCAAACCTGTGCAGTAGTGGAGCGCACCTTTGGCCTTCTGAAGTCACGTTTCTGATGCCTGGATAAGTCTGGGGGGACCCTGTTGTATTCCCCAAACTTTGTGTGCCAGATTATCGGTGCATGTTGCACCACTTCGCAGTGAGAAAAGGCCTGCAGATTGACATACGTGATGACCTGACCCCTGAACCAGACATTCCCCCCCTAACCGAGAATACCCCGTCTTCTGAGGGAAGAGCAGCCAGGAGCCAGCTCACATTTGGCATCTTTGCACGTTAAACACACACATTAATCATGGCACAATGAGAATGCATGCATGCACACCACTGTGGTCCCTAGCACAGACACATCACATCCTCATCAAATTGGATTAGCACAAGCCCACCATGCAGGACTTGTGAGCAGCAACGCCACGCCACGCCACGGCTCCAATTATGTCACTGTACATTCATACACCATTCACACGGACCTGGGGATCACTTCTCCCTGGTCCTGGGGAACCCTTCTCCACCACAAATGAGGAATGTCACCCCTACATTCCAAAATCATTCACAACACAAAAAAAAAAAAATCGTCCAGCAAAAAAAAAAAAAAAAAAAAAAAATTCCCAGCCAAAGCAAAAAAGTCCAGCACCAGAAAAAAAAAAGGAGAAACCAAATTAATGCAGCTGGTGTGACCCACGCCTGGGGCGCCCACGGCCACGGCCCCGGCTCCTCAGGGGAGACTCATGGGGGGGGGGTAATCCGGGGAACGAGGAGCAGCCCCTGGTCTCTGCCCACCTGGCGGCCTGCCCTCCAAGGCCACAGCAATTCTGTTCAGGCCAGCATTTAGTGTTGCCGTATTGGCCTGGATAGCCTGGGTGAGGGCCCTCACATCCTGCCCAACGTCTGCTGTAGTAGTCTGCAGTTAGTTTAGGCAGTTTGTAAGAGCCCGGGAGTGGCAGTCCAGGTTCACAAGCGTATCCTTTATGGAGGACAGGCTCTCCTCCATCTGCCCCAAAGTCTGGCTGACCTGTCCCAGATGGTGGGTCTGAAGGGCCTGGTCCCTTCTGAGATTGGCGGGCAGAACCTCGGCCACCCCCCTGGTCTTCTGGGACGACTTCCTGCCTCCAGCTGATGCTTGGCTGGGGAGAAGGGGAGGCCCTTGGGAGGGGAGCCCTGTTGGGGGAGGAGTGGGAGGGGCTACCCCTTATGGAGGGCTGGCTGCTGCCAGCCAGAGGGGAAGACTCCTCCAAAAATAACAATCCACTGGCTGACATGACCTCCTTCTCCAACTCAAACTCCTCCTCCTCAAACTCCTCCGAGGTCTCCGACCTTGTCGGGGGGTCCTCATCAGGCTGGTGTCCCGGGGATGGTGCGGTCAGGCCAGATGGCCCAGCACCCTCCTGCACATCTGTGGATGACACAAAACATTCACAGGTTGGAGGATCCACACACTTGCCACATATTCCCTCCCCCCCCACACATGCTACACACCAGATAGGAAAAAAAAAACCTTATCTGTCATCACTGGGCTCCTGACTGGAGTCATAGCCAGGCAGGCCCTCCACTTGTTGCCTATTAAAGGTCTGGGCCACCACACGCTCCTCCGCTGTCAGCCTAACAGGGCATGGTGGGCCCCCTCCAGTGCCCCTGGCATGGGCTGCCATTTTGGCCAGCTTCTTTCGGACCAGACGCCGGAGATCATTGATCTTCTTTACGATCCCCTCGCATGTCCGGGTCTCCCCCCCCCCAATGAATTTACCTGGTCGGTAATGTTCTACAAAATCTCCTTCTTCCTGGCCGGGGGGTGTTGGCACTCTCTGGGCCGTGCAGGAAACGCCCATATTGGGTAAGGGCCCGGGCAATAATTTGTTTCTCCCCCAAAGTAAAATTGCTCTTGCGCTTTCTTTCAGTCATATTCATACAACATCTCTCTCCCAAACAATCAGCAAAAATCACTCACAAAAACAAGCAGGAAAAATCAAGCAACAAAACAAACAAACAAAATCTATCAACCAAAAAGTCTCACAACCAGTCACCAAAAGACACTATCAAATATTTTCTACAAAACACTAGCTCAAACAGTCAACAAATATCACAAAGACAAGTCACAATGCAACAAACGCGAACACACAACAGAAAAAAAGCACCTTGCTGTATAGGAAGGGATACAAAGGGATGTACATTTGCAAAGGAAGGGCGTTTGTGTCTGTCTATTTAAGCTCTCTGCATAATTCACTAAGTTGCCCGGGTCCACTTCCAATTTCACTGATTGTGCCGTTCCCGAGTTGTGAGCATGCGCACAGAGTGGCTGACCATGGTCTGCTTCATGTGCGCATGCGCGATGCGGCCGGCCCTTCATTTGCATGGGGTCACGGCTCATTTCAATGAAACGCGCCCACGTCCTTCCCAATTTGAATTACTCCGCCTTACGTCTCGGAATTTACGTTACACCGGCGCAAATTTCTGCGCAAATACTACGAGGATACGGTGATTGCGCCTCTACATTGCGCCGGTCTAACGTAAAGGAGGTGCGCTACGCCGGTCAATATATGCGCCAATGTACCTGAATCTGGCCCAATATTTTTAACTTTTTGCTATAATAAATATCACCCAAAAATATATATAAAAAACATTTTTTTCCTCAGTTTAGGCCAATACGTATTCTTCTACATATTTTTCGTAAAAAAAAACAAAAAACGCAATAAGCGTTTATTGATTCGTTTGCGCAAAAGTTGGAGCGTTTACAAAATAGGGGGTATTTTTATGGCATTTTTATTAATATTTTTTTTACTAGTAATGGTGGCCATCAGCGATTTTTTTTTGGTACTGCGACATTATGGCGGTCACTTCGGACACTTTTGACACATTTTTGGGACCATTGGCATTTTTAAAGCGATCAGTGCTATAAAAATGCATTGGATTACTATGGCAGTGTCATACCTGGCAGTGAAGGGGTTAACACTAGGGGGCGCGGAAGGGGTTAAGTATGTTCCCTGTGTAAGGGGGTGGACTGACATGGGGAAATTACTGATCTTCTGTTCATACATTGTATGAACAGAAGATCAGCATTTCTCTCCCTGACAGGACCAGAAGCTGTGTGTTAATACACACAGCTCCCAGTCCTTTCTCTGTAACGAGCGATCACATGTGCCCGGCGGCGATCGCGCCCACCAGGCAAGTGCACGGGAGTCGGTGGCCACTTTTAGAACTGACGTTATTGTACGGGCTCTCGTGCAGGGGAGCCGACCTGCTGCCTTAGAACTGTGGCGGCTTGTCGGCAAGCAGTTAAGTGTGACAAATATGAAAAACAGATAAAAAATCTGAAAGGGGGCAAGTACTTTTTCACAGCATTGTATATTTTGTGTGCGTTTGTTTAAATAAACATTCCTTGTTCCTACAACCTATTGTCGGCTAGCCTTGTATACAATGCAGCTATAATATCTAATATCTGAAGGTCCAGACTGGGGGAAGCGGTGTACTGATGGAAGCACTCAAGAGCGTGGGACGAGTTCCATGACATGTGCCACTTTGTGTTGGTCTATCACATAAATCCCAATAAAATACATTTACGTTTTTGGATGCAACATGACAAAATGTGAAACATTTCAAGGGGTAGAAATACTTTTTAAAGGCACTGTATTATTGATGGCTGGCTGTGCTCATAGAGACCAGATATGGACATGGTGGCAGCATGTGAGATTTATGTTTAGCTGCAACAGTGAAATGGGCAGTTTTGAATAAATAATTACTAGAGGTGGAGGAACCCAAGTCCTTATGATCATTAAGAATAAAATGATCATCAGCTACCTCTCTCCACCCATGTACCACTTCCAGGGTTTGATAGGCATAAAACCCAACCTGGAAGTCTGACCCATGTTAGCCTCAATCTCACAGCAATAGGGATGAGCCAAACACCCCCGCGTTCGGTTCGCACCAGAACCGTCGAACAGACCGACCATTCGCGCAAACATTTAGAACCCCATTAAAGTCTATGGGACTCGAACGTTTCGAATTGTGTGTTGTTTGTTTGACCTTGCAAGTCTACATTTTGTATTATTACTTGCTTTTCATTGTTTATGAACGTTTTATGTTAAAAAAAAAAAAAAAAAAGACTTTTGGCTATTTTTGAAGTAAATATATATGGGTCATAATTGACCCTAACACCATCAATGTTATTATAGTTAATGTTATTAAAATAAAATAAAAAATATTTAAAAAAAAAGTAAGAGATGTGTTCAAATACTCCTCAACAACATTCTGGTGACATAACAACCTTTTATTTACTTATAATATTCTATTGAGGTTTATTTTACCATTTTTTAAATTTGAAAATGAGAGGTATGCTATCAAAAGTAAGGTCTAAGGCAAGGGTGCCCAACCTTTTGTAGAGCAAGGGCCACTTAAGCGACTTGATAACCGGTCGCAGGCCACAATGAGCAGCACGGGTGGATGGCAGCCCTCTCGGCTCTATAGAGCCCACTCTACTTTTTTTTGGGTGTATTGGATTGGAGGTAGGCGTTTGTACATGGACATAAGTCTATTTACATCCTCCAGTCCTTAAGAGGTGAATGGAGTGTCCGGTTTGGTTGGACTGACTGTGTGAAAGGGACCTAAGGCTGCTTTCACACTGATGCACGGTTGTTTACCTGCATAATGGCTGCAGCACAATTCACCTGTGGCTTTCCTGCAAGTTAGCTGCACTTTGCCATAGACTTCTATTATATCCTGTAGGTGTGTTGCACTTTCAGAAAGCGCATCACACTCGCAGGTAATAGAAGTCTATGGCTCAGTGCGAATAACCCCCATGTGCACTTCTCTGTACCTGTGGATCAGTTTGAAAGCAGCCCAGCCTAGTTACCTTTTTAATAACCGTATTCTATTTTAATTACATCCCAGAGAAGGAGGTCTCGGGCCACATCAGAGGGCTCCGCGGGCCACATGTGGCCCCCGGGCCACTGGTTGGGCACCCCTGGTCTAAGGGGTCACACCAAAAATATTAAAACCAATCTTTTCAAGGATAAAGAAGCCTTACAAGGTAACCAAGAGGTAAGAAACAAATTGGATGATAAATAATTGTTCAGAGGGTATTTTATGGCTGATTTAAGACACGGGTCAAAACTGACCCGTTAACATCATGGATAATAACAGAAAGCTAACATAAGAGGAGGGTTAAACCTAGTTGCTGTTACCGCACTTGTGCTGTGTAGTAGCACCTAAACCTACTTGGTGTTACTGTACTTGTATCTTTGTATACCTAAGGATACTGCATAGTCCTGCTCTTAAAAAAAAAACCTTTTTTTAAACTTTTTTTTTCCATTGATACATGTTCCCTCGGGCAAGACCCGGTTTCTCAAAGATGTTTTCACAGGCAAACTATAGACACCCAGCACTCCTGGAGCTGTGATTTTAATGATTCTTAAATAAAAAAAAAAAATGAAAAATTCCTTTAAATATTGTACCTGCTGGGTGTCTATAGTTTGCCTGTGAAAACGTCTTTGAGAACCCGGGTCTTGCCGGAGGGAACATGTATCAAGGGAAAAAAAGTTTTAAAAACTATTTTTTTCAGGAGTCCTGCGTTTCTTAAACTTTTTTCTATTGATACATGTTCCCTGGGGCAAGACCCGGGTTCTCAAAGACGTTTTACGACAATGACTTGCATATTAGGCTTAAAATGAGCACTTTTGAATTCGAACGTTCGAGTCCCGTAGACTTGAATGGGGTTCTAAATGTTTGCGCGAACGTTCGGTCCGTTCGACGGTTCTGGTGCGAACCGAACGTGGGGGTTTTCGGCTCATCCATAGTCTCTACCAGCTTTTCACATCTAAACAGTGATATTTTTGCCCAATCTTCTTCAAGCTCTGTCAGATTGGATGGAGAGGATATGTGAACAGCAAGTCTTGCCACAGATTCTCAATTGGATTTAGGTCTCGACTTTGACTGGGCTATTCTAACACATGAATATCCTTTCATCTAAACCATTCCATTGTAGCTCTAGCTGTATGTTTAGGGTTGTTGTCCTGCTGGAATGTGAACCTCCGCCCCAGTCTCAAGTCTTTTGCAGACTCTGCCCTGGTTCACACTGATGCTACTTTGAAATCGTGCTACTTTACTTGAAGTAGCGCGATTTCAAAGTAGCAAGGTCATCGCGATTTCAGGTGCTACTTGATAGACATTTGTATGGCTTCATACACAGATGTCTATAGAAATCGCACCTGAAATCGGCAAAAGTAGTGCTGGAACTACTTTTGCAAATCGGTGCGGGGACGCAAAAATCAGTGTCGCACTGATTGGAACAGTGTCATTGCTGCCAATAGGCTGCGACTTGTCATGCGATTTGATCTCTCTAATCGCATGACAAATCGCTCTAATGTGAACCTAGGCTCTAAGGCCGCGTACACACGATCGAATTTGTCCGCTGAAAACGGTCCGATGGACCGTTTCAGCAGACATCTCCGATCATGTGTATGGGCTAGCGGACAGATTTGTCCACCCGACAGATTTCAAAGCATGCTTTGAAATCTATCCGGTGGGAATCTGTCCGCCCGACATGTCTGCTGGTTAGTACACTTACCAGCAGACATGTCGTCCCGCACCGCCGCCGCACCGCCGCCGCACCGCCGCCGAATGGATTCGGCGCATGCGCGGAAGTGTTTTACTTCCTGGTGCGATGACGTGGCGGCGTCAACGTCACCGACACGTCAGCGCGCTCTCTGCTGGCGGGGATTTTGGTTTGCTCGTGTGTACACGCGAGCAAACCAAAATCCCAGCAGACAGATTTGTTCAAATCTGTCGGACGGACAGATTTGAACAAATCTGTCCGCTCGTGTGTACGAGGCCTAACAGGTTTTCTTCTAAGATAGCCCTGTATTTGGCTTCATCCATCTTCCCCCCAACTCTTACCAGCTTCCCTGTCCCTGCTGAAGAAAAGCATCCCCACAACATGATGCTGCCACCACCATGTTTTACGGTGGGGATGGTGTGTTCAGGGTGATGTGCAGTGTTAGTTTTCCGCCACACATAGCGTTTTTCTTTAAGGCCAAAATGTTCAGTTTTGGTCTCATCTGACCAGAGCACCTTCTTCCACTTGTTTGCTGTGTCCCCCACATAGTTTCTTACAAACTGCAAACAGGACTTCTTTTGGCTTTCTTTCAACAATGGCTTTCTTCTCGCCACTCCTCCACACTACTATGCTGTAGAAAAGTGTAATTTCTTCAGTGTTGTAACATGAAAAGACATAATAAAATATTTTCAAAAATGTGAGGGGTGTACTCACTTTTGTGATAGATAGATAGATAGATAGATAGATAGATAGATAGATAGATAGATAGATAGATAGATAGATAGATAGATAGATAGATAGATAGATAGATAGATAGGAGACAATACAGTCCATATTTTTTTTTATTACCTGGCTGCACCTTGTGTGAAGAATGAATAAACCAGAGCTTAATCTCTAGCTTTGGATACCTTCACAAAGGTGCCTAGCAACCAAAAAGCATTGTCATTATGCCGTCTAGTCAGTGTCACCCATTCTTTACAGACACAATGGGTCTATAGACAGTCTTATGAGGTTAGGATATTATATACTTCAGCACTGACTGGTGTTAAATATGTTAGAGCAATGAGTTTTAGGTTATTGCAAGCGGAGGACAGACTTCTTTCTGCAGGTCTTAGCAAATGTGTATTTCGGAATGATTGTTGCTGTAGAAATGAATCTGAATTCTCAGCTGTGTTTGTGTTAGTTCATTTTTGTCTTCTTATCAAACATAAAGCAAACCAGCAGTCAATGACAGTTAGTTAGAGACCAAAATATCTATTGTTTACAGCCACTAGACATTTATATAAGTTTAAAAGATAATAAACTGCATTCTTTTTAAGACTCCTTTCACGTGCAGATAATTTGAGTCAAATTTATTCATAATTGCAATTTTTAAGGGAGAAATTAATCTCGGTAGATTGCTATATTGGTTTGCTTTTATTTGGCTGCTAGAACAGTTCTATTGACTCAGAAAATCATTCAACAATTGCTTTGTTCCTGGTATTCTCTGTACCAGCTCTATTGATTAACTTTGCAGTAGTGTATGCTTACTTTGCGCTAATACTGCTGCTGCTACTACTATTTCTAATAATAAGTAGAAATGGGTTTTGAGTTTGCTGTTGGACTACCTTAATTTTTCATATATCAATGCAATTATAATTCAGTAATTTGACATTTGTGTATGACTGTCTATCATGTCAGCTATAGAGTGGAGCTTTATGGCAGGGGGTATAAATAAATATAAATAAAAAGATTTTTTTCTGGATAATACTTCATACATAACATCCTGCAAAGATTTAATAGGTGCTATGTTTGCCCCGGAGTGAATGTACGGTGAAGTTTCTGAGAAGAACGTCCATATCAATACACCCAGTGAGAAAAATATAAATTTGCGCTACCTCTAAACCGTGTGAAACAAATGTTTGAATCACAAAACACACAAAACTATGTGATTTATATTGATATATATCATAAACTATGTGGTAGATGATGGTATATATAAATCATTAATATACCAAAAAACAAGAGAGGTTGATAGCCACTAGAGGGCACTATATAGCACTCTCAAGTTCCTCAATAACAGTGAAACAGCGATAAATGAACATAAAAAAAAATTGGATCATATCATTAGATCAATAATAATTAACCAAATAAAAATATATGTAGCATATAATAGGCAGTCACTCCCAGTCTTGCAGTTCAGACAGATAAGATCGTTAACATTGGGTCTCATCCACAAGTGATTAAACTTTACCAACATCAATGCCCACCTTGTAAAAAAAACTGTTCAGAAATTTGAACTCCATGTCAGATGCTTAGTTCACGGGTCTGAACAGTTTTTTAACAGTTGTTTACATGGTGGGCATTGATGTTGGTGAAGTTTAATCACTTGTGGATGAGACCCAATTTTAAGGATCGTATCTGTCTGAACTGCAAGACTGGAGTGACCTATGCTGTTCATGATCCCCTGTCATAAGGGATCATGGCGATTTGGTAAGGAGCCAATCTATAGTTTGGTGGAGGATACATCACTTTTCTTTGGTCACGTTTTCAACTGATTTTGGAACTTGGCACAGAGCACGGGTGTTTGGCATTTCATGTGTTAAACATTTATGGACTTTATTGCTACAATATTTGTTTTATTTATATGTCTACATATATTTTTATTTGGTTAATATTTATTAATCTAATGATATGATCCAATTTTTTTTTGA
The DNA here is from genome assembly GCA_029574335.1 of Rana kukunoris. Classification (NCBI taxonomy): domain Eukaryota; kingdom Metazoa; phylum Chordata; class Amphibia; order Anura; family Ranidae; genus Rana; species Rana kukunoris. Next base: position 189,370,244 of record CM056052.1, on the reverse strand, counting down.
TGTTCATTTATCACTGTTTCAATGTTATTGAGGGACTTGAGAGTGCTATATAGTGCCCTCTAGTGGCTATCAACCTCTCTTGTTTTTTGGTATATTAGTGATTTATATATACACCATCATCTACCACATAGTTTATGATTTATATCAATATATATCACATCGTTTTGTGTGTTTTGTGATTCAAACATTTGTTTCACATGGTTTAGAGGTAGCGCGATTTATATTTTTCTCACTGCTTGTTTTTTGTATTTATTGTTTACATGGTAATCGCAGGTCTCGGATTGAATAGACTGTGATTTAATTGCAGTTTTTCTTTCTTTCTTTCTTTCTTTCTTTCTTTCTTTCTTTCTTTCTTTCTTTCTTTTTTCTTTCTTTCTTTCTTGTTTGTTTAGTATTTAGCACAGTTTTTTTTTCAATTTTCCACATCAATACACCCTCAAGACATCCTGTAGTTCTTAAATTTACTTATAGCTATATTTACATAGTATGGTCAATTTTGGGGACTTGCTACCCACTAGGAACTTATTAGCATATTGTTTTTCAAGCCGGGAATCTAAGAATGTGCGTGTGCATCATGACGTTGTTTGGCAGCCATTTTCAATAGATTTAAGGGCAGATTCAGGCACAGGTAACTTTATTGCCTCTCTTACAGCCAGCTTGACCTGAGAAACCAGTCTGGCTTCCCTCTGGACCTGGCATTTCTCTGATTCTCATTGCTGTCTGGCTAAAACTGGGACTGATAAGTATTTAATTGCAATCCTCTTCATGCATGGGTGCTCAGTTTAGCTATGTTGTGACTTCTAAAGAGGGGCCTTGGCTGGTACACATTGATATAGCAGTTTACCAGTGGCATGCCCACACCTAGGTTCAAGGACTGAGTTTACAAGATACCTTGTCCTGTGTCATCTTTCATACGTATTATTTGTTTCATCTGAAAAGGGCATTGTCTTCTTCTACACTCCCTATGTATGGAAGGAGTCAGTGTCATAACTGGACTATACCAACTAGGCATGTGCATTTCGTTTCGTTCCGAATCGAAATTCGGACGAATTTTCCATTATTCGGACATTCGGATGCATACGAATTCCCGAATTGCTATATTAGCGAAATATTTCGACCGTTTTCGGAATTCGTTCATTTTCGACCGAATTTCGAAAAAAAAAATGGTCGAAATCGAAAATATTTCAACCAGATTAGAAGTCTCTTTTCGAATAGAATTTTTTTCGAATTAAATTCGAAAATATTTTTTTTTTTTGAATTCCGAATCGAATACCCGCGGACTAAATTCGATCGGAATTCGAAAAAAAAATATATATATTTTCGGATTTAATTCGAAAAAAATTCTATTCTAAAAGAGACTATTTGTTTTCTAATCTGGTTGAAATATTTTCGATTTCGACCGTTTTTTTTTTAAATTCGGTCGAAAACGAACGAATTCGAAAAACGGGCGAAATATTTTCGATTTCGACCGGATTTTTCGAAATTAGGTCGAAAACGAACGAATTCCGAAAACGAATTCAACACATGTAACTAACCTAACTTAACGAAATGTATTAAATGACGAATTGAAACGAAACGAAACAAAACAAATTTTTCACTTTTGCACATGCCTAATACCAACATAAATGTTACCATTTCCTATGTTGAAGTTTCCAGCCTCCTGGCCTGATGGGGGATCCATCAAGTGTTGGTGAACACCCAGTTTACAATGTCTTAATACCCAGTGCTGGGGCTTTGTAACCTCTGTTTGAGGAGGTATTTGCAGACTTTGATAAACATCTAGCAATCATCACAGTTTACAACATGTTTCATATGCATCCTATTACAGAAGCCAGTCTTAGTCTTATATAAAGCATGGAGTGTTTGAAAGGGTATTTTGGATCAGTCCCTCAGGTAATTCTCAACTTATTTTCAATCTATATGTAGCGCCTGTGCACTTTATGGTACCGGTGCTAGTTAAATTTAGAAGTAGATCAGAGTGTAGTTAAACTCTGATCCAGATTGTTAAGTGCAAAACAGGGTCTCTGTCTCAGCTGGGCTGTGCTGTGGGCTATTCTGTTACGCTGGGGTGTTCTTCAACCCCCGGTGCTGCAGGTGGAAGCAGTGGAGTCAAGGTTTGGGTGCTCTTTCCCAGCAGCCAATCAGGAGGGTTTGACCTCGCTGTGCATGCTGGGAGGGGTATTTATGAGGCAGACGCCATTGGTTCTGGGTCTTCTTCTTCGAGTGTGGCACCCACATTTAGGGTTCCCACCTTTGAGGATTCCAAGCTGTACTGCTGTTTGGTGGGGAGTCTGTCTAAGGAGCGCCATTGAGAGGTTGACGATCCAAAAGGGCCTCGACAAACCACCGGGGATCAAGGTAGCCGGACACTGAGGGATTGATCACCTGTCAGTCGGTACCTGGGCGACAAGTTGAAGGAGATCCAGGCGTAATTCATCTAAGGAGTGATATCTCCGTGATTACAATCCAGAGAGGGCCTGTGGCAGAGGTGTCTTTCTGAGGCTCACCGAGGAGGGTTTGTGGCAGAGACTTTTCCCCAAGTTCAAGTTTACCAAAGAGGGTCTGTGGCAGAGACTTTATCCTACAATTGTACGAGTGATACTCCGACTGCCAGGTCAGTGAGAGAGGCCTGTCCGGGTACACTAAATCCATTCACACAGGAGTGGCGTAAAGAAGTGTTACGCTTCGAAGCAGGACTGTTTCCCTATCATCACGCCTGAATCTGCTGTTCTCTCTCCTTCTTCAACTTTACTTTCCTCACCAAATGTTTTATTGTATTTACCCGGCTGGGTAATAAAGAGCACAGCAAAGAACACCTGTTGCGGACATTTCTTTATTTCTACCAAATGCAATACGCATGATTCACTACTAGGAATTTGGGGGAGCCAGGAGGTAAATGTGCCACCCAAAACCACCAGCAGCTCCTCCGGGGGTAAGGCTACATATAAATTATTACAGAGGGGTCTCGCAGATATGTCATATGACCCGATGGGCACTGGGACCCCCTATATGTTATAGTTATAATGATTATTTTGATATAGGACATTGGGTTCCTGTTAGTATACACCAGATGTCTCCAAACTTTCTAAGCAAAGGGCCAGTTTACTGTCCTTCAAACTTTAGGGGGGCTGGACTGTGGCCAACAGGAGTAGAAAATATTATGGTGTCAGTAGCAGTAAACAATGTTCCATCATAGGTGTCAGTGGAAGGAATAGTGCCCGTCATTGGTGTCAATACGAGAAATAGCGCCCTATCATTGTTGTCAGGGGTTGGAATAATGCCCCATCATTAGTATCAGTGGGAGAAATAGTGACCCATCATTGGTGTCAGTGGAAGGAATAATGCCCCATCATTGGTGGCAGTGGAAGGAAAAGTGCCCCATCATTGGCGGCAGTGGGAGGAACAGTGCCCCATCATTGGTGGCAGTGGGAGGAACAGTGCCCCATCACTGGTGGCAGTGGGAGGAACAGTGTCCTATAACTAGTGGAAATGGCAGGAACTATGCCCCATTGTTGGGATGGGGAGGAATAATGCCCCAAGGGCCGGATAAAATCAAGCAACGTGCCACATCAGGCCCTTGAGCAGCAGTTTGGATACCACTGGGATACACTAATACACCCAATGCATGTAGAACAGAAGCTTTCTCCTGTTGGTTTTATCTATTAGGTCAATATGTGTATGCTTTAAATGGTTTTGTATATGTTTCTTCTGATTTCCTCATGATTTTAAATACATTTGTTATTTAATTTTGCAATTGTTGTATGGTGTCACTGGAGAGTCCCCAAACACGTTCAAACAACTTTGTTACATTACACATGGAGTGCACACGATGAAGAAGAGTCTAAGCCACGTTTTTAGTGTTTGGATGAAGTATATCTAGTGATTATATCGGTGACTCCTCCCAAGTTCTCATCTATTAATATATGTTGATTGGGACTTGGAGGACCTTTCTTTCCATAATGATTGAATTTTCACTGAAAATAATCTCTGATGTATTCTTTTTATTGTATGGCAATACTGTAACAGAGCCATCCAGAGCCATGATACAGTGCCTGCTGCCTGTGAGTTATCATAATGCTGATGATGTTAACCAGTTGCTGATCGCCTGATAGCAGATTTACTGCTACAGGGCAGTCGCGCTGCTCAGGATCATGTATCTACGTGATCCTGCATTTCTGGGTATTGGAGCCAATCAGCGTCTCCAGTGGACTCGATGTCCACCGGTAGCCGCTGATCATTATGTACATAGGCAGAACGGTGGTCTTCCTATGTAAACAAGGCAGATTGCCGTTCTGTCTGTATGGAAGACATTGATCCTGTGTTCCTGCAAAGCAGGTACAGGGATCTACGCCTTCCCTTAGTAAAAGCACCTCCCCACAGTAAGAAAACATTTGTTAGGCACACATTTAACGCTTTGATTGCCCTAAATGTTATCCCCTTCCCAGTCAGCGTCATTAGTACAGTGACGGTGCATATTTTTTTTCATTATTTTCATGTAACACTCAATACAAATGGGCTAATTACAAACTGGAAGCCCTCCTTTTATAGGAAAGTAATATCAAGGGCTATTGACTCCCCTTTCTAATTTATTGTCAATCATTTGACTAAACATGTTCATCCCACACTACAGTGATTAGAACAATTCTATTCTATCTCTGTACAAAAATAAAAATTACATTAAATCTAAATTAATGTTCTAGGCAAGCCCTCAATGCCCTTGGCTTAAAGCTGGAGTGCAAACAGCTAAATTAATAATTTATTTTCATATATATAGCAGGCAGGGTTGAATGGGAGCGGTTCTCCCAGTGATCTCCCCATGAAAGAGAAGAAAGCAGGAGCGCTGAGGAACATTGTCGTAACAGCTTTCATTAGAATTGCCATGTTTTCCCTGCACTCGCTGTCACACACAGCCACGCCTCCTCGGCCGCTGCATTGCCATGAATTGAGATTTGCCATAGAATGAGATGGTCCGCTTCCATCCCATTCTATTGGCTCACTCATGTCACGTGACATATTTAAACGTCAAGTATTGACGCAAACATCAGTCACAGCTAGGCTATCAAAGGGAGAGGATCTCCTCTCCCTGTGATAGCCCTATAGCGCTGTCAGCAGCGTGCCTCCCGCCAGCGCTAAGTACACCCCGCGCCCGCAGCTCTACTCCCCGCACCCCGCAGCTCTTCCCCCGTCCTCCGCGCCCGCAGCTCTTCCCCGTCCTCCGCGCCCGCAGCTCTACTCCCCCGTTAAGAATCAGGGAACGGGGAGAGTCTACGCTATTAGCGTAGACCTAGCGTTGGCTACGTTAGTAGCGTAAACCTGCGCATGCGCAGTATTTACAACACCAGCCCACATAACCTGGAGCAGCTGCAGCCCGTTCCCTGATTCTTAACGGGGGAGTAGAGCTGCGGGCGCGTAGGACGGGGAAGAGCTGCGGGCGCGGGGTGCGGGGAGTAGAGCTGCGGGCGCGGGGTGCGGGGAGTAGAGCTGCGGGGTGCGGGGAGTAGAGCTGCGGGCGCGGGGTGTACTTAGCGCTGGCGGGAGGCACGCTGCTGACAGCGCTATAGGGCTATCACAGGGAGAGGAGATCCTCTCCCTTTGATAGCCTAGCTGTGACTGATGTTTGCGTCAATACTTGACGTTTAAATATGTCACGTGACATGAGTGAGCCAATAGAATGGGATGGAGGCGGACCATCTCATTCTATGGCAAATCTCAATTCATGGCAATGCACCGCCATTGCAGACCTCCGCTTAGACATTCGCTCCCTGACTGAGCGGGTCTCCTGCACTGAGAGGGTAGTTGAGGATCATGGCCTGATTCTCCAGTGGTCCACGAGGAAGATAGATGACCATACCCTTCAACTTCTGGACACGAACCGTCATTTGGAAGATTTGGATAACCGGGGCCGCCGCCATAACCTGAGAGTAAGGGGCCTGCCGGAATCCATTGAGGGAGAACATGTCCCTCAGGCGGTGGTTAGCATATTCAATTCTGTGTTAAACCGACCCCCTCTGATGGCCATTGGTATGGATAAAATCCATCGCGCTTTACGCCCCAAGGGCCGGGACACAGAACCCCCGAGGGACGTAGTCTGCTGCCTGACGGATTACAAGCTGAAGGAGGACATTCTGAAGCAAGCACGGGGCTGACAACTGACTCATGAAGACAATCCTGTCCAGATTTTTCAAGACCTCTCGGGCATCACATTGAAACACCGCTGGGACCTCAAGCCCCTACTTGACACCCTCCCCTCTAAGGACATAAGGTATAAGTGGAAGTTTCCATTTTGCCTTTCAGCTTCACAGCAAGGCTGCACCGCCATGCTGAGGGTCCCGGAGGACTTACCTCGCTTCTATGACACACTAGGGATTCCGTTGGTAGCAGTACCGGAATGGTACGCTGCATATCGCCAATCGGTGAACAGATGGCTTAAAACCCGCGAGGAACCGATGGAGACCCAGGTTACTAGATTTCGTAGGAGGAGATCTACTTGGGGGGTTCTAGGTACAATTCTGGTTCACAAGTGGCTAGGAGTGACCACGATCCCTCCATGTCTCCCGGATCTAGGAGAGCTCGGAGGGACTACTAACCACGTTACGTTCCAGCTGCTCCTTTCTACAGCTCTACAGTTTTACAGTTCAGTTCCTCCAAGTTTATTGTTTCCCTCCATTGATTTTAACGCACGTTGCTAAATGTACTTTTCTATGAGTGTTTTTTTTAGTGAGACTTATTTTTGAGACTGGTTGGAGGAGTGCTTGTGCCCTTGCTACCCTTCACCTAAGGTCCGAGGTATCGACTGAAGTACTGTATATGGCAGTGAAGGTACCTTCATGTGAACTACGATTCCCATGACTCATTGCAGCGGGGTGCGGCTGGCTGTCCGGAAATGGAAACAAATCATCCGAGCCCTCCTGGACTCGACTCACAGGAAACTTGCTGTTCCTTGCAGCGTTGGGATCGTAGCGACTGCAGCTTTAGAAATGCCTTTGTCTTCCTCCTGGCTCCGCCGGATACCCTATATCGCTGCGCTGGACTTCAGCTTTGCACCGCTTTGGTCTGCCCGTTAGCCCGCAGACGTGCTCTAGATTTATGGCTCGGCAGAGTGCGATTCGGTAGTGGCTCGTCCTCATTGAAGTCATGTGAGGCAAGCGGAGACCGGTTGGCCAGGCCCCTACGACCTAATTACGACTAATTGCCCTAGTTCCGCTTCTTCAGCCTGGTACATACCGCTCACTTTCCTGGTGGGGACTACATCGTAATCTATCCTTGTGGTACCACGTACAGTGATCGCCCGGGATTATTCCTATAATTCTGAATTTTTCTCAGTTGCTGCTGGCCCTCTACTGCTTCCCCACCTGACCTATGTAAAGATGGCGAGATCGTAGTTCAACCGGACTGCTTCATTGATCCTACCCCACGAGGACGAGCTGTTGGTGGACTAGGGCACCCCACCCTGAGGGACTTTCAATGTGCTCTCTCTTCACCCTGTGATGCCATTCATTCGTTCATACATTGGCACTAACTCTAAGATTGAACCTCTTGGACTAGCTGGGGTCCCCTGGCTCCTTGTTCTGTTTAGTGGTTTCAACTGTAGTTTTGGTGGGTTTGTTTTAGCCGGACTCGCTTGGTGATTTGTATATATATATATATATATATATATATATATATATATATATATATATATATATATGCCCAGTATATAACTGTCATACTTCTTTACTGGTTTACTACTTTAATTTTACTATTTTTACGATTTACTATATTTACTTTAAGTGGTTTGCCGCACATATGGCTTATGCTATCTAGCTAAATGATGTACCCCCTCCCTGGCCCCCATATGGGGGGTGTCCGGGGTCGCATACCTCCTTCTCCCGGCTGGGTTTGTTTACATAGAATGCTCAGGCTCACATTGGCTACGCTGGGCCCTATTGTACGCGGGGTGGAGGAGGTATCTGGCTGCTGGATTCCTGCTACACTGGCGCTTTCCTCCGCTCATTAGTTGCCCAGAACTTCTATGATGTGAATCCTCTCTCGTTGGTTAGTATGCATATTCACCGTTATTAGCTTGCTCACCTGATGGCATCTCTAATGAACGAGTCTCCCTAGGTTCGCATTGTTATTTTTAGTTTTGTTCTGGGGTGGCATGGTAAACCATATCTGTTTAGTTCTTTTGTTTTATTGTTTCATTGTTTTATTGCATTACTTGATTCCTCTCCGGGCGAGTCTAGACCAACCCCCACACGGCTGTACATAGAGGTGTATATACCCCTTGTTGGGGTGTGTGTGCCCTGTGTGCGCTGTACCTCTCCTACTTGTCCCTTCCCTCTTAGGAGGAAGGAATCTTTTCCTCTCTCCTAATCGGTTATCTCAGTGCCTCATTCGAGACTCCGACATACCCTTGGATTTAAAACAGCCTTCCCCCTGTCCCTTTCCTAACGTTTGCTTCCCCCCCTTTTCAAACATGACGGATACTGCTAGCAAGACCCCCCTGATACACAACAGACTCAACCCCCATTTAAACTCAAATTTTACTCGCTGAACGTTCGCGGGCTCAACACTCCGGAAAAGCGTTCCCGCCTGCTATACACCCTCCAAAGAGATAGGCCACAGATCGCTCTCCTCCAAGAGACCCACTTTAGAATGGATAGTGTTCCTACGCTCCGCAACCACTACTTTCCAACAGTCTATCATGCAACCAACGACACGTCCAAGTCTAAAGGGGTCTCTATTTTGCTCTCTAAACAATGCCATCTACAGGTTGAGGACATCCACCGTAACACGCTAGGCAGATACCTCTTTATTAAAGGTACGCTGCATGGCACGCCTCTCACAATTGCGAACATTTATGCCCCTAACTCGCAACACGTATCATTCTTTCGCAATGTACTCCAACGCTTAACAGAATTCCAAGTGGGTACACTTATTGTAGGAGGGGATTTCAACTTACCATTGGTTCCACTTCTAGATATGTCAAATGGGTCCACCTGCCTAACCTACCGTGCCCTCCGGGCTATTAAATCCCAACTGAGCCTGCTGACCCTGCACGACACTTGGCGTACCCTACATCCGAATGTGATTTCACCTTTTTTTTTCCTATGCACAACAAATACTCGCAAATTGATCACTTCTTTATTATGCAGAATGACCTCACTCTACTTACTGAAGCCACCATTGAACCCATGTTGTTATCGGATCATTATCCGGTCACTATGTCCCTGATGTGGCCGGAGAGTCGCCCCAGGTCGGGGATCTGGAGAATGGATGATTCCCTACTGTTAGACCCTGGAGACTCCAACGCTTTGTCGGATAGTCTTACCCACTATTTTGCTGATAATGATATTGCAGACCTGGCCCCAGCCACCGTTTGGGCGGCCCATAAATGTGTCTTTAGGGGTAAGATTATCTCTCTAATGGCAAAGCGACACAAACTCAGGAAGGCCCGCATCACTGAACTGTCCAACCTGGTAAAGATTCTTGAGAGCGCTCACGCTTCTCTTCTCTCAGATAGGGAGTTACTGTTAGGTGAACTACAGATATGGTTGAAACATAAATTTGCCTTTACACATAAATTATACTACGAATTTGGAAACAATTGTTGTATGGTGTCACTGGAGAGTCCCCAAACACGTTCAAACAACTTTGTTACATTACACATGGAGTGCACACGATGAAGAAGAGTCTAAGCCACGTTTTTAGTGTTTGGATGAAGTATATCTAGTGATTATATCGGTGACTCCTCCCAAGTTCTCATCTATTAATATATGTTGATTGGGACTTGGAGGACCTTTCTTTCCATAATGATTGAATTTTCACTGAAAATAATCTCTGATGTATTCTTTTTATTGTATGGCAATACTGTAACAGAGCCATCCAGAGCCATGATACAGTGCCTGCTGCCTGTGAGTTATCATAATGCTGATGATGTTAACCAGTTGCTGATCGCCTGATAGCAGATTTACTGCTACAGGGCAGTCGCGCTGCTCAGGATCATGTATCTACGTGATCCTGCATTTCTGGGTATTGGAGCCAATCAGCGTCTCCAGTGGACTCGATGTCCACCGGTAGCCGCTGATCATTATGTACATAGGCAGAACGGTGGTCTTCCTATGTAAACAAGGCAGATTGCCGTTCTGTCTGTATGGAAGACATTGATCCTGTGTTCCTGCAAAGCAGGTACAGGGATCTACGCCTTCCCTTAGTAAAAGCACCTCCCCACAGTAAGAAAACATTTGTTAGGCACACATTTAACGCTTTGATTGCCCTAAATGTTATCCCCTTCCCAGTCAGCGTCATTAGTACAGTGACGGTGCATATTTTTTTTCATTATTTTCATGTAACACTCAATACAAATGGGCTAATTACAAACTGGAAGCCCTCCTTTTATAGGAAAGTAATATCAAGGGCTATTGACTCCCCTTTCTAATTTATTGTCAATCATTTGACTAAACATGTTCATCCCACACTACAGTGATTAGAACAATTCTATTCTATCTCTGTACAAAAATAAAAATTACATTAAATCTAAATTAATGTTCTAGGCAAGCCCTCAATGCCCTTGGCTTAAAGCTGGAGTGCAAACAGCTAAATTAATAATTTATTTTCATATATATAGCAGGCAGGGTTGAATGGGAGCGGTTCTCCCAGTGATCTCCCCATGAAAGAGAAGAAAGCAGGAGCGCTGAGGAACATTGTCGTAACAGCTTTCATTAGAATTGCCATGTTTTCCCTGCACTCGCTGTCACACACAGCCACGCCTCCTCGGCCGCTGCATTGCCATGAATTGAGATTTGCCATAGAATGAGATGGTCCGCTTCCATCCCATTCTATTGGCTCACTCATGTCACGTGACATATTTAAACGTCAAGTATTGACGCAAACATCAGTCACAGCTAGGCTATCAAAGGGAGAGGATCTCCTCTCCCTGTGATAGCCCTATAGCGCTGTCAGCAGCGTGCCTCCCGCCAGCGCTAAGTACACCCCGCGCCCGCAGCTCTACTCCCCGCACCCCGCAGCTCTTCCCCCGTCCTCCGCGCCCGCAGCTCTTCCCCGTCCTCCGCGCCCGCAGCTCTACTCCCCCGTTAAGAATCAGGGAACGGGGAGAGTCTACGCTATTAGCGTAGACCTAGCGTTGGCTACGTTAGTAGCGTAAACCTGCGCATGCGCAGTATTTACAACACCAGCCCACATAACCTGGAGCAGCTGCAGCCCGTTCCCTGATTCTTAACGGGGGAGTAGAGCTGCGGGCGCGTAGGACGGGGAAGAGCTGCGGGCGCGGGGTGCGGGGAGTAGAGCTGCGGGCGCGGGGTGCGGGGAGTAGAGCTGCGGGGTGCGGGGAGTAGAGCTGCGGGCGCGGGGTGTACTTAGCGCTGGCGGGAGGCACGCTGCTGACAGCGCTATAGGGCTATCACAGGGAGAGGAGATCCTCTCCCTTTGATAGCCTAGCTGTGACTGATGTTTGCGTCAATACTTGACGTTTAAATATGTCACGTGACATGAGTGAGCCAATAGAATGGGATGGAGGCGGACCATCTCATTCTATGGCAAATCTCAATTCATGGCAATGCACCGCCATTGCAGACCTCCGCTTAGACATTCGCTCCCTGACTGAGCGGGTCTCCTGCACTGAGAGGGTAGTTGAGGATCATGGCCTGATTCTCCAGTGGTCCACGAGGAAGATAGATGACCATACCCTTCAACTTCTGGACACGAACCGTCATTTGGAAGATTTGGATAACCGGGGCCGCCGCCATAACCTGAGAGTAAGGGGCCTGCCGGAATCCATTGAGGGAGAACATGTCCCTCAGGCGGTGGTTAGCATATTCAATTCTGTGTTAAACCGACCCCCTCTGATGGCCATTGGTATGGATAAAATCCATCGCGCTTTACGCCCCAAGGGCCGGGACACAGAACCCCCGAGGGACGTAGTCTGCTGCCTGACGGATTACAAGCTGAAGGAGGACATTCTGAAGCAAGCACGGGGCTGACAACTGACTCATGAAGACAATCCTGTCCAGATTTTTCAAGACCTCTCGGGCATCACATTGAAACACCGCTGGGACCTCAAGCCCCTACTTGACACCCTCCCCTCTAAGGACATAAGGTATAAGTGGAAGTTTCCATTTTGCCTTTCAGCTTCACAGCAAGGCTGCACCGCCATGCTGAGGGTCCCGGAGGACTTACCTCGCTTCTATGACACACTAGGGATTCCGTTGGTAGCAGTACCGGAATGGTACGCTGCATATCGCCAATCGGTGAACAGATGGCTTAAAACCCGCGAGGAACCGATGGAGACCCAGGTTACTAGATTTCGTAGGAGGAGATCTACTTGGGGGGTTCTAGGTACAATTCTGGTTCACAAGTGGCTAGGAGTGACCACGATCCCTCCATGTCTCCCGGATCTAGGAGAGCTCGGAGGGACTACTAACCACGTTACGTTCCAGCTGCTCCTTTCTACAGCTCTACAGTTTTACAGTTCAGTTCCTCCAAGTTTATTGTTTCCCTCCATTGATTTTAACGCACGTTGCTAAATGTACTTTTCTATGAGTGTTTTTTTTAGTGAGTCTTATTTTTGAGACTGGTTGGAGGAGTGCTTGTGCCCTTGCTACCCTTCACCTAAGGTCCGAGGTATCGACTGAAGTACTGTATATGGCAGTGAAGGTACCTTCATGTGAACTACGATTCCCATGACTCATTGCAGCGGGGTGCGGCTGGCTGTCCGGAAATGGAAACAAATCATCCGAGCCCTCCTGGACTCGACTCACAGGAAACTTGCTGTTCCTTGCAGCGTTGGGATCGTAGCGACTGCAGCATCAGAAATGCCTTTGTCTTCCTCCTGGCTCCGCCGGATACCCTATATCGCTGCGCTGGACTTCAGCTTTGCACCGCTTTGGTCTGCCCGTTAGCCCGCAGACGTGCTCTAGATTTATGGCTCGGCAGAGTGCGATTCGGTAGTGGCTCGTCCTCATTGAAGTCATGTGAGGCAAGCGGAGACCGGTTGGCCAGGCCCCTACGACCTAATTACGACTAATTGCCCTAGTTCCGCTTCTTCAGCCTGGTACATACCGCTCACTTTCCTGGTGGGGACTACATCGTAATCTATCCTTGTGGTACCACGTACAGTGATCGCCCGGGATTATTCCTATAATTCTGAATTTTTCTCAGTTGCTGCTGGCCCTCTACTGCTTCCCCACCTGACCTATGTAAAGATGGCGAGATCGTAGTTCAACCGGACTGCTTCATTGATCCTACCCCACGAGGACGAGCTGTTGGTGGACTAGGGCACCCCACCCTGAGGGACTTTCAATGTGCTCTCTCTTCACCCTGTGATGCCATTCATTCGTTCATACATTGGCACTAACTCTAAGATTGAACCTCTTGGACTAGCTGGGGTCCCCTGGCTCCTTGTTCTGTTTAGTGGTTTCAACTGTAGTTTTGGTGGGTTTGTTTTAGCCGGACTCGCTTGGTGATTTGTATATATATATATATATATATATATATATATATATATATATATATATATATATATATATATATTTATGCCCAGTATATAACTGTCATACTTCTTTACTGGTTTACTACTTTAATTTTACTATTTTTACGATTTACTATATTTACTTTAAGTGGTTTGCCGCACATATGGCTTATGCTATCTAGCTAAATGATGTACCCCCTCCCTGGCCCCCATATGGGGGGTGTCCGGGGTCGCATACCTCCTTCTCCCGGCTGGGTTTGTTTACATAGAATGCTCAGGCTCACATTGGCTACGCTGGGCCCTATTGTACGCGGGGTGGAGGAGGTATCTGGCTGCTGGATTCCTGCTACACTGGCGCTTTCCTCCGCTCATTAGTTGCCCAGAACTTCTATGATGTGAATCCTCTCTCGTTGGTTAGTATGCATATTCACCGTTATTAGCTTGCTCACCTGATGGCATCTCTAATGAACGAGTCTCCCTAGGTTCGCATTGTTATTTTTAGTTTTGTTCTGGGGTGGCATGGTAAACCATATCTGTTTAGTTCTTTTGTTTTATTGTTTCATTGTTTTATTGCATTACTTGATTCCTCTCCGGGCGAGTCTAGACCAACCCCCACACGGCTGTACATAGAGGTGTATATACCCCTTGTTGGGGTGTGTGTGCCCTGTGTGCGCTGTACCTCTCCTACTTGTCCCTTCCCTCTTAGGAGGAAGGAATCTTTTCCTCTCTCCTAATCGGTTATCTCAGTGCCTCATTCGAGACTCCGACATACCCTTGGATTTAAAACAGCCTTCCCCCTGTCCCTTTCCTAACGTTTGCTTCCCCCCCTTTTCAAACATGACGGATACTGCTAGCAAGACCCCCCTGATACACAACAGACTCAACCCCCATTTAAACTCAAATTTTACTCGCTGAACGTTCGCGGGCTCAACACTCCGGAAAAGCGTTCCCGCCTGCTATACACCCTCCAAAGAGATAGGCCACAGATCGCTCTCCTCCAAGAGACCCACTTTAGAATGGATAGTGTTCCTACGCTCCGCAACCACTACTTTCCAACAGTCTATCATGCAACCAACGACACGTCCAAGTCTAAAGGGGTCTCTATTTTGCTCTCTAAACAATGCCATCTACAGGTTGAGGACATCCACCGTAACACGCTAGGCAGATACCTCTTTATTAAAGGTACGCTGCATGGCACGCCTCTCACAATTGCGAACATTTATGCCCCTAACTCGCAACACGTATCATTCTTTCGCAATGTACTCCAACGCTTAACAGAATTCCAAGTGGGTACACTTATTGTAGGAGGGGATTTCAACTTACCATTGGTTCCACTTCTAGATATGTCAAATGGGTCCACCTGCCTAACCTACCGTGCCCTCCGGGCTATTAAATCCCAACTGAGCCTGCTGACCCTGCACGACACTTGGCGTACCCTACATCCGAATGTGATTTCACCTTTTTTTTTCCTATGCACAACAAATACTCGCAAATTGATCACTTCTTTATTATGCAGAATGACCTCACTCTACTTACTGAAGCCACCATTGAACCCATGTTGTTATCGGATCATTATCCGGTCACTATGTCCCTGATGTGGCCGGAGAGTCGCCCCAGGTCGGGGATCTGGAGAATGGATGATTCCCTACTGTTAGACCCTGGAGACTCCAACGCTTTGTCGGATAGTCTTACCCACTATTTTGCTGATAATGATATTGCAGACCTGGCCCCAGCCACCGTTTGGGCGGCCCATAAATGTGTCTTTAGGGGTAAGATTATCTCTCTAATGGCAAAGCGACACAAACTCAGGAAGGCCCGCATCACTGAACTGTCCAACCTGGTAAAGATTCTTGAGAGCGCTCACGCTTCTCTTCTCTCAGATAGGGAGTTACTGTTAGGTGAACTACAGATATGGTTGAAACATAAATTTGCCTTTACACATAAATTATACTACGAATTTGGAAACAAGGGCAGAAAACAGTTGGCAAATGCCCCGTAAAAGAAAAAAGCGGCCCATACCATACATACCATCACTTCCCCTACAGGTGCCTCGATTACCAAGACTGAGCACATAGCACAACACTTCATCCGGTACCTCTCCTCCCTTTACAACTTACCTAAATCCCATACGGCCAAGGACACTCTGGCACGTGCAAAACTCATAGACGACTTTTTGACTACCTATGGTTGGCCTCCCGTCCCTGGGCAGGATATGTCACACCTGGGCACGCCTATAACGACTGGAGGGGCCCTTCTAGCCCTGAAACAATTGAAAACAGGGAAGAGCCCAGGCCTGGACGGCCTACCCTCAGGCAATTATAAAACCTTCTCTGCGATACTGATCTCCAAATTCGTGAAAGCGTTTAATGCACTCCCTCTCCCCCCCACACCAGTACTAACCTGCTTGAAGCTCATATCACGTTAATCCCTAAACCGGGTAGGGATACCACGATAGTCTCCAATTACCGGCCCATCTCTTTACTGAACATTGACGTGAAGCTATATGCAAAGATTTTGGCTAATCGACTGCTCCCTTTCCTACCTGACTTAATATCGACTGATCAAGTGGGTTTTGTCCCTGGCAAGGAGGCCAGGGACAACACCACTAAGGCAATAAATATACATCACTGGCTAACCACGACAAACACTAGCGGCTTCTTCCTGTCCCTTGACGCAGAGAAGGCGTTTGATAGGGTGGCCTGGGACTACATGTCCGCAGCCTTACACAAATCGGGGCTCCCTATCCACCTCATCCAAATGATCATGGCGCTGTACACTTACGTCACCTGCCACACGTTGCAGATTGTCACTTGCCACACGTTGCGGATTGTCACTTGCCACATGTTGGGGATGGTCACTTACGTCACCTGCCACACGTTGCGGGTTGTCATTTGCCACATCACATGCCACACGTTGCTGATTGTCACTTACCAAACGCTGCGGATTGTCACTTGCCACGTCACCTGCCACACATTGCTGATTGTCACTTGCCACGTAACCTGCCATACGCTGCGGATTGTCACTCGCCACACACTGCGGATTGCCACTTGCCACTACGTCACCTGCCACACGTTGCGGATTACCACCTGCCACGCGCTGCGGATTGCCACCTGCCACACGCTGCGGATTGCCACCTGCCACGCGCTGCGGATGGTCACGTGCCACATCACTTGCCACACGTTGCGGATTGCCACCTGCCACACTTGCTGTGTCCCAGAATAATGGTAGGCACCAGAGAGATGTTGTAATCTCTCTGCTGCCTGCAGTGCACAGTGAGGGCAGAACTGCCGTGATGCAGGGCGGCCAGTGAGAGATGACATCATCTCTCTGGTCCCCTGCCGCTCACTCGCTGACTGCTCCTTAGCCCTCCTCAGCCCGCCCGCCCGCTCCTGTCACCTCTAACAGCAGCAGGGCCGGGCTTCTCACAGGCAGCTGCACCTGCGCCACTCACTCACTGACTGCTCCCCCCCCTCCTCTGCGAGTGTCCTCTCAGGCAGCGGAGCGGGCTGAACGGGCTGGCTGGCGGGCGAGCGTATGCCACCCCCTTAAAAGTGCCACCTGGTACCCATGGTACCACCGGGGCCCATCATAGGGCCGGCCCTGTTAGTATCTTATGCAAAATAGTTACATATTTTTAAGAACAGTCAAACAGTTCTTCCTTCCTTGCAGGTAAAATCACTCTTCATATGGCAATGCTAATGCAAGACCTGGAAATAGTAAAAAACTGACGCTAATGAAGTAGGTATCAGTAATTTCTAAGTATCCAGCACCCATGATGTTAGAGAAATTAAATATACATCCTACTTTGGTAGGATTTTTTTTTTTTTTAGCATAACACAATGTTGAACTATTATAATATTAGTAGTGACTGCAAAAGAATTGAAAGTAGTGCTAAAACAATGTTAAAGTGGCGTTCCACCCAAAAATGGAACTTACGCTTTTCGGAACCCTCCCCCCTCCGGTGTCACATTTGGCACCTTTCAGGGGGGAGCAGATACCTGTATAACACAGGTATTTTACTCCCACTTCCGGGCATAGATACCCAAGCCACCCGTGGGTATCTGCGCCACTTCCTTCACCCCCCTTCGCTGTCTTCTGGGAGACACATAGGTCCCGTAAGACGGCAAAGACCAGTGGGATCAGGCAGGGCGAGTCGCGCATGAGCAGTAGGGAACCAGGGAGTAAAGCCGCAAGGCTTCACTTCCTGATTCCCTTACCGAAAATGGTGGCAGCAGCACCCAAGAGCCGAGCAATATCTCAGCTTCGGGTGCCGACATCGTAGGTGCCCTGGACAGGTAAGTGTCCTTATTTTAAAAGTCAGCAGCTGCAGTATTTTCCCATCCAAGTTTAATCATCTCTATAACAAAACAAAGCTATGAACTGTTCTATGTCTCTGAGTGACTGAGAGATAGATGTCTGGCTGGGCAGGATGACAGGTGAACCACTACATACAGCCACTTGACCACAGTTCAGAGGCTAGGAATTTCATTGTTAGTATTTGGTGTCTATAACCACATTAGTTTGCCATTTCTCAAACTGCAAGCGACTTGGGTTCGGGTCGAACCCATAGTAAAGATGAACCTGACACTCATCTCTACCCAGCTAGTGGCTCATGGAGAACATTGGACTGAGTGCAAGGCATGGGCGTCCGCTGAATAGGATGGATGGTGATAGTAGGGCAGTGGGCGGTGTTAGAAGGGCAGTAGACGGTGTCAGTCGTTTATTTTTTATTTTTTTACAAATGTATTTATTTTTACATTTTTTACCAGTCTTGTTGGGGGGCTTTGGTGAAATATCAGGGGACATAATAAACATAGTAAATTGAAACAAATATACTCTCTGTGTACCAAACTTTTCCTAAAACCCTCAATCTCTGTGACTGGTCCCCTGCAGCTTCTGTGAAAGTTGTGACAGGCTTTGGTAGCACTCCATCATCCTCAATATACCATACAGGGTTAATGTTCCTGTATGGTATGCAATGATACTATGGCTTTGGGTTGAGGAGGAGAGCAATGTGGCTGGCTGTAACATGGAAACAAAGAAGTGGTAATTTCCCCTCAGCAGTGCAAGGGTGGACTTTTCCCTTTCCTAGAGGTGGGCTGTATTCTGTATGTCTCGTTATACAATGTCAGGAATATACTGGGACTGTTCAGGTTCTACATAGAAAGTATTCCACATTATTAAAAATAATATTTTTTAATAAGATATGGTGTGTGTGTGTGGAATGCATCCATGTGGAGCCTGAAAAGTGCAGTCCACTCTGACTTCCGGGGGGGGGGGGGCAATTGACCCCCCTTGCCCTATGGAGCAGACGCCCATGGTGCAAGGATAGTGATATGGCAGTATCAAATTGAATAAATCCACATTTTAGTTGAAAAATGTAACCATGCCTTTACAAAATTAGCTCAGCTGGAAAACAGATAATCAGAAAATTATATTTCAGACAGGAGGCTCATATCTTGCATTAATCTTTCTTTATTAATGCCCATAGCAGAATCTTAAATAACTTTTTTAAAAGAAGAATAAACATAAGAACAACTGTGTGGGACTACAAATCCCAGCAGCCCTCAGTGTAACGGCCCCTCCTCCCTACAGACCCTATAAGAAGGCTGAGTACTTCCTTGCACTTCCTCTTTCTTTCTGCTCATAGTCAGATAAGTACTAATTTAATTCTCATACTCTTCACTGTTATTATTATTATATTATTATATTATTATATTATTATTATATTATATTCTTATTTTATTCCTACGTTCTACCGGTGTGTGCCCCTGTTTTAGTGCCACACCGCATGTTATTTTACCTTGTACTGCGCCGTCTTCTGTGAGCGCCATCTCCTCACAGGTTCAGCGCGCTGTTCATAGGAGGGGCGCGCCTATGCACGGCGCGTCCCCGCCTTCTCGCTCTCCCTCTCGCTCTCCTCCTGGCTAACCAACCTATCGGATCGCCGTGACGTCACACGGCAGCGCCGTTTCTCCCTGCAAGCCCGCGCTGGGAATCATTCGGCGGCTGCAACGGAGCGGAGCGGTAGGGCGGAACCTCATTCCGGGTGCTGTACTGTCCTCCCCTATACTTGTCCTACTGGGTATTCTACCCAGTTACAGATACCCTATATCTCGACCGTACTGAGCGCATCCCTGATCCCTACAGTACTACAAGAGCTAACAATCTATTGACATGTCACATAATAAGGTACAGGATGACATGGAACCTGAAACCAATGTGGAAACCCCACAAATGCTCACCGCAGCACAAATTCAAGTGTTAATAACACAATCCATACAGGCTGCTTTAGCTCCTGCTGCCCCTCGTACCTCTACCCAGCCCACGTTACCTGTAAAGGAAAAATCGGGCAAGGCCTCTTGCAAGCGCAAACATACTGCGACTTATATCGACTCCCCGGCAGGGGAAGTAGAATTGATGCGTGAGGCAGGACCTTCCTCGGCCTGCCGACCCAGCCATCCTACAATTATGCGACCCTTGATAACCAAGGAGTACCCATCTAAGAAGCTAATGTCATCCCTCCGGGAAAAACCCGACTCATTTATTGAGGATTCGGATGAAGACTCGGGCGAGTCCTTAGACACTTCAGCAAGAGATTCTGATTCAGACACAGAGGAGGCTGGGCAAATGGCTACAAACATGGAAGCCAATCCGGATGCCCCATCAGAGGCGATATTAGACTCTCTAGGAGAGCCCTTCTTTAATCCGGAGTTGATTATTCACCCCCGCTCTGGGGATTGGGCCCCTCTTCCCCAGGTATCCCAATACGTGGAGCACTGGGTAAGGCGGATTCTGGATAAATCCAATAGAAACAAATTGCGTGCAGAATGCCCCAGGCCGTCCATCCCCAACAAAGTGGCAGCCACACCCGAGATCGATCCGGTCTTATTAAAGTACCTGACCAAGGCAGGAAAATTTTCAAAAAAGGGGATTGAACGTTCGTTCAAAACGATCCAGGACCACGTCCTGGACCTCTTGGGCCCACTAACAAAAATTCTCAACCTGTCCGAACAGGCAGTCACCTCAGAGGAACCTATTGACTTGGTCCAATTACGTGGCTGGGCACAACGGGCCATATGCCTGCTAGGATCAGCTAACACAACCTGCGCCATTGAACGGCGCAGGTCTATATTGATGAGGCTTGACCCCCAGTTGTCGCACTTAGCTGAAGCAGAACCGGGTCCCTCAGCCGAGGGTCTGCTATTCGGAGACGATTTGGTCAAAAATATAAATCGGTTCGTTGGACTTTTTAACAGTCTGGACAAGGCTCAATTTTCCCTCAAAAAGTCAAACTCTGGGGCTAGAGTTTTTAATAGGGCTGGCAGAGGTAGAGGCCGATCTGCCGGCCGAGGAAATTATTACAGGGCCTCCCCCAGAACACCAGCTCAATTTTACGCTCCCGCGCAGCAACTGTACTCCAGCCCTATGGTTCAACCAGCTCCATTCTTCCCTCCCAGAGGACGTCCATGGAGAGGACGCGGCGGCAGAGGATTCCCACGATCCCGTCCATCCGGTGAGTTTACTGGAAAAATGCCATTCTGTCATACCGGTGGGGGGCAGGTTGAGACATTTTACCCACGCTTGGTCCATGATTACGGCAGACCCATGGGTTCTGGCCGTAGTCAACGGTTATTGCATAGAACTAACATCACAACCAAACAGGTTGGTGCCCCTAAATCCCATACATTTTTCAGAAGACAATGTGTATCTCATAGACAGAGAACTCCAGGACCTCATCGCAAAACGTGCGGTGATAGAGGTGGACCCCAGGTCTCCCGGGTTCGTGAGCAATCTCTTTCTGGTACGAAAAAAGGATGGGGGATACAGACCTGTGATAAATCTCAGGGATTTGAACCAATTTGTGTCGTATCGTCACTTCAAAATGGAAGGGATTCACATGTTGAGGGACCTTTTAATTCAAGGGGACTGGCTAGTGAAAATAGACCTCAAAGATGCGTATCTGACGATACCTATGCACCGGTCATCCCAACAATTCCTGAGATTTCAATGGAGAAACCACATGTGGCAGTTTACTTGCCTGCCCTTCGGACTGTCTTCAGCCCCTTGGTGCTTCACCAAAGTGATGAAACCGGTGATAGCCACCCTCCGCCGCAGGGGCGTTCGGCTTATCATCTATCTCGACAACATACTTATCATGGCTCATTCAAAGGCGCAAGCCGAATTACACAAACACTGGACAGTAGCACTTTTGGAAAAATTGGGTTTCCTCATCAACCTCGACAAATCGGTTCTCCAACCGTCCCAGGTGGTGGAATTTTTAGGGTTCTCGGTGGACACCACACACGCGGTACTGCGTTTGCCCAGTGCCAAGCTGGCCCTGATCCGGAAAGAAATCAATACGATTCTCCGGAAACGCCTCATTTCTCTGAGGACTCTTGCTCGCATGGTCGGCCTTTTATCCGCTTCCATTCAAGCTATTTTCCCGGCTCCTCTACACTATCGGGCTCTCCAACGGCTGAAAACTCTCCACCTGAGACAAGGCCTCCGCTACTCGGACAAGATCTCCCTTTGTCCGGATTCGGAGGCGGAATTACGTTGGTGTCTCCGATACGCGGTAGAATGGAACGGCAAGGCTATTTTCACGCCCCGACCAGACATCATTCTGGAATCAGACGCGAGCCGTCTAGGATGGGGAGCTCGCTGTGGCCCTGTCTCCACTGGGGGGACATGGTCAGCAGAGGAAGCTACCCTTCATATCAACGCGTTAGAACTCCTGGCAGCATTTTTCGCCGTCAAGAGTTTTCTGTCACAGAGATCCAGATGTTGCGTTCTTATACGCATGGACAATGTGGCGGCAGTCCAGTATGTCAATCGCCTGGGGGGATCGAGATCCAAAGTCCTGGCCAATTTGGCATCAGAATTCTGGAAATTCTGCCTTTCACGCGACATCACCCCTCTAGCGGAATATATTCCGGGAACTTCCAACGACGTGGCAGACTGGAACTCCCGTTATCTGACCGATACGAGCGACTGGATGCTGGACAGATCGGTGTTTCTAGCAATCCACACCTTGTGGGGTCCCTTTCACACGGACCTGTTCGCATCGAGGCTCAATCGCCAACTACCCCGCTTTTACAGCTGGAGGCCGGATCCAGAAGCGATTGCGGCGGACGCACTCCTTCAGACATGGCCCGCGGGGTTACACTATGCGTTCCCTCCTTTCACCATGATAACCAGAATGCTCCTTCACGTAGCCAATCAGGCGGCCACGGTAGCCCTTATCACTCCGTGGTGGCCAACTCAACCATGGTTTCCCATGATTCTGGGTATGTCGATCGATTATCCCAGACTCCTCCCTCACACGACCCACCTGTTGACCAATCCTGTCGGGGATGCTCACCCGCTAATACTGGAAGGCAGATTGCCTCTGCTGGCATGGTTGGTCTCGGGACGTCAGACTCCAGTGATGGACTTTCATCTTCAGCTAGAGACCTTCTCGCCCTGGCCTGGGCCCCTGCGACTAGATCGGCATACCGATCTGCCTGGGGATTATGGGTTCGTTGGTGTGATCAACGACAAGTTGATCCCACTCGAGCCCCTGTGAACACGATTGTCAACTACCTGGCTGAAGCTTTTCACTCGGGAAAGGCATACAATTCACTTAATGTGTACAGATCCGCTATATCGGCATATCACCTTCCCGTAGAGTCCCTCCCTATCGGGAGACACCCCTTGGTGTGTCATCTCCTCCGCGGGGCTAGGCTCACCCGTCCTCCTAAACCTCGCTACCAATCCACTTGGGATGTGACCAAAGTACTTCAGCTATTTTCTACCTGGGAAGACAATCACCTGCTTTCCCTGCGAGATCTTTCCCTCAAGCTCACCATGTTGCTTTGCCTAGTGTCTATAAAAAGAGTTTCGGACGTGAGAGCCCTAGACGTTTCGCGGCGTCAATTTTCGCCGGAAGGGGTTAGATTCTCGGTGGTGCGCAGAACCAAGACTCAACTTAATTCGGTTTTTTACCCGTTCTTTCCTTCTCACCCACAGCTTTGCGTGGTACGTTGCCTTCAAGCCTACGAATCGCGTACGGCGACTCTTCGTTCTCCTAACCTATCACAATTGTTGGTCTCTTATGTGCGACCTCACCTCCCGGTGACTTCGGCCACTCTGGCCAGGTGGGTTCGTCTAGTAATGGAATTAGCAGGCATAGATTTAGCTTTGTTTGGCGCTCACTCGACCAGGGGGGCGATGGCCACTAAGGTGATTTCCACGGGGGGTTCCTTATCGGACCTCTTATTGGCGGCCGACTGGTCGTCGGAATCTACCTTTCGGGAATTTTACTTCAGGCCTGAATCCCATGTATCCTTGTCAGTTCTTACGCCCTAGTGTGGGTACCTAGTTATCGTACAAACTGTTGTAATTTACTTACACTCGGTATATGTATACATACTCTGATATTTTGCCCTGGTGTATAGAATAAGTACGCTTAGCTTTAAACATGCAAGATATGAGCCTCCTGTCTGAAATATAATTCGAGATTTTCCTAGCTTGTGACGGAAAATATTGGTTATATGAAGACAGGAGGCGAGTATCTTCCCACCCTACCCTCCCTGTTATGGTCGTCTTGCTCTCGTTTTAGGTTACTGAAACGATCCGAGGGTATACCATTCGGACTTCCCAGATCCGTGTTGACTCCACGTTGGAATGTTGTTTTTGGTTGGATCCTGGCTGAAGTTTCCCCAACAAGAGATGACGTCCCGTGCCTATGGATCCACTGAGAGAACTCATCGGTCTATTACGGGGATACCGACTTCTGATATTGGACTGTTGTCTGGTTGTTCACACTGGCATCGCAGTCAGAAAGAGGAAGTGCAAGGAAGTACTCAGCCTTCTTATAGGGTCCGTAGGGAGGAGGGGCCGTTACACTGAGGGCTGCTGGGATTTGTAGTCCCACACAGTTGTTCTTATGTTTATTCTTCTTTTAAAAAAGTTATTTAAGATTCTGCTATGGGCATTAATAAAGAAAGATTAATGCAAGATACTCGCCTCCTGTCTTCATATAACCAATATTTTCCGTCACAAGCTAGGAAAATCTCGAATTATTCTTGACACCCAGCCAACCACAGATATAACTGAGCCCATACCCCTGTAACAGAAACTATACCTAGAGTTTAAATATAGCACAGCTTTTACACTGATAAATGCTACAATGATGGAGTACATTCTACACACTAATGAACAATCATTTGGACAAGTAACGTGCCAGCTGATTGCTGAGTACCTATGGAGCTGTGATCTGAATTGCAAAAAAATTTATACACTCTCATTCCACTAAAAGCAACTCATGAATTTGGCACCAATACAGAAGAGACAGAAGGCACATTGGTATGAATATTTATGGTGGCGGGAAAATGAGACATGATTACTAAAGTCATTAGTGGCAAGTACTGAAAAGACATTGAAGAGTTTATAGGCAGTGATTATTGTGCTCTGTATTTGGTAGTTCTCGAGTGCATTTATAGAACTAAACTGCATCACTCTTCTGGCTGCATATGACTAGCTAATTCATGAGTACTGTATTTTACATTGACTGTATGTGTATGCAGCAAATGGGAAATGTATTTTCACTGTCTGATACCATGGGGTTGATTTACTTAAAGTGGAGGTTTACCCTCCAAACAAATTTCAGGCATGCCAAGGAGCCCACCCACCCGACCGGCAGTATGCCGTTTTTTTTTTTACTATACATACCTTTTTATGGGCTCTCGTCCCCTCCGTCCCCTCCGGCGATCCCACGTGACTGGGCATTTCCAATCACAGGCTGTATGTATAGAAAAAAAAACACCGGCATACTGCCGGTCGGGTGGGTGGGCTCCATGGCATGCCTGAAATTTGTTTGGAGGGTGAACCTCCACTTTAAGTAAATCAACCCGTATACGTATTCTTCGCGATAACCATGAAACGATTGGTTTGCACAAAATGTATAGCGTTTACAAAATAGAGGATAGTTTTATGGCATTTTTATTAATAATTAATTAATTTTTTACTACTAATGGTGGCGATCAGCGATTGTTTTTCATGACTGCTACATTATGGCGGACACATCAGACAATTTTGACACATTTTTGGGACCATTGTAATTTTTACAGCAATAAGTGCTTTAAAAATGCATTGATTATTGTGAAAATGTGAATTGCAGTTTAGGAGTTAACCGCTAGGGGGTGCTGTAGGGAGATGTTTACACACACCTCTCCCTGTTATTCAGCTACTTTGACTGATCGCGGGACTCCGGCGGCGATCGGGTCCCCCGGTCACAAAGCTTCAGACCGGGTCGCGGAAGCACGACTCACGGCTGGGCACTTAAAGAGGACGTACAGGTACGTGATTGTGCCCAGCCGTGACATTCTGCCAACGTACAGTATATCGGCGTTAGGCGGTCCTTAAGTGGTTAAAGAAATCAGAATTTCCAATATGTTTCATATTAAAGTGTAAGTTGTGATGCACTGACTAGTAGGATTGTGGATGGCACATACAATATGTGTCACTTACTTACTTTACTCAAAAATGAATCCTTACCCATACAATCCCTGGGGCATCCTTCCCAATTTTCTTCATTGTGGGTTGTGGTTTGGGTTATACTACTTTTAGAATTCCAGGTAGTGTCAAACATAATCTCTCATATATGTGTCACTTAGGTTTATCACCTACACATAGGGGGTTGATTTACGAAAGGCAAATCCACTTTGCACTACAAGTGCACTGCAAGTGCAGTTACTGTAGCTCTAAGGAGGACATGTAAGGAAAATAAAAAACAGCATTTTTGCTTGCACATGATTGGATGATGAAATCAGCAGAGCTTCCCCTCAGATCTAAAGCGATCTACAGCGACTGCACTTCCAGGTGCACTTGTAGTGCAAAGTGGATTTGCCTTTAGTGAATCAACCCTATTGTTTATTGGACAGACCTGAAGTGTATAGAGATAGAAAAAGTCTGTGCAGTGAGATATTTTGTGGCGCATGGGCGCAGCCCCCCATCCATGCATCTGGCCCTCTGTTCTACATACAGGGTGCCTGACTATAAATTCCAATGGGGGGGGGGGGTGTTTTTTTAAAGTCTGTGATTAGAGCCAGAGGATCTAATAGGCTTCAAAAAAGGGTGTGCACCGATGGCAATTGAACATTTGCTATTCTCACACTAAATCTCCTCCCCGCCAATCAGAAAGCAGGTTGTGAGACCTGTTTCCCGACTGGCCAAAATGTCAGGCGATCCTTTTGGACACCTAGGGCCAGATTCAGGTAGTTTGCCGCATCTTTCCGGTGGCGTAGCGTATCTCATTTACACTACGCCGCCGTAACTTAGAGTGGCAGGTTCCGTATTCACAAAGAACTTGCGCCCCAAGTTACGGTGGCGTAGTGTAAATGGGCCAGCGTAACCGCGCGTAATTCAAAGTAGGCTGGTAGTGGGCGTGTTGTATGTTAATGAATGGTAACCCCCACGTAAATGACGCGCCGAACGAACTACGCATGCGCCGGCCGTGGATGTATTCCAGTGCGCATGCTCAAAATCACGTCGCAAATACTCAATGCTTTCGATTCTTTTTGAATCTGGCCCCTAGTGTCTAGGATGAGGAGAGAAGAGATGGAGAGGTCACCGGAGCCACTGACCGCCACCCTGCCATGCCAGAGTACACCAGAGACTTTACCTGTCTCATAATTTCTATCGGGAAC
Source organism: Rana kukunoris (assembly GCA_029574335.1). Classification (NCBI taxonomy): domain Eukaryota; kingdom Metazoa; phylum Chordata; class Amphibia; order Anura; family Ranidae; genus Rana; species Rana kukunoris. Next base: position 189,343,085 of record CM056052.1, on the reverse strand, counting down.
AAGTGTGGTCAATTGTTGGCACGTGCGGCACATGCTCCGTTCGTTCCGGAATTCATTTGCATGGGGTCACGTTTCATTTGAATGGATCACGCTCACTTCCCTCCTACCTTCACTTGCGCCGGAACGTAGGACGCATGTGCTCTGGGAATATGGGATTGTCTCTCTAAGTTACCTCGGCGTAGCGCTACGCCTGCATAAATATGCGCAAATCTACGAGAATCTGGCCCTAAAGGTTTTATTTTAAGATTGCCCTGTGTTTAGCGCCATCCATCTTCCCATCAACTCTGACCAGCTTCCCTGTCCCTGCTTAAGAAAATCATTCCCACAACATGATGCTGCCACCACCTTGTTTCACAGTGGGAATGGTGTGTTCAGGGTGATGCAGTGTTAGATTTACATCACACATAGCGTTTTTACTTTTAGGCCAAAAAGTTCAATTTTGGTCTCACCTGACTAGAGCACCTTTTTCCACGTTTGTCGTGTTCCCCACATCACTTCTCACAAACTGCAAACAAACTTCAAACTGGACTTCTTAGGCCGCGTACACACGATCGAACATGTCCGCTGAAACTGGTCCGCAGACCAGTTTCAGCGGACATGTTTGATCGTGTGTACGACCTATCGGACCGTTTTCCAGTGGACAAAAGTTTCAAAACATGCTTAGAAACCTGTCCGCTGGAAATCTGTCCCTCGGACATTTTTGATGGTTAGTACACGAAATCATCGGATCAAAATCCCGCGCATGCTCAGAATCAAGTCGACGCATGCTTGGAAGCATTGAACTTCGTTTTTTCATCACGTCATTGTGTTCTACGTCACCGCATTCTGATCCGAGGGGATTTTGGTCCGATGGTGTGTACGCACATCAGACCACTTCAGCCTGGTCCGATGAAAACGGTCCGTCGGACATTTTTCATCGGACATGTCTGATCGTGTGTACGCTGCCTTATGGCTTTCTTTCAACAATGGCTTTCTTCTTGACACTCTTCCATAAAGGCCATATTTGTGGAGTGCACAACTATTAGTTGTCCTATGGACAGATTCTTCCACCTGAGCTGTGAATCTCTGCAGCTCCTCCAAAGTTACCATGGGACTCTTGGCTGCTTTTCTGATTAATGCTCTCCTTGCCCAGCCGGTCCAGAGAGCCCCCCCCTTACATCAGGGTCATCAGAGGGGCCCTCCTTACAGTAGGGACTCCCCAGACAGCCGCCCCCCTTCCAGGGGTTCCCCCGTGTACCTGGTTGGTCTCCGCTGTCTGTGCACCTCTAACCCATAGCACATGGGGAGGTGGCAGGGAGCGATCGCCAGCTCTGTGGTGCCTATGGACCACGCAATCTCCCTCGGGCTTGTAGTTATCCTCCTGAGGGTATACAGTGGAGAGAGGAGGGGCCTCTGACCCGGGCAGCTATCAGCAACAGTGTACAAGCACAGGGCCGACTCACGTGTACACTGAAGAGTGAAACTTATAGCTGCCCAGGGCTCCCCACTGCATCCCAAACTGAAAGCCACAGGTGCAGTGGGAGATGCCGGGTCTTGGGGGGGGCCCCCTTCACAGCGTTGAAACGGCAGGGCCAAGTCGCAGGTGCGACTGCTGCAACCCTGATTGTTCCGCCACTGCGTAGTGCCATATCACACAAAATGGACTGGTCAGGAAGGGAAGTAAATCTTCTGATGGTCAAGTTGTCAACCCTGTTGAACAGCACTGTTGAAAAGACAAATAAAATAAGACTCAAAAAAGCATGCAAAGCTTATCTAAAACCAAAAAAAAAAAAAAAAATTAAATAAATGCAGCCTACCAGTGCTTAGATATGTAGTTACATTTGTTTCCTTTTTTTTCAAGCCATTTCTCCTTTAATTTTACTTGTTGATCCTCTAAATAATACACTTCCTGCCCTAGGAGGGAGCAGTATGGCCTCGTACACACAAGGGGATATGTCCGCTGAAAACGGTCCGATGGACCGTTTCAGCAGACATCTCCGATCGTGTGTATGGGCTAGCGGACAGATTTGTCCACCCGACAGATTTCAAAGCATGCTTTGAAATCTATCCGGTGGGAATCTGTCCGCCCGACATGTCTGCTGGTTAGTACACTTACCAGCAGACATGTCGTCCCGCACCGCCGCCGCGCCGCCGCCAAATGGATTCGGCGCATGCGCGGAAGTGTTTTACTTCCTGGTGCAGTGACGTGGCGGTGACGTGGCGGTGACGTGGCGGCGTCAACGTCACCGCCGCGTCACCGACACGTCACCGCGCCGTCCGCCGGCGGGAATTTGATCCGATGGTGTGTACACGCCATCGGATCAAACTCCAGATCGGACATATCCGATGGAAATGGTCCGCGGACCGTTTTCATCGGATATGTCCGATCGTGTGTACGAGACCTCTGTTTCAAAGAAGACCAGCCCAGTCATAGGTGCATCGAATACACCTTCTGTTCCTGGTTCATTGCTTTAAAATGCATTTTATTTTTAGTTTTAAATAGAGCAGGGAAGGATTAAACCCCCATCAGGTTATTTTTTGTTGCCTGGGTTTCTGTATGGAGATTTTTTTTCTGTAGTGGAGACAGAACAAAAAATTAGAGAACATTTTTCCAAGGGCAACAAAATTCCCATCTTAGGCCTCGTACACACGATCGGACATATCCGAAGAAAACGGTCCGCGGACCATTTCCATCGGATATGTCCGATTGGGAGTTTGATCCGATGGCGTGTACACACTATCGGATCAAATTCCCCGCCACGTCACCGCCACGTCACCGCACCAGGAAGTTAAACACTTCCGCGAATGCGCCGAATCCATTCGGCGGCGGCGCGGCGGCGGTGGGGGACGACATGTCTGCTGGTAAGTGTACTAACCAGCAGACATGTCGGGCGGACAGATTCCCACCGGATAGATTTCAAAGCATGCTTTGAAATCTGTCGGGTGGAGAAATCTGTCCGCTAGCCCATACACACGAGCGGAGATGTCTGCTAAAACGGTCCATCGGACCGTTTTCAGCGGACATATCCCCTCGTGTGTACGAGGCCTTAAAGAATTGTCACAAGAACAGGTGTCTTCCTTGGAGGATTTTCCCTCGCCTTTTCATAGTTCCCAACTGTCCCTGATTTGTAGAAATGTCCCTTTGTCCCTCATTTTGGTCTGATCTATATGGATGTATTTAAAATGCACTTTTTATCTATCAAAAAGTGTTTTCCAGCAATAAGGCCCCTTTCACACTTTGGGCGTTTTTCGGGCATTATTCAAGCGTTTTCCAGGCACTTTGGCTTTAAAAAAAAAGCCTGTAAAGCGCCTGAAAGAAGTCTCATCTGCAATCCCAATGTGAAAGCCCGAGTGCTTTCAGAGCCCTTTCACACTGCCAGCGCCCAAAAACGCTGGTAAAGCACCGCTTTTTTGCAGTCCCTCAGTGTGAAACGGAAAAAGGGAAAATTTTATACTTACCTAACGGTAATTTTCCTTTCCTGATCCAAGCATGACAGCATATACGTATGGGAAGGCTCCGCCCCCTGCCCAATCAGGACCGGTTATACTATAAAAGTAGGTCTCCTCCCCTACCCCAGCATTCTCATTAGGGTTGTCCCGATACCACTTTTTTTTAGGACCGAGTACAAGTACCGATACTTTTTTTCAAGTAGTCGCCGATACCGAATACCGATACTTTTTTATTTTTTTCAAATGTGTCCACAAATGCAGCCATGTCCCCCCACAAATGCAGCCATGTCCCCACACAAATGCAGCCATGTGCCCACACATATGCAGCCATGTCCCCACACATATGCAGCCATGTCTCCCACATATATGCAGCTATGTCACCTCCATATCCCCCATATATGCAGCTATGCCACCTCCATATATGCAGCCATGTCACCCCCATATATGCAGCCATGTCACCTCCATATATGCAGCCATGTCACCCCCATATATGCAGCCATGTCACCCCCATATATGCAGCTATGTCACCCCCATATATGCAGCTATGTCACCCCCATAGCTGCATATATGTGGCTCGGGATCTGTCCAATCACGAGCAAGGGGGAGTGTCTATGTGCGGCACCGCGGGAAACGATACAGCTATTCAAATGAAAGCTGTTATCTCCCCCGCCTGTATTAACTAAGCGACGGGGATGCGGCGATGGTGCGTTGCGTCGGCAGCAGCGGCGGCGGGGAGGGGGGGGGGGGAGGGGCGAGTATTCTATTCTACAAGTACTCCCGCAAATACTGGTATTGGTATCGGGACAACCCTAATTCTCATAGTTTAGTATCGCTGCGGAAGGCCTTACTTTAAATGTTTCAGGCCCCATATTTGCCATTTCTTTCTCTTTTTTTTTTTTTTTTTTTATGGTAGGGAACCTATATGCTGTCATGCTTGCATCAGGAAAGGAAAATTACCGTTAGGTAAGTATAACATTTTCCCTTTTCCTGACACAGCATGACAGCATATACGTATGGAACGTACCAAATCACCAGAAAATAAGGATGGGTACTGCTCCAGTGTTTAAGAGGACTAGATCTATCCCCTCTGACGACTGAGATGTATTGTAGTTACGACTGCTGGGTCCGCCAGAATGGACCCCCAACATGTTGAATGTAGACCAGGTCGTAGTTTAGATATTAACTCTGGAGGAACTATTTTGGAGTTCCGTCAATGGATGCATCACCAGCTTGGAGGAGCTGTCTCTGCCCTCATCTGATGGACTTGTCCTCTCCATCTAGGTTTTGACTAATTGTATCCGTACAACTGCGATGGTCTTCGTTGGACAGCGGGATTGTCCTTTTCTGATGCCATTAGGCCTGATGAGTTTATCGTTTTTCTCCTAGAAGAAGGGCCAATTCTATGTCTCTTCAACCTTGAATCTCTTTTCCAAGTTTGTGGAACTTCAAACACTTCCGTTTGGATCTGCCCAAAAGGATGATGATCTTCTAACTCACGTTGCCAAGATACCAACCTTTGTCTAGTGTTGAGGAAGAGACTAGAGCCATTTTGCCTGATCATTTCAGCAACAAGGTAGTTTATGGTATGACACTTGGATGTTTGAGATTCTTCTAGATCTACTTTACATACTGTATTTGCCAAAAGGAATACTTATTCCCATGTTCCTGGCCATATTTAGGATGTTTTGTCCCTTTAAATGGAGAGTGAGATAATGTGTCTCACACTATTTGGAAGACCCCATGGGGGAAAGAATAACCTGCCTAGGTCTTTCAGACTTGGTTGCTGGGATATGCAACCCAGAGAGTGAAGAATAGATACGACTGCGTTTCAGTATCCTTTAATGCCGTCTCTAGGCTCTCTTGTATACAATTCATTCCTTCCAGTAGAGAATTCCATCCTTTAAATTCTGTAGGTTCTTCTCTTAGCTAAGGTACTTGAAGTCTGGAGTAGACACTCTGACCTCCATTAGATTTCAAACACTAACGGTGAGACCTCCACATCTTGGTCTCCTGTATCTAGATATAATTTGTATGAACTTGGAAGATACCGTTGGCACGCTGTATGAGGTGTTGAATCTCAGGAAGGAGAATAGGGAGTTTTCGGATCTGAGACTGTACCCGTGGGCATCATTGCCTGCAAGCTACAGGGTACTAACAAGTACTAAGGAGTGTGACTAAACAGATCCTGACATTTTAGCACCAAGGTCAACATGTAAATGCATAGAAGTAAACACATCAAAGCCTTACCTAGTGTGGAGTTAATGTAATCACAGGAATGCAGCACAAATTAATGATCCTATGACATTAGCACTAGCAAGTTAAACCTACCAGAGGAGACCAAACTTCCATACACAGTGAGCCCATACTGCAGGCCCAATCCCTGCACTAACCTGAAAGGGCTCTCAATATCACCTAAAATCAGTTCAAACTTCAGCAATGCTGCAAACACATCCTTTAGTCTGGGACACTACAGACATCCAGTTACATTCACATGTGTGATATATGCTTTTCAGAAATGCAAATTAACCACAAACCTGCAGGAAATAAATCAAGACTGTAGAGCCAGGCTTATTCAGTTAAATGGAAGGCTTCAGCCCAGCACAGCACCTGCTATCATCATTAGCAGTATTGCAGACACAACCACAGCCTTTCAGTAATGCAAGTTTAACCACATACTTGCCTATACTTGCAGCAGTAACTGAATAGAATTGTGTGCACCATGTGGCGCCTTACCACCTGCATGCTTTATGTCCAAAGTCCAATAAATGTCCATACATGGCGTCATGATAAATGAGCAATCCCTAGAGACCAGATGCCTTCACCCCATCTTCCTGGATCCTGCTGGGGTGAGGCCTCCCCCATTAGGCGTTCAGGTCTGCCTGTACCGCGAGGAGCTTTGTCACAGGAGAGGCTTTGAACCTGTGCGGCTTGGCGGGAAGTGTCCGGCCAGGTGAGGGAAAAAAAAAATTCCTGCTTTCTTTAGCAGTAGTAAAAATTGCCTGTAGCAGTGAAGGAAAAAACAGAGAATGCTGGGGTAGGGGAGGAGACCTACTTTTATAGTATAACCGGTCCTGATTGGGCAGGGGGGCGGAGCCTTCCCATATGTATATGCTGTCATGCTGTGTCAGGACAGTGTTTTTACAGCGCATTCAATTCATTTCAATTTAGAGGGGCATTTTGAGTGTTTTTTCAGCGCCCAAAAGCTGCTCCAAGGATGCTGCTTGCAGGACTTTTCTCAACGCCCCGCCAGTGCAATGCCTCAGTGTGAAAGGGTAAGGCATTTCTACAGCACTTTCAATTCATTTCAATGTAGAGGGGCATTTTTGGAGCGTTTTTTTTTCAGCGAACAAAAGCTGCTCCAAAGATGCTGCTTGCAGGACTCAGTGTGAAAGGGTCCATTCAGATGCAATTGAGAGTGTTTTATGAGCGTTTTAACAGCGGTATGTTTAATGCTAAAACGCTGTAAAAACACTTCAGTGTGAAAGATGTCTTAACCTTTCATCTGATCTCTAAATTGCTGCTTTGGAAATTCCAAAAGCCAATATAAAGGAATAGTAGTGGTAAAAAAAAGCACTTGTGGGTTTACCAATCTTGTTTGTTTTTTTGTACAATTTTCCTTTAAAGGAGCGTGGCAAGGGGTGTGTCCTATGCCGCCATACTTTTGCTGATAGGTGTTCCTCATTCCCATCTCAAAAAGTTGGTAGGTGTGACAACACAAACTTTTTGGATTTGCCCTTCCTTTCTGCCACAGTAAAATGCTCACCAGGACAAATAGAAGGGTAAATATCCCTAGGAGAGACGCAGGCAACTATAACAACTTTTTGGATTTCCTGATGATGGTCACCACCAGGATATATAGAGGGGTAAATCTCACTAATGGTGACAGACAGCAAAAAAACATTCATGCTTCAGACACTTTTGCCGTTTGATCCACTCACATCAGTCTATTAAATTAGATATTCTGCACACTTGCATGTCTGGGTTTAATTTCTGCCATTACAACCTTATATAACTTAAATTACAAATGAAATATGACAATGAAAAATTCCATGTAATAGTGATTTGTGCATTGTTCAGTTTAAACTCATTTGTTTTCAGAAACACTGTGTTTCACATCCTGGTCCTTCAGCAGAATAAAGAAATGGCCTGACACATGCACAACTTGATCTTAGACCTCTGTCACTCACAGATTCTCAATGTGCCGAATATCTAGAAAATAATGACGGCTTTTCTCCATTAAAGTTGGCAGCCAATGAGGGAAACATTGAAGTAAGTCACTATGGTCTTCAATTATTCATCTTATCCTCAGTTCAAACTCTAAGTATTGGCTGTCTTCCTACTTTGTTAAGTTTCAGAAATCCAATTTTCTTGTGAAACCATAAATAATGCAGTGTGCCACCACATGTGAGCGATGTGTGCAAGATGTTTGGAAAGAAAATTATTATGACACAGGAGATCATTTAAAATGATTTATTTTTGTCCCAGGAATTGTATTTCTTCATTTCTCTGTATTGGAAACATGTAACATAAGTAAACCAAAATACATTTCCAATGTCACATATGAAAATAATGTACAATTCACCAAATGCTGTATTGTAATGCTGTTTATAACTAAACCTGCAATTGCAGCATTAGGGTCTCATACTAATAAGAATTTTAGCTGTGTGCAAAGACAAAGTCTGAAGGCATTTATAGAATAGTTTGAAAGTTCATTGTAATCTTGTGGTGTGTGAGTACAAGGGGACTCTCCTACACCACGTAAGAATTTACGTGGCGTATCTCGAGATACGCCGCGTAACTTCTTAGATGCGCCGGCGTATCTTTTTTCTGGGATTGAGCTAAGATACGAGCGACGTAAGTGTATTACACCGTCGTATCTTAGTTGCATATTTACGCTGGCCACTAGGTGGCGCTTCCGTCAATTTACGCGTCGAATATGTAAATTAGCTGTATATGGCTATCGCAGTAAGATACGCTGTTTACGTAAGGCCTTTTTCAGGCATAAAGATAAACCACCAAAAACATGGCGCAGCCAATGTTAAGTATGGACATCGGAACAGCCGTCGAATTTCACAACGTTTGCGTCGTTTGCGTAAGCCGATTCAGAATGGGGCTGGGCGTAAGTTACGTTCACGTCGTTTTCATTGAGTATTTGCGACGTGATTTGGAGCATGCGCACTAGGATATGTCCATGGCCGGCGCATGCGCAGTTCGTTCGGCGCGTCTTTTACGTGGGGTCATCATTCATTTCAATACAACATGCCCCCTACATGCCTAATTTGAATTATGTGCACTAACGCCGGCCAATTTACGCTACGCCGCTGCAACTTACGTAGCAAGTGCTTTGTGAATACAGCACTTGCCTGTAAAATTTGCGGAGGCGTAACGTAAGTAGGAAACGCAACGCCCGCACAAAGATACGCGCACCTACGTGAATCTAGCCCATAGAGTTTGGACTCCAGCTGCAGTGTCATATGTTCATTAGAGATGGACAAAGGGGACAGGGGAGAAATTCTAACTCGAACGGGGAACCCCATTAAAGTCTATAGGAGCCGAATGGGGAAAATCAAAGTAATTGGACCTAAAAGGGGTATGGGGGTTTGGGTACTGCCCTGGTGGACATGTATCAATGCAATGTTTATTTTATTTTTTCAAAACAATCGTTTTTTCAGGAGCAGTGATTTCATTGATGCTTAAAGTACAACAATAAAAATTAACAATTCCTTTAAATTTAGTAGCTTGAGGGGTCCCCTTAGTCTGCCTGTAAAGTGTCGCTTCTGTACTGTGTATAGAACATGCTGCAGCAAAAATCATATTCTAAAGAAAAAAACATAATTAGTCAAATCACATTTAAATTAACCACGCCCAAGTTTAAAAAAAATGTGAGAGGCCCCCCCAAAATCCATATCAAACCCTTATCTAAACATGCAGCCTGGCAGGTCAGGAAAGAGGGGGGATGAGTGAGCAACCCCCTCCTAAACCATATCAGGCCATATGCCCTCAACATGGGGGGTGCTCTAGAGCAGGGCAATATTTCACTGCAGGGCCCGTTCATGCGCTTAACAAGAGTATCTGAGGGGTTACACTGTTCTGATACCACCAACACCTAAGGCCCAATATTCTGTATATAGGGCAGGCCGTATAGTATATATACTGCTGATCAGAGTATATAACACCTGGGGGACCCCACACCCTTTTTATATGGGTGCAGGTTCCCCTTGATATCCATACCAGACCCATGGCCTGGTAAAGGACTGGGGGGGAACCCATGCCATTTTTCTCAATGATTTTCATCTATATTGCCGGGACCCGACAATACATTAGGCCGCATACACACGATCGAACATGACCAGTTCGATGGTGTGTACGGCCTATCGGACCATTGTCCGTTGGACAAAAGTTTTAAAACATGCTTTAAAACCTGTCCGATGGAAACCTGTCACGTCGTTGTGTTCTATGTCACCGCGTTCTGGTCTGATCGGATTTTGGTCCGATGGTGTGTATGCTCATCAGACAAGTTCAGAGTTGTCTGATGAAAACGGTCCGGACAAATTTCATCAGACATGTCTGATCGTGTGTACAGGGCCTTACAGCCGCTAGGAGTTTTAAATTACTTAATTTTGCTGCGGGACTGTTCTAAACAAGGGAAAAATGTGCCACTTTACAGGCACACTATAGACACCCCCCATGCACGAAATTTAAAGGAATGATTAATTTTTATTGTTTTACTTTACACATTATTAAAATTACTGCTCCCAAAAAAAACTTTTGTTTTTAAAACTTTTTTTTGCATTGATATATGGGGCAGGACCTGGGTCCCCAAACAATTTATTTTTTTATGTCAATAACTTGCATATTATCCTTTAAAATGAGCAATTTGATTCTATACGTCAGTGTCCCATAGACTTTAACGGTATTCACCTGTTCAAACAAACGTTTTGCCTGTTCACATGTTCTGCTGCAAACAGAATCGGGGGGGGGGGGGGGGGGTTGTTCGGCTCATCCCTACTAGCCAGTACTTGCAGTAGACTTGAAGAATGTTTGCAAATACATCTGGAGTCATGCAATGCAGATTTGCTACAATTGTGCAATAAACTTGTGAAGCCTGGCAAGTCTAGCAATAGCATAGCAAGCGATTTTTTAAATTGCAGCTCAATTGCTTGCTATCTGGGATAGTTTGATAGTGACATGATATGCAGAGGATAAAGAAATATTTACAGTATGTCATACTCAAAACAACCAGCTTTGACTAAGCCTGCCATACATTTTACAATTTTCTTATTCAATTTCCTTTAGATTTACCTGCAACTACTGTATGTACTGCAAGGCCCTGCCTGATTGTAAAGTTTCAGTTGTGGAAAAAAAAAAAGTTTCATAATTTCATAGTTTGTAAGGTTAAATAAAGACACTAGCTTATCCAGCTCAACCTGTATAGGTGTATGTGTGTGCGTTCCTGTCGATAATCATTTCCCATATCCCTATTTGTTTTGTTCACTAAGCTGCATGTCCAAGAGTCTTTTAAAACTCCCCCCACTCCCCGCTGACACCACCAATTAAGGAGGAGAGTTCCACATCCTTATTGCCCTGACAGTGAAAAGACCCCTATGCATCGTAAAGGCAGCCCTCAAAATTTCCACTCGCCTACTAGCATTTGGCGAGTGGATTTAAGCTGCGGGTGAGTGATGACAGGGCTACATGACCAATCTCCCTCCAATCTGTGCCTACACTTCCCTATGAGATTGGCGGCCGAAGAGGAAAGGTGCATGCTTGGGAAAAGTAGTCTGGTGAGCCGCGCACAGGCAGAGCAGTACACAGGTGCTCTCCTTACAATTCTCATTAAGCCATTGGACCTAACAGTATGACCTCTCTGAGTCTGCCCTCCTCCTCCGACCAATGTAGCTGGAGAGCAGAAAGTAATGAGTGAGGTGGAGGATTGGGAAAATTACCACTCCGGTGCAGCACTCACTAAAAGTTGCCCTGACATGAGAGTGGCAGCCTTCCAGTTTGTGCAGTTTTCTTCTCCTTGTGCTCTATGTAAGTGTCCAACAGTTCAGCCTTAGCACTGTGAACATACTGGTCTCAATGTGTGCTGTGCGGTGTCAGTGTGCACTGTGCTATGGTGTCAATGGCTGTGCAGTTGTGTGGATCTCAGCGCTGGATTGTACTCCCTCCCGCTCTGCTGCAGCTCCTCTCCTCACTGCCAGCCTGAATAAAAGGGGGAAGTGGGGACATGCAAGCATGGAGCCGCACACACAATTTCCTGATGATGAGATGAATGGGAGAGAGAGAGAGAGAGAGGATGGATGGGAGTTGCAGAGGAGACAGCAAGAGAATGGTGAAGAGACCCAGTTCTAGTGCCCTGTCCCTCTGGTCTGCCCCCAGTGCCCTGTCCCTCTGGTCTGCCCCCAGTGCCCTGTCCCTCTGGTCTGCCCCCAGTGCCCTGTCCCATTTTGTTAAAGTTGTTGTTGGTAATATTTAATTTTGTAACTTGATTCTGCATAAAACATTTAACAGTGTCATTCCATGAGATAATCTACGAGGGCGTGTTTACGGGTGCAATTAGGCGCAGGGCAGGGTATGAAATAGGTGGGGCAACTGGTGGCGAGTAACTCTTGAGGCCTGGCTAGTAGCTCAGGACTTGAAATTTTGAGCCCTGGTAAAGGGGTTTTAAACATATCATACTTACCTCCACTGTGCAGCTTGTTTTGCACAGAGTGGTCCCTCCTCTTCTGGGGTCCCAGGCGGCACTTGCGGCTCCTCCCCACATCAGATAACCCCCTAAGAAAAGCGCTCTACCGGGGGTTACCTTGAGGCCACGCTCCCAAGTCCAGCATTTGCGTCCATAGACACGAATGCTGGACTCGGTCCCGCACTACCGGTGCTCACATCATTGGATTTGATTGACAATAGCAGGAGCCAATGCCTGTGCTGCTATCAATCTGTCCAATCGAGCTGGGACCCCATGGAGAGGAGGACAGCGCGTCCCGCCGAGAGAAATCTGGGGCTCAGGTCAGTAAAACAGGGGGGCTGCAGGGGCCGGTGTTTTTTCTCCTTAATGCATAGGATGCATTAAGGTGAAAAAAGAGGGTTTACAAACTCTTCAAGGTTAAACCGCGTCTCTTCCAGTCTCATTGTGTGGCCCCATGTCTTCTTACACTCACTGAGACTTTATAGTCTTGTTCCTATGCTGGGAATCTCCCTCTCAAGCGTCTCTTCTCCAGGGAGAATAAGTTTAGTGCTTGTAGCTGTTCCTTATAATTAAGGTCCTCCAGCCCCCTTATTAATTTTGCTGCCCCTCTCTGCACTTTTTCTAGTTACAGCACATCCAAGATTGGTGACCAGAACTGCATGGAATACTCCAGATGTGGCCGAAACAGAATTTTTTAAAGTGGCAGGATTATTGTTTTATCTCTGGAGTATATCCCCTCTTTATGCATGCTAATAGTCTGTTGGCTTAGCTTTCTGCAACTTGGCATTGCATGCTATTGTTCGGTCTGTCTTCTATTAGGACCTCCAGATCTTTCTCCATCCTTGATTACCCAAGAGGTTCTCCCCCAAGTGATTAATTTGCATTTATATTTTTAGCCCCCAAATGCATTACTTTACACTTTTCAACATTAAACCTCATATGCCATGTAATTGCCCACCCCATTACTTTATTAAGGCCTTCTAGTAAAGATTCTATATCCTCATGTGAAGTTATTGCCCTACTTATTTTTGTGTTGTCAGCAAAAACTGAGATCAAGCTATTTATACCGACTTCTATATAATTTATGCATAAATTGAACAAAATTGGTCCCAGGACAAAGCCTTGGGGTACTCCACTTACCACTCCAGAACAGTCTTAGTACAGGTTATTTATCACCACCTTTTGGCCATGCCCCATAACCAGTTTTCTATCCATGAACAAACTCCATGGTCTATGACTACATACCTCAGTTTGTAGATTAGGCATTTGTTTGGAACTGTATAGAATGCTTTTGCAAAATCCAGGCACACCACATCCACAGACCTTTGCTTATCTAGATGGCAGTTTACATCCTCATAGAATGTCAACAGATTAGTCTGGCAGGAACGACCCTTCATAAACCCAAGCTGATTACTGCCAATGATACTGTTTTAATCAGTAAATTGAAAGTGTTTTAGTTTGACCTAATATTATATGGTTTAGGTAAATTAAATTTGAAGAAAAGTTGTACAAGAATACATCGACAAATGTGATAATTAACAGGAAACATCCTGGCAATTGTGATAATACATTGGTAACACATTTGGGCAACAAACTGGAAATCCTAATAATATTTGGGAACAAAAAATAACCATGAAAATGTATTGGCAACAAATTGACAATCCTGTCATCAAAGGGGACAATAAACAGACAATTTTGACAATATATGATCAACAAATGAGCAACCATGACAATATGTGCACAACACACCGGCAGTTGTGGTGATATATTAGCAATAAACGGGCAATTATGACAATACCTAGTCAACCAATGGGTAGTCATGTCAAAACAAGGGGAACAAACAAGCAATTTAGATAACAAGTGGTCAACGATCAGATAGTTGTTGCATTACATTGGCTACAAACAGGCAATTCTAACATGCATGGTCAAAAAGTGGGAAATGGCTGCAATACTTGCATGATCAAATGTAGGGACAGTAACTGGAGCCCAATTGGCTTCTACCTCCCTGTACTGTAACTTCAGACCTCCAAACTGCATGCTGTGATTGTTTTAGCCACAGAAAGGATATATTGAGTGTAGGTACTGGAGTAGAACAGAGGATAGGGCACACCTCCTCAGAACTCGTTCCTCTGTTACAACACTGCCTCACTCTTCCAGCCACTGTATGACTAATATAGTGATGGTTCTTTAAGCAGCCAATCAGCAGGCATGCCGAAAGTAACTACAGCCGATCACAGCCCCGATTATCTTATTGATTAACCAAAATGTTGAGTGAGGGCTGCTCACAAGCAAAATTTCCGACGGAAAAAGTCTGACGGAAGGTTTTCATCGGATATTCTGTCCATGTGTATGTATGCCCCATCAGACTTTTTCCGTTGGAAATTCCGACGGCATTAGATTTTTTTCAGATGAAAAAAAATAAAAAAATCGGAAAAATTAAGAATAAGAAATCTGAATTTCCATTCGTCTGGATGCAATTCTGACAGACTAAAAACCATGCATGCTCATAATCAAGTCGACGCATGCTCGGAAGCATTGAACTTCATTTTTCTTGGCTCTTCGTAGTGTTGTACGTCACCACATTCTTGACAGTCGGAATTTGGTGTGACCGTGTGTATGCAAGACAGCTTGAGCCGAATTCCGTCGGAAATCCGTCGGAATAACCGTCTGAGTTTATTCAGATGGGAAAAACAGTCGTCTGTACAGGTCATGAGAATTGCCAGTCCTGTCAGTGGGAGGTTGGAGCAAAAGGTATGTACTTGTCTTTGCTGTTGGAGTTTAGCAATGCAAAGAAGCACACAAAGGTGTCTTATGAATTTTGATATATATCTTTGTGTTCGAGTAGACTGTTTGTTTTGATGGTATGGGTTGTAAAACATACATCTGCTTCAGTATCTTAGTGGGTATTACTAGACAGGAAGCAATTGCATGTTGAAGAATACCCACGGAACTCAATGAATATTCACATTCGATAACAGTTTGAATTAGTTACTTATACAGTATGACAGTGAATATTTAAAAAAATATTATACATAAATTCCACATATATTAGGGTCCTTTCCATTTGGGCTTTGTTATATTTAGGAAATAATATATTAACATTACTAAATACTCCATACATCTTACCATTGTAATATATTAGATTTTACTAGCCCAGAGTCTTTAGCGCATCAATTTCTAGCACAACATTTTTCAACCCTTCTACCTCCTGGACGCCATGAGTGTCACAGCTAATTATATATCAGGCTAGAAAGGCTTTGAATAAGTCACTGTGATTTTTTTATCCTATCACTGCATGTGACTGTTATGTGTTTATTAAGAAAAATCACCTTGCAGGTCTAATTTTTTTAAACCATCTCATCTGTAATGATTTATCTGCAGGATCACTTAGCTGGGAAGTTAGTGTATAATTAATGCATAATATACTGGCACAGGCAGAAGTCAGGGCTCCCTCTAACCTTTATTCCATTATTAAATCACAGATGTTCAGCTATCTCGTTAAGGAGGCAAAAGAAAATATATTGGACAATAGGGACTATCTCCTACAGCATTTATGACTTGACAAATATTGATACACGGATGGATCAGAACTCGTTTCTGGATATTTTAGCTTCCAGCTAAAAGCCACAGGTAAATGTACAACTTGTGATTGTTTACTAACTTTAAAAATAATTTCAATACTTCTATCAGTGTACCATTAACATTTGCATAACCCTTCCCAACCAGAGTTCCTCCTGAGGTTCCTGGCAGCCCTTGAGCAGTTAGCAATGGCAAATTGATCTTCTAACTACACTGACTGTCAATGCAAGGGGGCACGTCTACCATGAATGAATGAATGAATGACTTGTATAGCGCTACACATGCGAACTGAATCGCCTCTGGGCACTTTTTGCAGCCAGTGGCTGGTGCGGTCATTTTACCCCGTAGGATCTTGACACGCTTGGGACACACAGTCATACACACATATATACATATATACATATATATAGTGGGCCAATTTGGCCAGGATCCAGTTAACCTACCAGCATGTCTTTGGAGTGACCAATAAAGGTAGGTGACACCACAATTTTGATTGTCTGTTTCTTTTCGGTTGTTATTACTAATTTGTACATATGTTTAATTTTAGCAGGGGTTCCCCAAGACCTGAAAACATTTTTCCAGGGTTCCTCTGGCAGAGATACTTCAGAAATAAAAAATAAATAAAAATGAAGAGCTGTCACAAATAAAGAACAAATAATTAGTGCAGTGATTTCTCTATGCTGTTAACATATTTGATGGATGAACACTGATTTACTATCGTTACCAGTGGCGGCTGGTGCTCAAAATTTTTGGGGGGGCGCAAACGAAAAAAAAAAAACATTGCAGCCTCACTGTGCCCATCACATGCAGCCACTGTGCCATCAAACGCCACCACTGTGCCATCAATTGTCACCACTGTGCCATGCAACACAGCAACTGTGCCATCAATTGACACCACTGTGCCATGCCACCAAATGCAGCCACTGTGCCATCAATTGTCACCACTGTGCCATGCCAAACGCCACCACTGTGCCATCAATTGTCACCACTGTGCCATGCCACCAAATGCAGCCACTGTGCCATCAATTGTCACCACTGTGCCATGCCAAACGCCACCACTGTGCCATCAATTGTCACCACTGTGCCATGCCATCAAACACAGCCACTGTGCCATCAATTGTCACCACTGTGCCATGCAACACAGCAACTGTGCCATCAATTGTCACCACTGTGCCATGCAACACAGCCACTGTGTCATCAATTGTCACCACTGTGCCATGCCATCAAACACAGCCACTGTGCCATCAATTGTCACCACTGTGCCATGCAACACAGCAACTGTGCCATCAATTGTCACCACTGTGCCATGCAACACAGCCACTGTGTCATCAATTGTCACCACTGTGCCATGCCATCAAACGCCACCACTGTGCCATCAATTGTCACCACTGTGCCATGCCATCAAACGCCACCACTGTGCCATCAATTGTCACCACTGTGCCATGCCATCAAACACAGCCACTGTGCCATCAATTGTCACCACTGTGCCATGCCATCAAATGCAGTCACTGTGCCATTAATTGTCACCACTGTGCCATGCCACCAAATGCAGCCACTGTGCCATCAATTGTCACCACTGTGCCATGCCATCAAATGCAGTCACTGTGCCATCAATTGTCACCATTGTGCCATGCCATCAAATGCAGTCACTGTGCCATGCCATCATATGGAGTCACTGTGCCATCAGTTGTCATCACTGTGCCATGCCATCAAATGCAGTCACTGTGCCATCAATTGTCACCACTGTGTCATGCCATCATATGGAGTCACTGTGTCATCAAGTGTCACCACTGTGCCCTTTAATTGTCACCACTGTGCCCCATGCCACTGTGCTCATTGTCACCTATGTGCCCTTTGTCACTACTGTGCCCCATGCTGCCACTGTGCCCCATGATGCCCCTTTCCCTGTTAAAAAAACACTTACCTGACGCTTCCATGTCCTCCCTCGATGTCTTCTGCTGCCGTGGAGAAGCTTCAGCCAATCAGGTTCCTGATAACCAGAATCCGGGAACCTGATTGGCTGAAACGGCTTTCAGTCTAATGCAAGGACCACAGATTGTCTGCGCTCCGAGCATAGACTTCCGGGAGCCGGAGGGCGGTACTGGAAAAGCCTATCAGAGCCACTGGCTTTGATAGGCAGTTCCCCTCAGCCAACCAGCTGCCGCTATTCAGGTAACCGGCGCCCGGTTATAGGAATAGACCAGGCAGCTGGCAACAATACACGTTCAATGCATTGAAGTGTGTTATTTGCGAGAGGGAGTGGCGCTGCAGCGCCCTCTATAGACGGCCGCCAGAACTTCGGCTAAAATGTCAAAATGACATTTTAGCCGAATAAAAGTTCTTAAAGGGCCCGTTTATTTTTTATTTTTTATTTTTTTGTGACTGCGGGAGGGGGGGCGGCGCCCGTGCGCCCATATGGGCGGGCCGCCACTGATCGTTACTTATATAGCAATCACAATTAATGTTATGCTTTACATTCACATCAGTCTCTGCAGTCAAGGAGCTTACAATCTAAGGTCCCTAGTTGACATGCACACATACACATATTAGGGCCAACTCAGACAGGAGCCAATTAACCTACCAGAATGTCTTTGGAGTATGGGAGGAAACCCACACAATGAGAACATGCAAATGCCCTGCGGGTAGTGTCTTGATTAGTCTTCAAACATTTGCAATGCTACTCAAGCTATGGTGCTATTTTCCATATCACTTACAGTATATATTTTTTTCAGCAGGAACGCAGGGGGAACACAGTTCCGGCACCTCCCAAACTGAATGTATGTAATGGAAAGAGGTGCTGGGGTGTGCTGGAGAGTCTATTGAAGCTGGCTGCTGGGGGATATATTGTTGCTGGAGGGGATCTATTTTTGCAAAGGAAGGGGGTTTATTGTTGCTGGGGAGTTCTTCTGGTGCTCTATTGTTGCTGGGGGGTCAGTTGTTGCTAGGAGGTATGTACTGTTTAGGAAGGGGTCTCTGTTGCTTGCTCCTGTAGGGTCTATTGATGCTGGAGGGGATCTATTTTTTCAGGGGGTTCAATTGTTGCTCGGAGGTGGGTAGGGGGAGGAGTCACTGGTGGCTTGGAAGGGAGGAGTTCCTGCACCTATTCTGTGAGAAAAAAAGCCCTGTCTATAATTTCATTAAAAAAAATATTGTTATAATCTATTGCACTGTTAATGCATTAAATATGAGAACATATCCCTAGCTTTATAGGAAAATACTCAGTGTTTCTGATACTTCAGCTTTATTTTTTCAGCTTTGTAAGTCATAACCTAACCACTGATGTAAAATGTGGAAGATGTAATGTCGGGGTACCACCCTGGCGGCCACTATTATAATGCGCCAATGATAACACAGTAGGCACAATTGTTGCCATCCTGTATCTGATGGTTATTAGATCCAGTGCATCATCTTCCAGTCCAAGCTATTAGGGGCGAAACTACATTTCTCTTCTCACATGATATTACCTTTTGTCCTGTATGCCTTTCACACTTATGACAGAAGTGTCATGTATCTTTATCTGCACCTGTGTGACCATCTTAGAGTATTTTCTACTGTCCCCCATTTTGCTGCTTCAATCTCCATGAAATCCCTTTCTAGGACTAGAAGTTTTTCTCATAGAAACATAGAAGAGTGACAGCAGTAAAAGATCAAGTGGTCCATCGAGTGTGTCCTTTTTTATCTTTTGTATTTTTAACCTTTTTGGTACTAGCTTGTAAGCATATGCAAGCAGGTCATCCCCCAAGTTTGCCTCAACAGTATTACAAGCCATGTCACTCACTATGATCTCACTTCAGTATGGGTTGGTGCCACCCTCAGGCCATAGGCCATACTGTACTCCAGGGCTGCACATACTTACAGAAGGACACCATTTTCTCTTTAGATGGTGGCATTGTTTGTTCCTACCTGCCCCAACATACGACTACAAAGTCATTATAAGAAAGTTGCACTTAGCACACAGTAACTCCTCCAGTTTGTTCTTGTCTCATCACATTGTACCACACTATTTTCTATCTGAAGGCACAAAGAGAAGCTCCTATATGTTGGATCGCGAGGTCTTGCAAATTTTCATGACCTTCAGGCTTGGGTCATAGGGGTGTTTTGTACAGGGTTTTTTCTCATAAAAAAGGTGCAGGAACTCAACCATCACCCCCCCCCCCCCAAAACCCCCCTTACCCTACCTATGCACACACCCTCCAAACAAATATTGGTGCGCTACACACAGAGTACAGAGTTCAGTCTTCTTCCACAGCTGACTAACTCTGCATCCCCCATCCACATCTCACTTTCACCCCTCTTCTTCTCTAGTACCCCCCTCAAACAATGTAGGTGGCTCCACTTTTTACACTCGCAGGGAGATCATCCAGTTGGGGTGTCAGCATCCACACTGTACCTCGGGCACCTGCATCTCCCTTGCCTCCATCTTGCATTCAGTGGGAGCTGTTCAGGAGATCAGATCTGTGGGAGCCGATGGGAGACAAGCTGTCACTTGTAAACACAGAATCTGGACTGTGTTGTGTGATAGTGGGGAGCAGGGAGCAGGGAGCAGAGAGTTTGAGCCAGAGGTTCCAGCTGAAAAAAAGCCTTGGTTTTGTACCACAGAAGGCTCCAACATGCAGACCCTGCTACTAAGTGGGGTACATAAAGTACTAAACCGTCCTCTTACTAGCAGAGGTCCCGCCACCAGCCACCGTGACTGTTTTCTCTGTCAGCTAGCTGCTTATCCTTCTTTCACACTTGTAGGAGTTAACTAGTTACACACTCTTGACTTTTTAATCCTGAGGGATAACAATGGCTTTAACTCTCTGTCCCCCTCCTGTTCTTCAGATTTACCAAGACTACATACCCTATAAGACACTTAAAATATTCTCTGCAGAAAAAGTGACACAAGACAACTTCTTCTTTAAATAAAGAGCTTGTTAACTGAAATCAGTTGCTGAATACTCTGGAGATAGTACATCTTTACAGACACTACATTACATTTGGCTGTGCATACTTTAAAGTTAAGGAAGGTAATAGTAGTAAGTAGGGTCTATTCACATTGATGTCCTAGCAAATCGGTCTAATTTGAGGGCTGCAGTGGCAGAAAACGAATCACATTGTTCACCAGGCCCTCACTTTTCTGGACTGCCTGGGGAAGCCAGCTTCTCCTGCCTTTTGTAGCCTCTTCAGAAGTATTACATTAACCCTGTATGTATCATCCCAATATTTAAAGGTATACATCACAAGAATATAAATTGTTAGCAAAAACACAATATAAAGTAGCCACCTGCCTATAAGCTTTAACTTTGATGCAAACACAAATGCAGAATAGCAAAACACTGCAGTAAACTGGTCCTGTATTGTTAGTTTTGTCATGTATGAAGTTTTGTATAAGCATTTGTAGTCATTACTTTTGGTATCCAGATCGGTGTGTTGTACACTAGTTCCAAAGTTCGCCTTTAGCTATATGGAACAGTACATTAATGTATCCAGCCCTAAGGGAAACTCAAATAGGAACACTTACTCCTTCCACCAATAACACAATCTCATTAGTTCTCCATGCTAGACTTTAATTTTGCTCTTTTTATTTCCTATTGCTTAATACTTTCAGCTGGAACCAAGAGAAATGAACGTGTGCCCTTTCTAAGCAATATCATTCTATTATCCCCTTAGAATGCCCTTTATTGAACATTTTTCACCTGCTATATGTTGACTTCAATGCTCACTGCATGTAATTCACTGCAGTACTATTTCTTTTCACAGCTAATTGATGTTTTTCTTGTTCAAGTACCTGCAATGTGTGAACAGTTTAGGATTAAATTCTCTCTTTTAAGAGGATTAGCTGCAGCAGGACTTTTGATAGAGATATCGTTTCTGCATATTTTTATTTACTGGTTCCTAGGACACCATTAACAATCAAAACCCCACAGAAGGGAGCCTGGGTATGAGTGTGCATTAGAAATATTTATATTTTTATATTTATAAGAAAATAAACTAGTTTGTTACATCCATTTTTATTCCCAAAAAATGTTTTAAATAAAATAGTTAAAAAATATTGAATATCCCACAAATACGAGTATGAGTTTAAAATCCAAAACCAGTTGTGATAAGGTTTCCAAATGGGAGATTTACCATAACTTCTTGAACGTGATGGGGAATCTCTCCAGAGGGGGCAATCAAATATTTGGCAAATTGTGCCATTGACAGGGGAGTCCTACAGCTTTGTGTTCCATTTCAAACATATTATCTTTTATGACTATAGGCATAGCAAAGAATACATTTTTCTGCTGGCATCTTCCTGATTGACTGGCCTAGTGAGGCAAAATCAGTGGAGATAATGAATTCTGCAAGTATTTACAATAAAATAAAACTGCAAGTATTTACAATAAAATAAAACTATCATGAATGTTGGTCAAATTTTATTTAATTTATATTTTACATTTTTGTAAACTGATGTTAAATATAAAAATTTGTACAGCTATTTTACAGTATAATTTATTTATTTTCATATACAGTACACCCAAAAGGGGTACGATTAATTTTATTACACAATGCTGAAAAAGTTTTTACTTAGTGGGCAGTGTGTGCAGGGAAGGAATATAGTGGATATGATAAAGGGCATTATAAGCAGCAGGAGAGAAGTATGAAAGTGGGAACATTATGAGCAGGAAAATAATGTAGAGTGAGAGGAAGAGTGTGGATTAGACATGTGCATTCGTTTTCGTCCTAATGCATTTTCGTCCGAATTTCAGGTATTTTCGTTATCGTTTTAACAAACGATAACGAAAGCACAGAAAACTAAAACTGAAAGATCCGACATAAACAAATGCTATATTTTCGTTTTCGTTGCAGTCCAATGTGCCTAACCTTAACTCTATTAGTCCAATATTATTCTACATAAAGAGAAAAGATTCAACATTATAGACATGAAGAAGTTTCGACATAGAGACATGAAGAAGTTTCGACATAGAGACATGAAGATTCGACATTGAGAGACATGAAAAGTCTAATTTTTTATTTATTTTTTAAGATTATGTCGAATCTTCTTTTTTTTCTTAGAACATTTGATAGACACCATAAGCCTTCAATGACAGATTCGACATAGAGAGACATGAAGAGTTGAACATTTTTTTTTTTTTAGATTCTGTTGAATCTTCTTTTTTTTCTTAGAACATTTGATAGACACCATAAGCCTTCAATGACAGATTCAACCTTAATTTGGATTTTTGGACGAATGCATTTTTTTTAACGAAAAACTAAATAAATAAAAACGAATTTCGGAAGTAACTAAATAAATAAATTTTTCGTCCCAAAACGAAATTACGAAACAAAATATTTTAGGGTGCACATGTCTAGTGTGGATGGCATGCCAGTGGTCAGTATTGGCAGGAAAGAAGTGCAGGAAAAGTGTATAAGAAGGGGTAGTATGCGCATATGTGTAGAAGAGGAATACAGAGTGTGTGATGGCAGCCCGAGGAGAGTGAGTGAGTCAGTGAAAAACGTATATAGCGCTGCACATGTGAACTAATTTCGCCTCTGGGTGCTCATTGTTCATTTCTTCTTTGAACTCAAAAGAGATGGGTCTTGATCTTTCTCCTAAAGCCAAGTGATTCTCCTCCAACCGAATGCTGGTTGGTAAAGCATTCCATAGTCTGGGGCCTTGGACCGCAAATCTTCGCTCTCCTTTGGACTTGTATCTGGTTTTGGGTATTTGGAGTAGATTTTGATTGGTGGATCGCAGAATGCGATTGGGGTTATAGGCTTTGAGTTTTTCGCATAGATATTGGGGGGCATTTCTCAGAATACACTTATGCGTCAGACAGAGTGCTTTGAAAGTAATTCTGTCTTTTACTGGCAACCAATGAAGGGATCTCAGCGAAGGTGAGATTGATTCCCATGTTTTGAACGACTTGCAGGCGAGTGATTTGGTACTTTGGGAGTCCGAGGTAAAGGACATTTGCATAGTCCAAAACAGATTATAGCGCACACATGCAAAAATGACATTAATCCTGCAAGGCTAGTTAAAAACACCTGAACATATTAAAAAATACGGGGGTTTGGTCACACTATATGGTCATATAGTGCTAAGTCCACTTACTGCGACAAAGTACCCCGAATTAGTGGGTCCTACCCTAGTAATAGAATGAAAGAACCTGGGTCTCAACCATGGGAGATAAACTCTTCTATGTGGGAGAACGGAAGGGATTCTTCCTATACACTGGTGGCCACTAATGTGAGGTAATGAAGAGGGGGAGGGGTGCTCCAGCCCAAGAGACCTGGTCAGAGTCTATACAAAATACAAAAAGATACTTGGGGGGCACACCCTAAAAATGCTATACATCTAAGATGGTGCTGCTATAAGACCAAATACAGTACAAAACAGATTATAGCGCACACATGCAAAAATGACATTAATCCTGCAAGGCTAGTTAAAAACACCTGAACATATTCAAAAATACAGGGGGTTTGGTCACACTATATGGTCATATAGTGCTAAGCCCACTCACTGCGACAAAGTACCCCGAATTAGTGGGTCCTACCCTAGTAATAGAATGAAAGAACCTGGTATCTTTTTGTATTTTGTATAGACTCTGACCAGGTCTCTTGGGCTGGAGCACCCCTCCCCCTCTTCATTACCTCACATTAGTGGCCACCAGTGTATAGGAAGAATCCCTTCCGTTCTCCCACATAGAGGAGTTTATCTCCCATGGTTGAGACCCAGGTTCTTTCATTCTATTACTAGGGTAGGGCCCACTAATTCGGGGTACTTTGTCGCAGTAAGTGGGCTTAGCACTATATGACCATATAGTGTGACCAAACCCCCGTATTTTTGAATATGTTCATGTGTTTTTAACTAGCCTTGCAGGATTAATGTAATTTTTACATGTGTGTGCTATAATCTGTTTTGTGCTGTATTTGGTCTTATAGCAGCACCATCTTAGATGTATAGCATTTTTAGGGTGTGCCCCCCAAGTATCTTTTTGTAATTTGCATAGTCCAGTCTGGGGTTCACAATTGTTCCCACTACGACTGCTATGTCTTCTTTAGGAATAAATGGAATAAGTCTGCGTAGTAGGCTTGGCAGATGGTGAGATCCGCTGACTACTGACCCTATTTGTGCATCCATTGTCATGTAGGTGTCGAAGATGACTCCGAGACTTTTGACTTTGGTGCTTGGGGTGATGATTTTGCCCAGAATGGGCGGGGGTGTCCAAGTTGTTGCCAGTTGATTCTTACGCTTGGCGTGAAACAGGAGAAGTTCTGTTTTCGAACCGTTGAGTGGTAAAGTAACTTTTGGCTGCTGATGATTTCAAAGAGAGGGCGGAGATAGATATTGTGTGTGATGGCAGCCCGAGGAGAGAAGTAAGCAAGATACAAGAGGGGACAGTATGTGCAGGAGAGGGGTGTGGTGGGCATGAGATAGGGCGGTATGTCTAGGAGAGTAGATTGTATGGCAGTATGTGCAAAAGAGATATTTGGTGGGTATGTGATGAAAGGGGGCAGTATGTTTATGGGTAAGATGAGGGAATAGTAGTGGCCATTATGTCCAGGAAAGGAGTGGGAAAGATAGGAGAGGGGGCAGTATGTGCAGGAAAGGAGTACAGAGATGATGAGAGGGGCAGGGTATGAAGGAGAAAAATGTGGAGGGCAGGTATATATCTGTATTTGGTACCCATTTACAAAAGTGGCTTATTGTAAAGCAGCAGTGTCGGAGGTGTCATCCTCACACAAAGAGTTTGTTAGATGCAAAACAAAACAAGATCAAAATGTCCAGGAAACTGGCCCTCAGAAACTGAAGCAGGTTATTTTAGGAATCTGTTGTGGCAGGAAGTGTGTCAACAGTTTTGTAAAGGTGGGGGGGATCCCTAAACTAAACCAGGAGGCATGTGTCAGAAGAATTGAGAATAATGGAGGTTACAGGATATTAGTAGAGACTGTGTCATGAAGTCCAGAAACAGTGGAGGTGGAACTGGGGACGCGAAAGATTGTTGCAGCAGAATGTTTAAGCAGGAAATAGGGCAGTGGAGTCAATAATGATATTTTGGCTCATTGAATACATTTGAGGGTCTGATTGTATATGTGCTGGAGACTGGGCAATGAGGGATTATTATACATGTGAATGGGGACTGACCACAGAGGGATACATGTGGTCAGAACTAGTAGTGTATTTAGGTTTTTGTGTTGCCCTAGGCCTGACTAAACTCATGCACCCCCTAATTTAAATATGACCCACCCCATCCTGCCAATGCCACACCCCTTGTTGTTAAAGACCCACCCCAATTTTTTTGAGTGGGGACACTAGTTATGAGGGCCGGGGGCAATGGATTCTCTTAATTTGCATAGATTTCCTCTCACATCCTGTTTGGCTATGGGGCAGGAAGTGAAGGGAAATCTCTGCAAAGGGACAGGGATGGTAAAAAATAAACTGACAGGGGCTATAACCTTCCCTAACTCTATCCGAAATGAAAAAAAAAAAAAAGGTTGCCTATAGTTTACTTTAAGCACATGTAGCACTACCCCCGCAGGAGCCGCTGGTTAGATTTGGGATCGGTGTGTCACCTTTGTAGCATTTCTAGGGGTATGATGAAAGTAGATGGTATGAGTAATGATAGAATGTCCAAACAGCAAGGTGTCGTTTTCTGTGCTTTTATTCTTGTGCCCAACACGGCAACAGGTAACTTCAGGTAAGTAGAGGAAAAGATGGTGAAAGAAGAAGTTGCAGGTTCAGGCCTTAACTATTTACCGAAGCAGTCCTGCTTCTACGATACCTTTGCTTTGTCGCCACTCCAGCCGGAGTGGGTATAGTGTACCCGGACAGTCTCTCTCACAGAATTGTGAGCCGGAGTATCACTCGGAACTCTGAGAAGGAAGACAAGCCTCTGTCACAGACTTGGCTCAATAGGATAGGAGTGGTGCCTCTGCCACAGGCCCTTACTCTGGAATACAACTTGATGGAGCGATTCCTTCTCAGTAAAGTAATTGTCTGAATTTTCTTCAGGTAGTCCTTGATTTTAGGTGATCGACTGACAGGTTGCCATAAAACAAACTCCCAGTGTCCAGTCACCTTGATCCCCGATGGCTTGTCTAAGCCCTATTGCATCGCCTGCCTCTGGGCTCTCCTCAGACGGACTGCCCACCGAACAGCACAACTCGCTTGGGATCTTCTCATAGAAGTGGGGACCCAGCAAGTCACTGGGGCCCCTCTGCAGCTTTAGTTGCTCCGGGCCATGAGGTCCCAGAGTCAGGAACTCCACGTAGCATGGTAGGCCATATCACCGGGGCCTGTGATGTGCGCACACCCTAAAGGTGGGTGCCGCACCCGCATCCAACCTCGAACTCCCGACACCAAAATGGCGCCCTAAAGAAGTACCCTCCCCCAGCATGCCCCGCGAGGGAAAAACTCCTCCGATTGGCTGCTGAAGAAGGACAGATCCTGAAGCTGAAACTCAAAAACTCAAATACTTTGGTCACCTAATGCAAAGAGAGGACTCATCGGAAAAGACCCGATGGTGGGAAACATGAAAGAAGAAATGGGAAGAGGATGACAGAAAACAAGATGGATAGATAGCATCATCGAAACAATGAACATGAAAATAAGCAAACTCCAGGAGCCAGTGGTAGACAGAAAAGCCTTGCGCGCTATGGTGCATGAGGTCACAAAGAGTTGGACATTACTAAACGACTGAACAACAACAACATACTCATTAGGTAATTAAATCAGCTTCTAAAAGTCCTTTAAAAACTGAGGGTATATTTCTTTAACTATACAATACAGTCTATCACACTACATGGTGAGGAGACAAACAGATATGGCAGTACTATGTTGCAGCAAATAATGGAATTCTAGAAATCTGACTGAAAGTCATTGAAACCCTTGAGAACTTGCTTGAGAACACCATGTGGAACTTACAATCCAAGAGTCAGCTCTCTGCATTCTGCTTAAATTGTTATTAAACCCACAGCATTAAAATCGGTCTGTAAATGCAGTAAAGCATGCTTGTTATTCTCACTGTGGGGTTAATCCTGCACATTGTGTAAAATGTCTGTTTAAACCTGTCTTCTCTGATCCACCCCTTCTTCCAATGTCCCGAATACATCTCCTGATAAGACAGAGCCTTTGGAGTCACTCTGCACATGCTCAGTTTGTTGTGTATTGCTAGAGAGTTTATTTATTTTTCTTGGGAGGGTATGTGTGATCAGCACAGGGCCAATCAGCACTGTTCAGACAGAAGGTCAGGGGTCCTGCAGGACTGTCAGAGTAGAATGAAAACTCCTCCTACAACCTTTAACCAGATGGTTGTAGAAGTCACAATACTGCTATATACTGTAATGAGAAAAGGTATTTAGCAGGTTATATTTACTAAATCAATTGCATTTCCATGTTCTGTGGGCTGTGGGACACCGGATATAGTGAATGCAGGGTCCTGGGTTTAGTAACACTTTAAAGTAGCACAGTGTACTACATTGCTGGCAGGCTGCTAGAAAGATAATAAAACAGTCTGTGTAAAATGATAAACAATGCCGCCACACGACAGATGAATATGTCTGCTCTGCAATCAGTATACAGTATATACAAAGTAATCAGTATAGTAAATGTCTCTTAGGAGGCTACATAGTCTTGACCACAATATGTAAACAAAAAATGATGTACAAAATCACTTTGCGTTGCATTTGAAGATACTCCTTCTAATACAGAAAGAGAGAGGAAGTTGTTTAGACAAATGACTAACACCAAATATTTGTCTGACTTGTGCATCGAGCAGAAATACTAACCATTATGCTGTAAACTCATGTGGAAATTACAGAGACCTATCGAGCTATTTGCTGCCTCTTCCATATCGGTTTTACCTTCTGGATGATTTAAACATTTTTTTAAACATTATTTATTATATTCCATTGTAGGGAATATTTCTTCCAGAACAATGAAACACAAGAAGAAGACCTTGCAGCATTCTTGGACAGTGATTACTAGTCTATTGTTCATGATTTTCTTACTACATTTACCATCTATATTCTCGCTAGGTATGTAAACTTGTTGACATTACACATATCAAAGAGCTGCTGCTCAGTCACAAATGGAAGTCTTTTGGGTACAAAAGGTTTCTTGTTTGAATGTTCTTCTATCATGCTTATATGGTTATATTTACAACTGTCAGCTTCTGCTGTCTTTTGAAACCCTTAAAAATTGGTGACTGTGGCAACATAACTGTGATAAAACAAAACCACAATTCTGTATGTTGATTCTATTTGGAAGAAAATGTATTAACACATGCGTTCTTACATCTACAATGCATTGATTTAAAACATGTAAATGCATTTCCAATATTAGGAATCCTATTGTAGCGGCATCCCCGACCACCAAAGGCCTAATGGTGACCTCCAGAGTCAGGGAGAGATGACTTCCTTCCTTGTAGTGTGGGTTATTAGGCATAGAGGGTGAAAAAGGGGGATTACTAAAAAAATAAAATAACCAATGGTTGGATTTTGGAGGCAAGACAAGAACAGAAAAAATTTCACGGTGAGGCTTCTTCAGGACAAGCGACAAAAGCATATAATGACAGAAGACAAATCTCACTATCTTTAAATAAGTGAAGCCATATCACAGAGTAAATATTCAGATGTCAAGAGTTCCTCATACGTAGAAAGAAGGAAAGTCCTATTCAGAAAAGTGTCCAATAAAGGACAGTGCCCTTAACCACTAGCCGACCAGCCGCCGTCGTTCTACGGCGGCAGGTCGGCTCTCCTGGGCGAGAGCCCGTCATGCTACGTCGGCTCTTCTGCGGCCACTAGGGGGTGCTCGCCCCCGAGTCCCGCGCGCGTGCCCGGCAGGTACGATCGCCGCCGGGCACCCGCGATTGCTCGTTACAGAGCGGGGAACGAGAGCTATGTGTGTAAACACATAGCTCTCGTTCCTGTCAGCGGGGGAAACGCTGATCTTCTGTTCATACAATGTATGAACAGAAGATCAGTGATTTCCCCTAGTGAGTCCACCCCCCCCCCATACAGTTAGAACACAAACAGGAACACACTTAACCCCTTCCCTGCCCCCTAGTGTTAACCCCTTCTCTGCCAATGGCATTTTTATAGTAATCCAATGCATTTTTATAGCATTGATCGCTATAAAAATGCCAATGGTCCCAAAAATGTGTCAAAAGTGTCCGAAGTGTCCGCCATAAGGTCGCAGTACTGAAAAAAAACGTTGATCGCCGCCATTACTAGTAAAAAAAATTAAAATAATAAAAATGCCATAAAACTACCCCCTATTTTGTAAACGCTATAACTTTTGCGCAACCAAATCAATAAATGCTAATTGCGATTTTTTTTTACGAAAAACATGTAAAAGAATACGTATCGGCCTAAACTGAGGAAAAAAACTTTTTTTTATATATTTTTGGGGGATATTTATGACAGAAAAAAGTAAAAAATATTGCATTTTTTTTAAAATAGTCGCTCTATTTTTGTTTATAGCGCAAAAAATAAAAACCGCAGAGATGATCAAATACCACCAAAAGAAAGCTCTATTTGTGGGAAAAAAAGAACGTCAATTTTGTTTGGGAGCCACATCGCACGACCGCGCAATTGTCAGTTAAAGCGACGCAGTGCCGAATCACAAAAAGTGCTCTGGTCTTTGGACAGCAATATGGTCCGGGGCTAAAGTGGTTAAAGACAAACTATAAGGTCCGGGAATTTGTTTGAAACATATATACAGGTTCCAGGTTCAGACGAGAAGCCGATCCGGAAGAGCAATAGTAAACAAGTAATCCGTAATACACTCACTTTAGGAGATCAGACCAAAAAACTGAATAGCAAAGTATTGCTGGGGAGGTGATCCTGTTAGAACAGGACAAAAAGTGTCTAACTGCCCCTTGGAGGCTACAGACTTGTTTACTATTGCTCTTTCAGATTGGCTTCTCGTCTGAATCTGGAAGCTGTATATATGTTTCAAACAAATTTCCGGACCTTATAGCTTGCCTTTACGGGCACTGTCCTTTATTGAACACTTTTCTGATTAGGACTGATGTGCCTCTGGCGATCTTTATTGGCCTTTTTGAAATTTTGGGAATTATTCATCTTTCCTTCACTTATTTAGAGATAGTGAGATTTGTCTTCTGTCATTATATCCTTTTGTCGCTTGTCCTGAAGAAGCCTCACGGCGAAACACGTAAACGGACATTATCCATACTTCTTGCATGGTTTTTACTTTTGAAATATGTAGTTTTTGTATATCTTTTGTAATAAATTATTTGTTGTGTCATTTTTTTCTGTTCTTGTCTTGACTCCAAAATCCAACCATTGCTTATTCTTTCTTTTTTTTGAGTAATCCCCCTTTTCCCCCCTATATGGTTGTGGCAATTTGAGTGTGTTTCCCTTTGTCCGTTTTACTAGGGTGTATTGCAAGTTGAAGAATAGGGTGCTGGTCACTTTTGGAATGCAAGAAAAATAGATTTATTGTCTCTTAACCACTTCAGCCCCGGAGGATTTGGCTGCCAGAGCACTTTTTTGCGTTTCGGCACTGCGTCACTTCAACTGACAATTGTGCGGTCGTGTGACATGACTCCCAAACAAAATTGAAGTCCTTTTTTCCCAAACATATAGAGCTGTGGTTTTTATTTTTTGCTCTATAAACAAAAAAGTAGCGACAATGTTAAAAAAAAAAAAAAATCATTTTTTCCGTTTTGCTATAATAAATATCCCCCAAAAATATATAAAAAAACCAATTTTCTTCCTCAGTTTAGGCCGATACTTATTTTTCTACATATTTTTTGGTAAAAAAAAATCACAATAAGCGTTTATTGATTGGTTTGCGCAAAAGTTATAGTGTCTACAAAATAGGGGATAGTTTTATGGCATTTTTATTAATATTTTTTTTATTTTTTTACTAGTAAAGGCGGCAATCAGCGATTTTTATTGTAACTGCGACATTATGGTGGACACATTGGCCACTTTTGTCACTATTTTGGGACCATTCACATTTATACAGTGATCAGTGCTATAAAAATGCACTAATTACTGTGTAAAAGTGACTGGCAGTGAAGGGAATAACCTGTAGGGGGCACTGAAGGGGTTAAGTGTGTCCTAGGGATGTGTTCTAACTGTGTGGGGGCTGGGATATGTGTGACACAGCACTGATCACTGCTTCCAATCACAGAGAGCTGTGATCAGTGTTCTGTCACTAGGCAGAATGGGAAAAAACTTGTTTACATCAGCATTTCCCCCGTTATTCCTCTTCTTCTGATGATCCCGCAATCATCGGAAGAAGAGGAAAAACGGGGAAATGCTGATGTAAACAAGCATTTCCCCATTCTGCCTAGTGACAGAACACTGATCACAACTCCTGAGTGAGTGAGTGAGTGAGTGAGTGAGTGAGTAAGTGAAAAACTTGTATAGTGCTGCACATGCAAACTAAATCGCCTCTGGGCGCTCTTTTGTCCACATCACATTTGAACTCAAAAGAGATGCGTTTTGATCTTTCTCCTAAAGGCCAAGTGGTTCTCCTCCAACCGAATGGAGGTTGATAAAGCATTCCAAAATCTAGGGCCTTGGACAGCAAATCTTCTTTCTCTTTTGGACTTGTATCTGGCCTTGGGTATCTGGAGTCGATTTTGGATGGTGGATCGCAGAATGCGATTGGAGTTGTGAGCTTTTATTTTTCGCATAGATATTGGGGGGCATTTCCTTTAACACACTTATGCGTCAGACAGAGTGCTTTGAAAGTAATTCTGTCTTTTACTGGCAACCAGTGAAGGCTTCTCAGTCTATGATAGCCTCCACCTCATACTCCTCTTCACCATTGATGGTCACAGGTTCTGGTGGCTTGGATACTCTATCTGGAAAAGAGTCAGGAACTGCGGGTTTCAAGAGAGAAACATGGAAGACAGAATGTATTTTAAGTGAATCAGGTAAGGATAATTCATAAGCAACCTCATTAAGTTTCCTCTTGACTGGGAATGGTCCCACAAATTTAGGTGCCAGTTTCTTTGAGGGACATGCCAACCGGAGATTTGTAGTAGACAACCATACCTGGTCTCCCGGGTGGAGAATCAGTTCACCCCTCCTTTTCCTGTCGAAAGCCGTCTTGCTTGCTGCTTGTGCCTTGGTAACCGCTTCATGAAGCAACTTATTGTTGCAGTTTAGGAAATCCACTGTGTCTTGGACAGCCGGAACCGTGGTTTCTGGAATAAAGTCAGGCAAGAAGGATAGGTGAAAACCATAATTTGCAAAGAAGGGTGACTGACCTGTGGCAGAATGAGTGGCATTATTATAGGCGAACTCTGCCAGTGGCAGCAGCGATACCCAGTCATCCTGTACAAAAGTAGTGAAGCATCGGATATACTGTTCCAATGTCTGATTGGTCCCCTCTGTCTGTCCATTGGTTTGGGGATGGTAGGCAGAGGACAAGGATCTTTCGATTCTAAGGGCTTCACACAGAGTTTTCCAGAATCTGGAGGTGAACTGAACCCCCCGATCGGAGACAATGTTCATAGGGACCCCGTGAAGCCTCACAATTTCTCTGATAAATACTTGAGCTGTCTCTATGGCTGAGGGAGTATTCTTCAGAGGCAAGAAATGGGCCATTTTGGACAATCGGTCCACTACTACGAAGATGGCTGTACATCCTTCTGATGGGGGAAGTTCCACAACAAAATCCATGGCTATCATTTTCCATGGTCTGTCAGGAACTGGCAGTGGCCGAAGTAGACCCCAAGCTCGGTTCCTTGTACCTTTACTGCGGTTGCAGATTACACAGGAATTCACGTACCTCTTACAGGTTTCTTCCAGGTCTGGCCACCAGAATGTGCATTTCAGGAGATCAAGGGTCTTGTGGACCCCAAAATGACCTGCTAGGGGATGATCATGGCACAGACCCAAAATGGTTATGCGTAAACATTCAGGTACAAATACCTTGCTTCCGTTGAACAGTAAACCTTCCCGGAGTGTCAGCGTGACCCCTGGAGGGCTAGGAACGTCTGTCGAAGCCTGCTTCATTCTGTTAAGGAGGTTGCCCTGTAAAAGCAAGAAGTTATTTTCAGACAAGATGGTATCTGCCACTGGTGGTTCCTTGGGGTCATCAAACATACGAGACAGTGCATCTGGTTTGACATTCTTCGAGCCCGGCCGGTAGGTCATTTGGAACACAAATTGGGAGAAGAACAGGGCCCACCGTGCTTGACGTGGCTTCAGACGTTCAGCAGTCCTCAAATACTCCAGGTTTTAGTGGTCAGTAGAGACCAATATGGGATGCGCTGCTCCCTCTAGGAGGTACCTCCATTCTTCTAATGCTGCCTTAATGGCCAGCAATTCCTGGTCCCCAACGTTATAGTTTCTCTCTGCTGGAGAGAGCCTGCGGGAAAAAAAAAGCTACTGGATGCATCAGATCCTTAGGGCCTTGGCGTTGGGAGATGACTGCTCCAATAGCGACTTCAGATGCGTCTACTTCTAGTGTATAGGGCAGGGACGAGTCCGGGTGACCAAGAACAGGTGCTGAAGTAAACCGTCCCTTCAAGGTATCAAAAGCGGCTTGAGCCTCGGGTGTCCAATGGAAGCGGAGGTTCTGTCTAGTCAGCTGTGTTATAGGGGTTATGATAGCAGAAAAGCATTTAATGAACCTTCTGTAAAAGTTGGCAAATCCTACGAAGCGCTGCACCCCCATCTTGTCGGTAGGTGCAGGCCAGTCTAAGATTGCAGAGACCTTTTCAGAGTCCATCTTGATCCCTTCAGGAGAGATTACCAGTCCCAGGAATTGGATGCTGCGTTTTTCAAACTCGCATTTTTCACCTTTAGCATATAGTCCGTGTTGGCGGAGTCGGCTTAGCACCCTTTTGACATGATCTCGGTGAGAGTCCAGAGAAATGGAAAAAATCAGAATGTCGTCTAGGTAAACAATCAAAAATATATCAAGGAAGTCTCTGAATATATCATTAACAAAATGTTGGAAAGTGGCCGGAGCATTGCATAGCCCGAAGGGCATCACTAGGTATTCATAGTGGCCAAATCGTGTGCGAAAGGCTGTCTTCCACTCATCCCCTTGGCGAATGCGGACTAAATTGTAAGCCCCCCGTAGATCCAGTTTGGTGAAAATGGTCGCTGACCTTAGTCTCTGAAATAGTTCGGGTACTAGAGGGAGAGGATATTGGTTTTTAACTGTAATTTTGTTGAGCTCCCGATAATCCACACAAGGTCGTAGGGAGTGGTCTTTATTTTCAACAAAAAATATTCCATCTCCTGCTGGAGAGGTAGAGGGTCGGATGAACCCCTTTTCCAAGTTTTCTTGGATGTATTCTTTTAGTGCCTCCTGTTCTCGTTCAGCGAGGGGGAAGATTCTACCAAAGGGGATTTCGGACCCAGGAAGCAGTTCAATTGGGCAATCGTA
This sequence comes from Rana kukunoris, assembly GCA_029574335.1. Classification (NCBI taxonomy): domain Eukaryota; kingdom Metazoa; phylum Chordata; class Amphibia; order Anura; family Ranidae; genus Rana; species Rana kukunoris. Next base: position 189,308,037 of record CM056052.1, on the reverse strand, counting down.
TGGCCGATGCGGGGGAAGAATGTCAGCCCCTCGCTTACTAAAGACATCCAGGAACTCATGATAGTGTTCAGGTACAACTTCAGACTCAGAGTCCACACAAAATAGTGTTGTAGAAGGAACTGGGGGCCTTGGTAGGCAGTGCTCCTGGCAATAGGCTGAGTGGAAGTTGATTCTCCCCGTGGCCCAGTCAATTTGCGGATTATGCGCCTTCAGCCAGGGTAGGTCCAGAATAACAGGGAATAGTGGGGAGGAGATGACATCAAGGCTTAGGAATTCCTTATGTTGAGAGGGAGCCAACACGGGTCAGGCCGCGTACACACGGCAGAGAACCTCGACGGGCAGAACACATCGTTCCGCCCGTCGAGGTTCTCTGCCGGCCGTCGAAATCGGCGACCCGCCCGTCGGGAATGGCAACCAGCCATTCATCCAGGCGGGCCGTCGAGCAAAAAGAGAGCGTGCTCTCTTTTCGCTCGACGGGATTCCCGACGGGCGGGGCGAGCCAAAAGCGTACACACGGCCGAGGTCCTCGCTGGAATGCAGCTTCCAGCGAGGCTCTCGCTGGTTTCCAGCGAGAACCTCGGTCGTGTGTACGCCGCTTAAGGGAAATGTCTCTTGTGTCACAGGTCCAGACTTGATACATGACCCGTCAGCTAGAAAAACAGAAATTCCTTGTGCTTTAGGTCTCAAGGGAATGCGTTGTTGTGTTGCAAAGGTTAGATCAATGAAGCAACTGCAGGCCCCGGAATCAATGATCGCGGTAACTGTCACTTCCCTTTCTAGCAGCTGGAAAGAGATGGGAAGGGTTAGGTTGGTAGCATTGGTAGGCAAAAAAAAGTTATTAACTGAAAAAATCATCCGCTGCTTACGTGTCTTGGTTGGACAGGAACTCACATAGTGGCCTGCACCCCCACAGTACAGGCAAAGGTTATTCTGTCGTCGGTGCAGGCGTTCTTCTGGAGACAGAGAGGGGCGTATTAGGCCAATTTGCATAGGCTCTGGAGCGTCGGTAGCAGTAGCGACAGGAGCGGGCTGAACTGGGGTGAAGCTTGCAGGTGCGGAGTGAGTAGGAGCTGGGATCCGGGGCATCATCCATACTGGACGTGGCTGCTGAGCTGATCTTTCGGATTGTTGCTCACGAATCCGGCGGTCAATTTGGATGGCCAGTGTGATAAGAGCCTCCTGGGTATTTGGGACCCCAACACGTGCCAATTCGTCTTTCAGACCCTCCGATAACACCAAGCGGAACTGGTGTCGCAGGGCTGCGTCATTCCACTGTGTGTCTGCACTCCAACGTCGAAAGTCTGTGACATAATCTTCAGCTATTCTGCGGCCTTGCTGGAGTGCATGAAGGGCAGCCTCTGCTGTGGTGGTTCGTTGCGGGTTGTCGTATAATTCGGCCATTGCACCGAAGAAGGCGGACATGGACTGTAGCAATACATCGTTCTTTTCCAACATACGATGAGCCCAGGACTGGGGCTCAACCTGAAGCAGTGATATAATGAACCCCACTTTAGTCATTTCAAGGGAAAAAGTTTGAGGTTGTAGGGCGAAGTACAGTTTACATGCGTTGCAGAAGGATCGAAACTTTCCCCGGTTACCTGAAAATCTCTCTGGTGCTGGAACTCTGGGTTCAGGGGGCGGCATCACTAATGAGGTTGCTGCAGTGGCAGTCCCTGAGACAGAAGGGGCAGCATTGCTTGTTGGTGTAGCCAGAGTCTGTACACGTTGTTCCAGTTGCGTATAACCCTCCTGTAGAGATTTGACTGCTTGGGTGAGGGCTGCAAGGTGCTGGCAGACGTCATCCATGGCCGATTTTCCACTAGCAGGCTCAGACATGGCTGCCTGATACTGTTACGTACCTGCCAGATGAGCCTGACGTGTAGTGGGAAGGCTTCTCGTACAACCCCGGGTAAAGGGCCACCGATGTTGCGACAGTGGCCACAAGAGCCTGGCGGTGTATGGGTGCCTGGTTCGTCTTGGGTCTTGTCGGTTCAGCAGGTGCAGTGCACTGGCTGGGGAGACACTGAATGCGTAGTCAGACAAGCCGGGTGTCAGGGACGTTCTGCCCGCTTCCGTGGGCATGTGCCTGTGCGCATGCGCGGGTCACGGCTCCCGCACGCACCTAGGCGCGTGCATGTAACACAGCCGTTGCGCGCATCTGCGCGCATGCGCGCTCGTTAGGCGCACGTCATACGCAGCGTCCTGCTGCCTATAAAAGACACTACCAGTATGCTGCACATCGCGGCTTGATCTGCATACGTTCCCCATAGTTCTGTCATTGCATTAGGCATTCCGTTCCAGTATCTGACCCGGCTTCCTGACTCCGCTTCCTTCTCCAATCCTGACTCCGGCTTGTCGACTCTGCTTGTATTCTGCCTAATTACCCGTTGCCTGGACCCGGCCTGAACTCTGACTATTCTTCTGCCTACTGTTTATGCTGATTGCTCCAAGTGTATGACCCGGCTTGTCTGACTCCGCTGACCTACGTCTGCTGCTCTGCTGACCCACTGTGGCTGCTCTGCTGACCCACACCTGTATTCTCCAGCCTGCCGTCCTGCATCACCGGCTTCCTGTCCAGTGGTTCCAGCTTCATCAGCGATAACACCAGAGCTGACACCCTTACTTCACCGTGCTCATACCATCACTGTCCCCACTCCAATGGTCTCTGAGCCAGGGTTGTACGGGAGGTTTCCCTCCACGCTTCAGGCTCACACCCAGGTACGTAACAGTATCAAGCCGCCATGTCTGAGCCTGAAGGAGAGACCTCACTTATGGACAATGTCTTTCAACATCTCACAGCCCTCACTCAAGTTGTGAAATCTCTTCAGGATAGTCGTGTCCGGGAAGACACAGACCCAGGCTAACTATACAGACTTATCTCCAGACTTATCATTCCCTGAACCTAGGGTTCCTCTTCCCGAGAAGTTTTCTGGGACCCGAAGCCAATTCCGGGCGTTCCGTAACACATGTGAACTTTACTTTTCGCTGCTACCTCGGACCTTCTCTTCTGAAGTCACTAGAGTGGGCTTCGTGATCACCTTGCTGCAAGGGGAACCCCAGGCCTGGGCCCATCACCTACTCGAAACCCGTCATGAAGCTCTTGATTCTCTGTCATCCTTCTTTGATGCCATGGCCCGGCTCTATGACGACCCTCAGCGTACTGCCACTGCCGAAGCTGCCCTCCATACGCTCCAGCAAGGCCACTGAGCCATCGAGGACTATGTGACTGACTTTAGACGCTGAAGCGCGGACACCCAGTGGAATGAAGCGGCACTTCGGCATCGGTTCCGTCTTGGTCTCTCCGAGAGCTTGAAGGATGAACTGGCCCGGATCGGTGTTCCTGATGCCTTAGAGTCCTTAATCTCCTTGTCTATTCAGATAGATCTATATATGTGTTGTGACACCGGCGCAACTAAATGTGTAATATAAATATATAAATATATAAATCTGCTGCAGTTATTGTGAACACCTGTGACAAGTGAAAAAATGAAAAATGTGGATTGTGTATATGTGCCATATACTACTGCGCTGATTATCTAAAAACCATATGACATATATATAAAACCATATAACATATATATAAAAACAAATGTCCATGAACACCAGTGTTAGTTTAAATCATATAAATATTGTACAAAGTTCAAATTCTGTTGGTGGGTGCTATTGCACCTAGAAACAGTCCTTAATCTAATTTTCTTGTTCCAAAGTGAAAAAACGTGCTCTATGCTGTAGAATCAGGTATTCTCCGTGAATTAGCACCCTTAGTTAGTGTCACCACCACCTCTAGTAAAAATTGCGCTCACCAGATCTCATAAGGGAAACAGCATGTAATATCCTCTAAGCAGCAGTTCTGCACGATCTTGTATCTTGTGTGTCAGACCCGAATGGCTCTCCACCTCTTGAGGCTCCCCCAAAAAGAAAAAAGCCTCTTATGGTGTAGTATAGTTTTAAACCAATGTTTTATTTAAGAAAGTAAAAACTCACTCACATTTTGCAATGCCCAGCCGGCATTAGCTAGTCCAGCGTTACTGTTTGCGCAATGTGCGGCGTGCGTTCCAAGCCTCGTTATGGATGCGGTTCAACGGGCGGAAGTTGCAATGTTGACAATGGAGGAGACTAGTGATTAATTTGTTGTGTAAAGGGATACTGCCCATATGCCTCTACATGTTTCGCATGCACGCATGCGTCATCAGGAAGCTATCTGATGACGCATGCGTGCATGCGAAACATGTAGAGGCATATGGGCAGTATCCCTTTACACAACAAATTAATCACTAGTCTCCTCCATTGTCAACATTGCAACTTCCGCCCATTGAACCGCATCCATAACGAGGCTTGGAACGCACGCCGCACATTGCGCAAACAGTAACGCTGGACTAGCTAATGCCGGCTGGGCATTGCAAAATGTGAGTGAGTTTTTACTTTCTTAAATAAAACATTGGTTTAAAACTATACTACACCATAAGAGGCTTTTTTCTTTTTGGGGGAGCCTCAAGAGGTGGAGAGCCATTCGGGTCTGACACACAAGATACAAGATCGTGCAGAACCGCTGCTTAGAGGATATTACATGCTGTTTCCCTTATGTGATCTGGTGAGCGCAATTTTTACTAGAGGTGGTGGTGACACTAACTAAGGGTGCTAATTCACGGAGAATACCTGATTCTACAGCATAGAGCACGTTTTTTCACTTTGGAACAAGAAAATTAGATTAACCACTTTAGCCCCGGACCATATTGCTGTCCAAAGACCAGAGCACTTTTTGTGATTCGGCACTACGTCGCTTTAACTGACAATTGCGCGGTCATGCGACGTGGCTCCCAAACAAAATTGGCGTCCTTTTTTTCCCACAAATAGAGCTTTCTTTTGGTGGTATTTGATCATCTCTGCGGTTTTTATTTTTTGCGCTATAAACAAAAATAGAGCGACTATTTTGAAAAAAATGCAATATTTTTTACATTTTGCTATAATAAATATCCCCAAAAAAAGATTTAAAAAAACATTTTTTTTCCTCAGTTTAGGCCGATACGTATTCTTCTACATATTTTTCGTAAAAAAAAATCGCAATTAGCGTTCATTGATTGGTTTGCGCAAAATTTATAGCGTTTACAAAAAAGGGGGTAGTTTTAAGGCATTTTTATTAATATTTTTTTTTTACTAGTAATGGCGGCGATCAGCGCTTTTTTCGGTACTGCGATATTATGGCGGACACATCGGACACTTTTGACACATTTTTGGGACCATTGGCATTTTTATAGCGATCAATGCTATAAAAATGCATTGGATTACTATAAAAATGCCATTGGCAGTGAAGGGGTTAACACTAGGGGGCGGGGAAGGGGTTAAGTGTGTTCCTATTTGTGTTCTTACTGTGTGGGGGGGGTGGACTCACTAGGGGGAATCATTGATCTTCCGCGAAAGTCCCGACGTAGAGCTACAGGCTCTCGCATAGGAGTGCCGACCTGCCACCGTATAACTGCGGCGGCTGGTCGGCAAGTGGTTAAGGACTGTTTCTAGGTGCAATAGCACCCACCAACAGAATTTGAACTTTGTACAATATTTATATGATTTAAACTAACACTGGTGTTCATGGACATTTGTTTTTATATATATGTTATATGGTTTTATATATATGTCATATGGTTTTTAGATAATCAGCGCAGTTGTATATGCCACATATACACAATCCACATTTTTCATTTATTCAGATAGATCGACGGCTACGGGAACGCAGAACTGAAAGAACCACTCTGCAACTTCGTCCGACTTGGACACTACCCCAGGCACCAGTCCCCGTCTACTCTGCCAGTGCTAATACGGCTTCAGGGAGTTCCTCACCTTCTCACTGGACTGCTGCTACCACCAAGCCTGGGCAGCTTGGACTGATAAGACATTTGTTATCCGCGAAGGAACGGGCTTCGCCGGCAGCAGAACTATCTGTGTATGTACTGCGGAAGGGCCGGCCACTACGTCTCCACTTGCCCTGTTAAGCTACGAAAGACCTTGGCTACCTCCTCTTACAGTTTTGTACCGACCCCTGCCAAGGTCACTCACCTGGACTTACCTATTCTGCTTCAACTACCAGAAAGAACCATACCAGTTACTGCAATAATAGACTCAGGGGCATGTAGTTGTTTTATTGATCTGGACTTTGCAGCTCGGCAACACATCCCACTTCAACCCAAAACTCAGGGTCTTTCCCTCTTCCTGGCAGATGGGTCCCGAATCAAGTCCGGAGTTGTAACCCAGGAGACCCCCTTTTTGCCTGTCGTCACTTCTACGGGTCATAAAGAACTTTTACATTTGGATGCCATCCAGTCATTCTGGGTCTACCTTGGCTCCAGGCACACAACCCCCAGATGGATTGGGGAAACGGACAAATTAAATTTCAGTCTCCCTACTGCCAGCAGCACTGCAGGCCCTTGTGCCCTAGCACCAACGGTCCCTTACTATGCCTGGAACCAGACCCAGAGGTACGTGCTGCAGTACCCCAACAATACCACAAATTCCTGGACGTTTTTAGCAAGAGAGGGGCTGAAGTCCTGCCACCCCACCGTCCGTACGATTGTCCAATCGAACTTCTACCTGGTGCTGAGATTCCGTTCGGACGGATCTTTCCCTTGTCTGAGCGGGAACTAGAGGTTCTGAAAGAATACGTTGATGAAAACTTAAAGAGGGGCTTCATCCGCCCTTCTACCTCCCCAGCAGGAGCAGGAATATTTTTTGTAGAAAAAAAGGACTATTCCCTTCGGCCCTGTGTGGACTACAGGGAATTGAATAAGATTACGGTTAAGAACCGGTACCCTCTGCCCCTGGTTCCCAAACTTTTCCAAAGACTCAGGACTTCTTCTGTATTCACCAAGTTAGACCTGCGGGGGGCATACAACCTGGTCCGCATCCGTGCAGGGGATGAGTGGAAGACGGCCTTTCGTACCAGGTTTGGCCATTATGAATATTTAGTGATGCCCTTCGGCCTATGCAATGCCCCTGCAACATTTCAGCATCTAGTGAATGACATTTTCAGAGACTGTCTAGACATTTATGTAGTTGTTTATCTGGATGATATTTTGATTTTCTCCTCTTCCCTTGAGCAGCACCGAAGACATGTCAAAAATGTACTCTGTCGTCTCCGCCAACATGGACTCTATGCAAAACCAGAAAAATGTGAGTTTGAACGACAGAGCATACAGTTTCTGGGCCTAGTGATCTCAACGGAGGGGTTCAAGATGGATCCACAGAAGGTTTCAGCTATCCTGGACTGGCCTGCACCTTCAGACAAAAAAGGGGTGCAACGCTTTGTGGGCTTTGCCAATTTCTACCGAAGGTTTATTAAGGGGTTCTCTGCTATTATTTCCCCGATTACACAGCTAACAAAGCAACATGTGCGGTTCCGCTGGACCCCCGAGGCACAGGCCCCCTGTACAAACCTAAAAGGACATTTCACATCTGCTCCCATTCTGAGTCACCCTGACCCAACTCTACCCTATTTACTTGAGGTAGACGCCTCAGAAACAGCAGTGGGAGCTGTCATTTCCCAACGTCAGGGTCTTAAGGACTTGATGCACCCAATAGCCTTCTTCTCCCGTAAGCTCACCCCATCTGAGAAGAACTACGATGTGGGGGACCGGGAGCTCCTGGCCATTAAATCCGCCCTGGAGGAGTGGAGGTACCTGTTGGAGGGAGCAGCACACCCCATACTCATCTATACAGATCATAAGAACCTGGAGTACCTGAGGGCCGCGAAACGTCTGAGACCACGCCAGGCACGATGGCCATTATTTTTCTCTAGGTTTTCATTCCACATTACTTACCATCCAAGCTCCAAGAACACCAAACCAGATGCCCTGTCCCGCATGTTCGATGATCCAAAGGAAGTGTCAGCACCAGATACCATACTATCGGAAGGTAACTTCTTACTGTTGCAAACTAGCCTGATGTCTAGCCTGAAACAAGCTTCTGTAGGTGCGCCTGAGCCCCCTGGAGTCACCCTTTTGCCCAAAGAGGGATTACTGTGGAAGAACGACAACATTTTTGTGCCAGAGGAAGTCCGAGCTACAGTATTAAATCTGTGTCATGACCATCCCTTGGCAGGCCATTTTGGGATACACAAGACTCTAGAACTGGTCCAACGCACATTTTGGTGGCCGGATCTTGAAAAGGACTGCAGGGAGTATATCAGTTCATGTGCCACCTGTTCCCGTAGCAAGGCCACCCGAGGCAAGGCCTGGGGTCTGCTCAGGCCTTTACCAATCCCTGACCGTCCTTGGAAAATGATTGCTATGGACTTCATAGTGGAACTTCCCCCGTCAGAGGGTTGCTCAGCCATTTTTGTAGTGGTTGACCGACTATCTAAGATGGCCCACTTCATACCATTGAAAAGCACGCCCTCTGCCATGGAGACCGCCCAGGTCTTTATAAAGGAGATAGTAAGGTTACATGGGGTTCCGGCGGACATTGTATCAGATAGAGGGGTGCAGTTCACCTCTCGTTTCTGGAAGGCATTATGTAAGGTTCTGAAGATTGAACTGTCCATGTCCTCGGCCTACCACCCCCAGACCAATGGGCAAACTGAGAGGACGAACCAAACCCTCGAACAATACCTCCGATGCTTCACTTCCTTTGTTCAGGACGACTGGGTAGCATTACTACCCTTGGCAGAGTTTGCTTTTAATAATGCCAGCCACTCGGCCACAGGCCAGTCTCCGTTTTTTGCCAACTATGGATTCCACCCGACCTTTCTACCCGACCTTATCCTTGATACAACAGTCCCAGCAGTCCAAGACACCGTTGATTTTCTTACCCGTAACAATAAGATTCTACAGGAAGCTCTGACCAAAGCACAAGCAACCAGTAAAAGGATGTTTGATAGGAAAAGAAGGGGAGAACTAAGCCTGCAACAAGGCGATCAAGTATGGCTATCCACTACCAACCTCAAGATGGGTTGTCCGACAAGGAAACTGGCACCCAAGTTTATCAGAGTCAATGAAGGTCCACCCGGTATTCCATGTGTCCTTATTAAAACCAGCGGTACCTGATCCTTTCCCAGACAGGCGGTCAGGACCACCTGAACCTGTAGTCATTGATGGCAATGAGGAGTTCGAGGTGGAGGCAGTTTTGGATTGCAGAAGAAGGAGAAACCAGCTTCAATTCCTGATCAAGTGGAAGGGGTACGGCCTAGAGGAGAACTCTTGGGAGCCCCAACAGAACATCCACGCCCAAGACTTAATCCAGGCATTTTTCCGCAGTCATCCCCAGAAAAGAGCCCTCTTTGGCACCCGGAGGTTGCCCTTAAGGGGGGGGGCACTGTCAGGGATGTTCTGCCCGCTTCCGTGGGGGTGCGCCTGTGCGCATGTGTGGGTCACGGCTCCCGCACGCACCTAGGCGCATGCGTGTAACACAGCCGTTGCGCGTGTCTGCGCACATGCGCACACGTTAGGCGCATGTCATACGCAGCATCCTGCTGCCTATAAAAGACACTGCCAGTATGCTGCACATCGTGGCTTGATCTGCATACGTTACCCGTGGTTCTGTCATTGCATTAGGCATTCCGTTCCAGTATCTGACCCGGCTTCCTGACTCCGCTTCCTTCTCCAATCCTGACTCCGGCTTGTCGACTCTGCTTGTATTCTGCCTGATTACCCATTGCCTGGACCCGGCCTGAACTCTGACTATTCTTCCGCCTACTGTTTATGCTGATTGCTCTAAGTGTATGACCCGGCTTGTCTGAATTCCGCTGACCTACGTCTGCTGCTCTGCTGACCCACTGTGGCTGCTCTGCTGACCCACACCTGTATTCTCCAGCCTGCCGTCCTGCATCACCGGCTTCCTGTCCAGTGGTTCCAGCTTCATCAGCGATAACACCAGAGCTGACACCCTTACTTCACCGTGCTCATACCATTACTGTCCCCACTCCAGTGGTCTCTGAGCCGGGGTTGTACGGGAGGTCTCCCTCCACGCTTCAGGCTCACACCCAGGTACGTAACACCGGGTTTGGTAACAGACGATCAGATATAGATATAAACGACAGGCAGAGAATGGTCAGTATACAGGCAAGTTCGGCAACGGGAAATCAAGCAGTTGTAGAGCTGAGCGTTGGTCACAAGGCAGGCCGGGATCAGGATAAAAGAGATCATTCGTAGTCAGCAAGCCGGGTCAAACACAGGAAACAGGAAACAGGTCAGATCACAGGAAGTCAGGTAAGAACTGCAGATCAGGCAGCAAAGACACTGTGCTGCTGAGGTGTTTAACCACTTGTCCTCTGCCCAACGTCAAATGACGGCAGGCGGAGGACTCCATTGTTCTGACATCACGTCATATGACGTGATGTCTTTTTAAAGCCGCGGACGGGCGGGCGCGCGCACCCGCCGCTCTGTGGGGATCCCGTGCGAGTGCCCGGCGGCAACGATCGCCGCCGGGCACACGCGATTGCTCAGTAACTGAGCGGGGACGTGGAGCTCTGTGTGTAAACACAGAGCTCCACGTCCCTGTCAGGGAGAGAGGAGAGCGGTTGTGTCCCTTGTACATAGGGACACAATCGGTCACCTCCCCCAGTCACCCCCCCTCCCCCTACAGTTAGAACACTCATAGGACACACATTTAACCCCTTCCCCGCCCCCTAGTGGTTAACCCCTTCACTTCCAGTCACATTTATACAGTAATCAATGCATATTTATAGCATTGTTCACTGTATAAATGTAAATGGTCCCAAAAATGTCACAAAAGTGTCCGAAGTGTCCGCCATAACGTCGCAGTCCCAATAAAAAAATCGCAGATCGCCGCCATTAATAGTAAAAAAAAAAAAATTGCCATAAACTATCCCCTATTTTGTAAACACTATAAATTTTGCGCAAACCAATCGATAAACGCTAAGTATTTTTTTACCAAAAATATGTAGAAGAATACGTATCGGCCTAAACTGAGGAAAAAAATATTTTTTTTATATATTTTTGGGGTTATTTATTATAGCAAAAAGTAAAAAATATTGCATTTTTTTCAAAATTGACGCTCTATTTTTGTTTATAGCGCAAAAAATTAAAACCGCAGAGGTGATCAAATACCACCAAAAGAAAGCTCTATTTGTGGTAAAAAAAGGACGCCAATTTTGTTTGGGAGCCACGTCGCACGACCGCGCAATTGTCAGTTAAAGCGACGCAGTGCCGGAAGCTTAAATTGCGTCTGGGCAGGAAGGGGGTGTAGGTGCACAGTAGGCAAGTGGTTAAATAGGGCAGCCTGTTGTCAATCACTGAAATCAGTCTGCACCATTAACTCTTAGGTGGCAGATCCATGACAGCAACTCTGTCACATTGGTGGGCCTAGGCCAAGAGGTAACTGCCTCCAGTTTCTCTGGATCGGTGGATATTCCTTCTGCAGAGACTATGGGCCAGATTCAGCAAGACTTGCGCTGGAGTATTTAGATATGCGCCGCGTAACTGTGAATAGGCGCCGTCGTATCTATGTGGCCGTACCCACCAAACTAGATGCGACAGAAAACGGGCTTTCCCCGACCGGCTTAACTTTCCGACGCCAGAGTCTCGTCAGCGCATAATTTCGCTTGGCGCATCAGTCGCGCCTATTGATTTCCCCTGCAAATATGCAAATGAGGGAGATTTTCCGATTCGCGAACGGATTAGCACCATACGCTGGTTACATGCGCCGCGCGTATCTCGTCCGTCCGGCGCAAAGTTATTTCTACAAATAGCTGCTTTATCTTTACTCCAGACGGCCACAGGTCAGCAGGAGAGCAGCTACAGCAGCGTTACAGACGATAAGAGCTAGCTGAGCACCCCCACTTGCAGGACAACACCTCTGTCCCTGCTTGTCTGTCAACTTTTACAGCCATGGAGGAAGACATCATAGGTCTCCATAGCCGAGATGACGGCGGACAGCTCCTGCCCTTTAAAGTTCAGCTTTCTCCTGTGTTTGCGGGGAACGAGAGCAGCCATCTCAGAACAAAAGTAACTTCACTGCGGGGAGGGGGAACAGGATATACTTTAGTGCCGGAATGGCGCATCTACGGGCGCATTTAAACGTCCAACGGAACACATTGCACTGTCGTTTCCAAGGAAGTGGTGCCGACGGAAGTTGTGAGCATGCGCACAAGGGGGCGAGTGGAGCCTTACTCACTGCGCATGCTCCGTGGTTGATGCGCTGAACGTAAGCCTCTGCGCTGGGCTCCGCCCATCATTTACATATGATCACACCCACTTCCACTTGCGTCGGGTTACGCCAGCGCATTTTCGTTACTCCGGCGCAAGTTTAGGAGCAAGTGCTATGTGAATAACAGTACTTGCGCCGAAAGTGTCGGCGGAGTAACGTAAATGAGAAACGTTACTCCAAAGTAAAGAAGCGCCCATCTACCTGAATCTGGCCCTATGTGTCCCAAGTAGGGATGAGCTTCGCATTCGATGCAAACTCAAGTTTGCATCGAACATCGGCTGTTCGATCGTTCGTCGAAAACGAACAAATATGGTTCTTCGCGCCAAAATTCGCATGACACGCAACGGCCCATAATTCACTGCGGCGTTGCGCGCTGATGATTGGCCAAGCATGCATCATGACCCCGCATGCTTGGCCAATCACAGCGCCCAAAAAACGAAGAGACCGAATTGGCCAAAGCCAGGGTGCTTTGGCCAATTAGGGCTCAGGGCTTTAGCACACGCCCCACACTATAAAAGGCCGCCTCCCGGGCGGCCTCGTGTAGTGTGTTCCGGCTTGCCTTACAGACAAGTTAGACAGACAGTGAGTTAGAGAGAGAGCGATAGATAGAGACACAGGGCTAGATTCACATAGATCAGCGGATCTTTTGATCCGCGTGATCTATCTTTTTTACGATCCGCCTGCGCCAGTTTTTGAGGCAAGTGCTGTATTCAGAAAGCACTTGCCTCGTAAGTAGCCCTGGCGGACAGTAAATCCCCCGGCGGAATGCAAATTCCGCAGCTAGGGGGAGTTTACTATTTAAATCACGCGCGTCCCCGCGCCAATCGTACTGCGCATGCGCCGGCGGCTAAATTTCCCAGCGTGCATTGCTTTAAATGACGTCGCAAGGACGTCATTGTTTTCGTCGTTAACGCTATTAACGTATGGCCGTATTCCCGAACAACTTACGTAAACGACGTAAAAAATTCAAAACTCGACGCGGGAACGACGGCCATACTTAACATAGGATCCGCCGCACTTACCCCACATATAGCAGGGGTAACGATCCGCCGGAAAAAGCCGAACGCAAACGACGTAAAATCACACAGATATGACGGTGTATCAGTAGATACACCGTCGGATCTCTACATGAATCTACCCCACAATAGATAGATAGATAGATAGATAGATAGATAGATAGATAGATAGATAGATAGATAGATAGATAGATAGATAGATAGATAGATAGATAGATAGATAGATAGATAGATAGATAGATAGATAGATAGATAGATAGATAGATAGATAGATAGATAGATCAGGGAGGCTACTAGTTAGTATAGTTAAATGTACAGTTTGTAGAGAATATATTCACATCCCTAGGAGTTGTCAATATATTTATAAACTGTATAGCTTAGCTAGTTCTGCTATTAGTATCTGTCAGGCAGGAGATTGTGCTTGATGCTCTAACGTGTTAGTGTACACGTGTTAGTTAATTGCACATAGACGCATTAACCGCTACTGCACGTGTGCTATTTATTTGCACAGAAAGGCAGTTGCTGTTAATGCAAGTGGGCTATTGAATTGCACAGAAACGCAGTCGCTCTGACTGTGCGTGTGCTGTTTAATACCACCTGAGCGTATTTGGGGTCACCGTACGTGTGCTGTGACATACCACCTGAGCGCATTTGGGGGTCACCGTACGTGTGCTGTGACATACCACCTGAGCGCATTTGGGGTCACCGTACGTGTGCTGTGACATACCACCTGAGCGCATTTGGGGTCAGCGTACGTGTGCTGGTATATACCACCTGAGCGCAGTTAGTGGCACTGTACATGTGCTCCTATATACCACCTGAGCACAGTTAGTGCCACTGTACGTGTGCTGGTATATACCACCTGAGCACAGATAGTGCCACTGTACGTGTGCTCCTATATACCACCTGAGCACAGTTAGTACCACTGTATGTGTGCTGGTATATACCACCTGAGCACAGATAGTGCCACTGTACGTGTGCTCCTATATACCACCTGAGCACAGATAGTGCCACTGTTTGTGTGCTCCTATATACCACCTGAGCAGAGTTAGTGCCACTGTACGTGTGCTGGTATATACCACCTGAGCACTGTTAGTGTCACTGTTCCTGTGCTGGTATATACCACCTGAGCATAGATAGTGCCACTGTTTGTGTGCTCCTATATACCACCTGAGCACAGTTAGTGCCACTGTACGTGTGCTGGTATATACCACCTGAGCACTGTTAGTTTCACTGTTCCTGTGCTGGTATATACCACCTGAGCACAGATAGTGCCACTGTACGTGTGCTCCTATATACCACCTGAGCACAGTTAGTGCCACTGTACGTGTGCTCCTATATACCACCTGAGCACAGATAGTGCCACTGTACGTGTGCTCCTATATACCAGCTGAGCATAGATAGTGCCACTGTACGTGTGCTCCTATATACCACCTGAGCACAGATAGTGCCACTGTACGTGTGCTACTATATATCCTCCTGAGCACAGATAGTGCCACTGTACGTGTGCTCCTATATACCACCTGAGCACAGATAGTGCCACTGTACGTGTGCTCCTATATACCACCTGAGCACAGATAGTGCCACTGTTTGTGTGCTCCTATATACCACCTGAGCACAGATAGTGTCACTGTACCTGTGCTGGTATATACCACCTGAGCACAGATAGAGCCACTGTTTGTGTGCTCCTATATACCACCTGAGCGCAGTTAGTGCCACTGTACGTGTGCTGGTATATACCACCTGAGCACTGTTAGTGTCACTGTTCCTGTGCTGGTATATACCACCTGAGCACAGATAGTGCCACTGTACGTGTGCTCCTATATACCACCTGAACACAGTTAGTGCCACTGTACGTGTGCTCCTATATACCACCTGAGCACAGTTAGTGCCACTGTACGTGTGCTGGTATATACCACCTGAGCACAGTTAGTATCACTGTACCTGTGCTGCTATATACCACCTGAGCACAGTTAGTGTGACCGCACGTGTGCTGCTATATACCACCTGAGCTCAGTTAGTGTCACTGTACCTGTGCTGGTATATACCACCTGAGCTCAGTTAGTGTCACTGTACCTGTGCTGGTATATACCACCTGAGCGCATTTCGTGTCACTCCGCTTGTGCTGTTACATACCACCTGAGCTCTTCAATATGTCTGGAAGGAAAACAAAGAGAGGCATAGAGTCACAAGGGCAAGCAGGCTCTGCATGTAGAGGTAACACTGGTAGTGGATGTGGTGCATCCTCTTCAGCACGTGGCCGTGGCCGTGGCCGCTCGTCCTTCTTTTTGGGAGCTGGCCGTGTTGAACCTCAACATGCAAAGGAATTAGTAGAGTGGATGACCAAGCCGTCCTCATCCTCCTCATCCTCTCTCACACAGACTGATGAAAGTTTTTCTGGCAAAGCAGCTGCCAAGGCGTCCTCTTCCCTCTGCACGATGGCTTCACACAATACTTCCCTAGTACCACCATGTCCTCCTGAGGAGTCCCCCGAACTGTTTCAACACAGTGTTGGGTACATGCTACAGGAAGATGCGCAGCGTTTAGAAGACTCCGATGACGGAACACTGATAGAGGAAGGCATTGATGTGAGCCCAGGGAGAGGGGGTGGCTGAGAGGGACAGCAATTTGTCAGTGAGGATGTTCCCCCAGCTGGAGCATACTGCCAGGTGGTTGACAGTGATGAGGAGGGAGGGGATGATGAGGTCACTGACTGTACCTGGGTGCCTGATAGGAGAGAGGAGGAGGAGGAGGAGGAGGAGGCACAGGCACATCTCCAAAGAGGCAGGATGCCCTCCAAGGGTCAGCTTAAGGTCACACCCACTGCATTACAGCGCACATCTATGGCGCTTGTGCATGGCACTGCTGTGTAAGACCGGTACAGCAAAAGTTCTTTGTGTGGGCCTTTTTTTAAATATGTCCACAAGATCGTACCTTTGCTATTTGCAACTTATGTCGCAAGCTTATCTCGCGTGGCCAAAACATCAACCGCCTGGGTACCACATGCTTGTCCAGACATATGTCGACCAGCCATGCAGCTTGTTGGCAAGCACACCAAAAAAGACCCACACCAAAGAAATAGTGTACCCCCCCTTGCCCTTCTGGGACCTCCAACCCCAGTAGACCCCCAGTCCTCTCTGAAGCCTGCAGTGAAGGTGTAGAAATAGGTGTGTCACAAGCTAGTAGTAGCGGTCAATCTACTGATAGTACCAGGCAAATTTCACTGCCCCAGCTGCTGCAGCGCCAAAAGAAGTACAATCCCAGCCATCCACATGCCCAGCAGTTGAATGCTAGCTTAGCGAAATTGCTAGCACTTCAACTGCTACCTTTTCAGTTGGTAGATTCTGCCCCCTTCCGTGAGTTTGTGCAATGTGCAGTACCTCAGTGGCAAGTACCAAAACGCCACTTTTTCTCACGGAAGGCTATTCCGGCTCTCTACCGGCATGTGGAAGGCAATGTCCATGCCCCGCTGGACAGGGCGGTCAGTGGTAAGGTGCATATTACCGCTGACTCATGGTCCAGCAGGCATGGACAGGGATGTTGCTTGTCTTTTACGGCGCATTGGGTGATTCTGCTGGCAGCTGGGAAGGACGCAGGGCAAGGTCCAGTAGTTTTGGAGGTTGTTCCGCCACCACGCCTCCAAAACACTACTACTGCTTGTGACACACCTCTTTCCTCCACTCCCTCCTCTTCTTCTTCCTCTGTGGCCTCTTCCTGTGGGGATGTTTTCTCCGAACCAGCCATGCTCCGTAGGCGTAAGAGGGGATACGCAGGAATGCAGGCCAAGAGATGCCATGCAGTGCTAGAGCTGGTGTGCTTGGGAGACAGGAGCCACACTGGGGAAGAGGTTTTGTCAGCTCTGCAGGGTCAGGCCGAGAGGTGGTTGACGCCACGCCAGCTGAAGCCTGGAATGGTGGTCAGCGATAATGGCACCAACCTCCTCTCTGCCCTGCGACAGGGAAAACTCACCCACGTGCCCTGTTTTGCGCATGTCCTCAATTTGGTGGTGCAGCGGTTCTTGG
This sequence comes from Rana kukunoris, assembly GCA_029574335.1. NCBI lineage: Eukaryota > Metazoa > Chordata > Amphibia > Anura > Ranidae > Rana > Rana kukunoris. The sequence goes on along the minus strand of CM056052.1, from coordinate 189,290,846 downwards.
GCAGGTACCCGGGCTTGCAGGATGTCCTGAAGCAGGCCTGGAAAGTCTGTGTGCATTTTCGGAGGTCATATAATGCCACTGCTCGGCTGACTGACCTCCAAAGGGAATACAACCTGCCCAAGAACCGCCTAATTTGTGACATGCCCACCAGATGGAACTCAACGTTGGCCATGCTGCAGCGGCTGCACACGCAACAGCGGGCCATCAATGAGTACCTGTGCCAATATGGCAGCAGAACTGGGTCAGGGGAGCTAGGTTTTTTTCCCCACGCCAGTGGGCCTTGATCAGGGATGCATGCACTGTCCTGTCACCATTTGAGGAGGCCACGAGGATGGTGAGCAGTGACAGTGCATGCATCAGTGAGACTGTCCCTCTTATTCACCTGTTGGAGCACACGCTACGTGGAATAATGGACAGGGCCCTTAAAGCAGAACAGAGGGAGGAAGAGGAGGACTTCCTTACCTCTCAAGGCCCCCTTTACCCAGACAGTGGTCCTGCTTGCCCACCCAGCACACAGGAAGAGGAGGAGGAGGAGGAGGAGGAGGATTGTATCAGCAGCATGGAGGTGGAGTCTAGCACTCAGCAGCAGCAGTCTTCAAGGGATCATTTACAGTCCCAAGGAGCACGTAGAGTTTTACGTGGCTGGGATGAGGTGCCTGTGGATCCTGTCATCCTCAGTGACCCAGAGGACTGTGCCCCGAATGCCGCTGCAAACCTACGATGCATGGCCTCCCTGATTCTGCAAAGCCTGCGTAAGGATCCTCGTGTACGTGCTATTAAGGAGAGGGATCATTACTGGCTGGCGACTCTCCTTGATCCACGTTACAAAAGTAAGCTTGCGGACCTTATGTTGCCATCGCAGAGGGAGCAGAAGTTGAAACTTCTGCGGGAGGCCTTGCAGAAGGGTCTGTGCAATGCGTTCCCAGAACCGGGGGGATTACCAAAACCTGGCTCTGGACAACGTCTTGCTGAGGCTTCGGTGACTCACAGAAGGGGCGGTGGAGAAGGTGGTCGTCTGACCGATGCGTTCAGGCAGTTTTTTAGTCCGCAGCCCCAAGGTATGACCGGTTCCAGCAACCATCGCCAGCGTCTGCTTTACATGGTCCGGGAATACCTAGGGGCAAGATCCGACTTGGACACCTTTCCCACCGAAAATCTTCTGGCTTACTGGGTCTTGAGGATGGATCACTGGCCAGAGCTTGCCCAGTACGCAATTGAGATACTGGCTTGCCCTGCATCCAGTGTTCTTTCAGAACGGACATTCAGTGCTGCTAGAGGCTTTGTCACTGATCACAGGGTGCGCCTCTCTACCGGCTCTGTTGATCGACTGACCTTCATCAAAATGAATCAGGCTTGGATCAACACCAGCTGCCAAGCACCTGATGCTGATATTAATGAATAATATCTTTTTGTTGAAAATTCGGATCCCTTTTAGACTGCTGATGCTGAGTGACTGTCCTCTTATGCTGCTGATGGAATATCCTTCTCCTCCTCACTTTTCTTGCTGATAGCTAGTAAGAAATGTTGTGTTCCCAAGGCCCAATTTTTCTGCCCCTGTTTGACAGGGGTGCCTAATAACAATTTTTGATGCAATAATTTGCACGTGGCTCCTTGTTGCGCTCCAATTGGAGTGTTGTATTGTGAACAGGGGCGCCTAATAACAATTTTTGATGCAATGTTGTGTTGTGCCCAAGGCCCAATGTTTCTGCCCCTGTTTAACAGTGGGCTCCTAATAACAATTTTTGATGCAATAATTTGCACGTGGCTCCTTGTTGCGCTCCAATTGGAGTTATTGTGAGGGGTTGCAGTGTTGTGTTGTGCCCAAGGCCCAATTTTTCTGCCCCTGTTTAACGGGGGCGCCTAATAACAATTTTTGATGCATTCATTTGCACGTGGCTCCTTGTTGTCCTTTCATGTTGTGCAGGGACATCTCTAAACACGTGCCACTACTATAGACACCCAGCAGGTGTGATATTTAAAGGATTTTTTTTTTTTCACTTTAAGCATCATTAAAATGGCTGCTCCGCAAAAAACGGCCGTTTTAAAAATTGATACATGTTCCCTGGGGCAAGACCCGGCTTCTGAATGACGTTTTCCAACATTTAATTAGATTTTGGTCTTTAAAATGACCGATTTTGAATTTGAACGTTCGGGTCCCATAGACTTCAATGGGGTTCGAAATATTCGTGCGAACCCGCGGTCCGTTCGAACGTTCTGGTGTGAACCGAACCCGGGGGTGTTCGGCTCATCCCTAGTCCCAAGTAGTGAACAGATAATTGGTAGAATGACACTTTTCTCTTGACAGCTTCAGACCTTCTTCGTGCAGGCGTCTCAGTACCTTTTCTAACCTCTGTTCGTGTTCCTCCACAGTCTTCCCAAACACAATAACATCATCAAGGTATACCAGCACCTCAATCAGATTTATGTTGCCTACAGTCTTCTCCATCAATCTCTGGAAAGTGGCTGGGGCACCTGATAGCCTCTGGGGCATACGATTAAATTTGAAGAAACCTACTGGAGTGATGAAGGCCGTCTTTTCTCTGTCATCCGGGTGCATGGGGATCTGATAATAACCACTCTCCATCACGCTGAACCACTTAGCTCCTGACAGGCTCTGTAGTGCATCCTCAATCTGAGGGTTAATGTACTGGTCGGGGATAGTCCGTTTATTCAAAGTCATGTAGTCTATGCAGAGAACCATTCTTCTTCCTCACCACTACTATGGGAGAAGCATAAGGACTTCTGGATTCTCGGATAGTTCCTGTCCTTTTTAGTTCTGCAAGCTGTTCCCGGAGGGCCTCCAAATCTGTTAATCCATCAAGGGAACTCTTCGGACTCGCTCTCTGAACGGTTTGTCTTCCTTCAGTCGGATTTGATGGGTGGCACTCTTTGCACACCCGACATCAAATTCAGTCTTCGAGAATATCTTCTGCCACCTGCTAAGTTGGGCTTCCATCCTCTTTTTCTATTCTGGCGAGAGTTCTGTGCCATCAGAGGGGGGAACTCTTTTCTCTTTCTTCTGTTTTTTCTTGTCCTCCCCAGGTTAGAAGGGCTAACGGGAGTAACTTGATGTACCCGACCCAGTAACGCTCTGGCTGGCAATCCCATAGGGTTGGTTTTGGGATTCCGGATGTTAATAGATATCCATCCACGGTTTTTCTCCAGTGTCTTCAATGGGATCATTGCAGGTATCACTTCCAATCCCTCTGGGGACTCACCCGGATCAGGCTCAAAGACGAGGTAGGGGCCTGGCTGAGACCAGGTGAGTTTGACTGAGGCCCAGAGGCAGGTCACTTATGAATGAATGAATGAATGACTTGTATAGTGCAACATATGCGAACTGAATCGCCTCTGGGCGCTTATACCAGCCAGAGTCTGCTAGGCTGGTGTGGTCATTTTTCCCCCGTAGGATCTTCACACGCTAGGGACACAACAGTCATACACACATATGTACATATATACTGGGCCAATTTGGACTAGATCCAATTTACCTACCAGCATGTCTTTGGAGTGTGGGAGGAAACCGGAGTATCCGGAGGAAACCCACGCAGACACAGGGAGAACATGCAAACTCCGGGCAGATGGTGTCGTGGTCGGGATTCGAACCAGCGACCCTTTTGCTGCTAGGCCAAAGTGCTACTCACTGAACCACTGTGCTGCCCTATCCGGGTTGCAGGACCCTCATGGTCTTTCCCAACCGCCAGATCCTTCCTACTCCTTCTTCGGGGGCCTTCCCTTCCACCACCAGCTGGTGATATACCCTTCTTAACATTGGGTGGACCCTTTGAGCTGAGACTCACGTTGTTTCAGTTAAGGGGGCCAGAAGCCTTTGGACCAAAGCTGTGTTTGTCCCTAAGATTAGGGAACTCTTGTGGGCCCCTTGAGGCCGGTGACAGACTATTGCCCTCTGCACCCCTCTGTCAGTTTCCTACCACCCCATCCCCTCTAATTTTTACCCCATGTACCCCACTTTTAGCTTCCTGCCACCCCACCCACTATCATCATCATCATCATCATCATACACGCACCCCACTTCTGAGATCCTATCACACTGTCACCTGTCATCAACATTCCCATCATCCCACTGTATCCCACCTCTACCATCCAAACCACCCTATCCCATTATCCTTATCTTCACTTCCCATGTATCCCACAGATGATGGTGCACCTGAAAGGAGGTCAGTGACAGCGGTGCAAGGCCTGTCTGAAGGGGGGGTCACTAATGTAAGGGGGAGTAAATACAGTAAGGTAAGGGGTCACTAATATAAAGGTTCCCCCTTAGCCACCCTCTAACAGGAAGTTGGATCACAGCATCAAAAAGAAAATATTTGGCGATTCGGAGGAGGCTGAGAGCAATAGACATTACTTTATAAGTTAAGATTTCTTTCTTTCTAAACCAGAGTTTAGTGTCACTCTAAGCTTTGCCGGTGATTGGGTTGCATTCACTCAGTGCTACTATTGTAAAAAAGCATCCTGTGACAGAAGGACAGTGGGGGCTAGGAGAATGTAATTTCCCTACACCAACGCAATGTGCAAGTGTAGTGCCAGCTATCCCATGTGTTTGCTAATTTGTTGGCGCCTGTGTCAGGTTTCCACATAAAAGAGCCATGTTTCATTCTGACTATCAAGACGCATTATGTTTTTCAAGCAAAAATGAGCAATGTTTATCATCTCCCACATGTGTAGGATTACCCTTCCTGTTACTTTCCTAGCAACTAAATCCAGCCGACTTCTTTGTCTTTCTATAGCTTCAAAGCTATTAACCCTAATAAAGTGCCCACCGTCTGCCAGCCGCCTCATTCCATTTTATTACTATGTTAATTCACAGTAACTCCTCTACTTTGTTTCTAAATATCATATGACAAGCCGCCTGGCACTTCTTCCTGGTGAAAGTTGCTGTCAGTGGATTTTAATAGACTACAAATTGACTGACTCTGTTTTGAATCAGCAGTACGAGGTTGCCTCGGAAACTCAAAGGTCTTTTGACTGTGACCTATTAAATTAAGTTTTCCCTATCAGTTCTGCTTAATTTTCTCTGCATTCCTGATATCTCAGTATATAGAAAAGAAATAGAAAGCATATCAAAAACAAATCAGCTACGTGAGTCTTCACCGTCTTTGTGTTGTGCTGACTTATTTCTGGGAAAATGATTTACATGCCCGCTAACGAGGTGGTGTTTTCCGTAGGGTGGGAAATTCGCTGTTAATTTTCTCCGCTGCGGTACTCAGAGTTCTTGGGCATGAGGCAGAAGCAATTCCACTTTCTCTGGCTTTAATAATTGGATGGTGCAATTCAATCTACTTTGCCAGAGGATTTAAAATGCTGGGCCAATTTTCAATAATGATTCAGAAGGTAAGATGCCTGAATGTGCTTAATGGAAACAGAGCAGCATATAACTAATGTGACCACATTTATCTTCCTCTACACAAGTGGAGTACGATGTATACCTCTGGGATCCAGCTAAAGCTACAGCAAGCACAGAGACTTTATATACTGCATACTCCTGCAAAGATTATACTGGAGGTTAGTCTGGGAAGACATGCTGCCTTAGGGCAGTCTGGTGACTACGTGAATGATGTAGTAGGCGTTAATGTTATTTCACAAGCTGAGCTAGGCCCAGCCAATTGCCGATCACTGAGATGCTTATAGCACTATTAGCGTGCTGTATGCAGATGGTCATGCCACAATAATTAGGAATTAATTCAGCATGGCAGTACAATGATGTGATTTTCCTTTTTGATGTTAACAATGGCCCAGAGTAGGCTTTTAACCACTTCCATACCAGGCACTTTCACACCTTCCTGCCCAAGCCAATTTTCAGCTTTCAGCGCTGTCGCACTTTGAATGACAATTGCGCGGTCATGCTACACTGTACCCAAACAATTTTTTTTATCATTTTGTTCCCACAAACAGAGCTTTTTTGGTGGTATTTGATCACCTCTGCGGTTTTTATTTTTTGCGCAACAACTAAAAAAAGACTGAACATTTTCAAAAAAATTAAGTTTTTATTTTTTTCTGTAATTTTTTTTGGTAAATAAGTACGTTTTCTACTTCAATTACGGGCACCGATGAGGTGGCACTGATGGGCACTGTCAGACGCGAGTCAGGAAGAGCCATCAACGGCTCTTCCTGTTTACATCGTGATCAGCCGTGATTGGACACGGCTGATCACGTGGTAAAGAGCCTTCGCCGGAGGCTCTTTACCGCGATCGGAGATGCAGGGTGTCAGACTGACACCCCGCATCACCGATCGCCGCGCTGCGCACCCCCGGCATGAAATCCTGCAGGACGTCAATAGACATCCAGTCAGGATTTCACAACCACTTCCCTTCAATTGTCTATTGACCGAGCGGGAAATGGTTAAGAGATGTTTTTTTTTTAAATAGTTCATATATATATATATATTGCGTGCCATCATTCTTTCTGAATTATTACATAGAAAGATCCCCTAAAGTGTATTGATGTTTGTAATGCTTAAAGTAGAAAAAGAGGCTGTGCTGTGAAACTGCATGCAGCAAGTAGCCTGGATTAAAGTGGGTTGTAAACCTCTGAAGTGAAAAATGAGCAACGCATATCCATCTATAGTGTGTACTTGCCTTGATCCAAAGCACCTAGTGTGATTTCTCTTTGCTTTGCTATTCACTGAGCATTTCTTTTTTTTTTATATTTAATCCTTCTTTATTTAGGAAATATTAATTTTACAACATAAGTTACTTAACAATTGCATTAGAATCAACAAAATAAAACAAAACATTCACTTATTATCTCATAGTCCTTTGTACTTATTTATTTAGAGATAACAGGGTATACGTAGATGCGGGTAGTTATTTACGTCCTGGGTTAACCTAATGATAATACCCTGTATTATCTCCTATAGTTCCTGTTCCAGGCTTAGATTCTCGAACTATTTATTTCTCTTATATTACCATATCTCCTTTTCCTTTCCTTCCTCTTTTTTTCTCTCTTCCCTCCCTTCCCCTCCCTTTCCTTCCCCCCCCAAAAAAAAAAAATAAGAAAAAAAAAAAAAAAACCCCTCCCCCCCACCAACCCCACCAATTCTCTCTCTCCTCTCCCCTCCCCCAGGTCCGAGCTCTTCATCCAATCCCTTGGGGCCTCCCTCATTCCCATTCCATCACTCCCCTCCCATCAAACTCCTCCCTTCTTCTGAGTGCATGAATGCATTCCATGCTCCCCAGGTCAAGTTATATTGTTCCTTTCTGTCTTGGGCTGATAGAACCACATCCTCTATTGCACAGATATTCCTCACCCTATAGAGCCAATCGGTTATCCTAGGGGGATTATTTTTTTCTAATGCCCTGTACACACGATTGGATATCTGATGAAATCGAATCCGATGGATTTTTTTCTGTCGGATATCCGACTGAAGCTGACTTTCATCAGTCTTGCCTACACACCATCAGTCAAAAATCCGACCGTGTCCAACGCGGTGACGTAAAACACTACGACGTGCTGAGAAAAATTAAGTTCGACTTGATTCTGAGCATGCATGGATTTTTCTCCGATGGAGTTCCACACAGACGATCATTTTTTTCAGTTTTTTATCCATAGAAATTTTTTAAAACATGGTCTATTTTTTTTCACCGATGGAAAACAAACCGATGGGGCCAACACACGATCGGTTTGTCCGATGAAACGGTCTATCGGTTCATTTTCATCAGACAAACCGATTGTGTGTACAGGGCTTTAGTCCACAAATCAGGTTTCATGTGCACCAGAAGTGTGCAGTGACTTTGTGGGAATCTTTGCTCTGGCTGTGGATTGAGCTGGACCAGCCAGAGGCAAAATCAAAGGCAGGATGCACTAGTGATAAGAAGGGGGCTCATCTTTCCACCCCCTTCCACATGAAAATACTGCTTCCTGGGAAACGACCAACACCCCTTGTGTTTGCCTTGTCCACAAACAGGTAATTCTTCCCCCAAGTGTTGACTCAGTGGCGGCTGGTGCTCAAAACTTTTTGGGAAGTGCAAACAAACTGACATTTTTTTTAAATAATAAAAAAAAAAAAAAAATGAAGCCTTACTCTGCCATCAATTGCAACCTCACTGTGCCATTAAAGGGGTTGTAAAGATTTTTTCCCCCCCTAAATAGCTTCCTTTACCTTAGTGCAGTCCTCCTTCACTTACCTCATCCTTCGATTTTGCTTTTAAATGTTCTTATTTCTTCAGAGAAATCCTCACTTCCTGTTCCTCTGTCTGTAACTACACACAGTAATGTGAGGCTTCTTCCCTGGTGTGGAGAAAGCCTCTTGGGGGAGGAGGGGGCGAGCAGGAGTGTCAGGGCGCTCTATACTTTGCAGATAGAGAAAGGAGCTGTGTGTTACTTGGCGTCCTGACAATCCTGCTCGCCCCCTCCCCCCTCAAGAGGCTCTCTCCACACCAGGGAGAAAGCATCACATTACTGTGTGGAGTTACAGACAGAAACACAAGAAGTGAGGGTTTCTCAGAAGAAATAAGGACATTTAAAAGCAAAATCGAAAGATGGGGTAAGTGAAGAAGGACTGCAATAAGGTAAAGGAAGCTATTTAGGGAAAAAAATGTTTTCCTTTACAACCCATTTAAATGCAGTCACTGTGCCCATCAAATGCAGCCACTGTACACTCAATTGTAGCCACTGTGCCCAATAAATGCAGCCACTGTGCCTATAAATTGCAGACACTGTGCCCCATCAAATGCAGCTACTCTGTTCATCATATGCAGCCACTGTGCCCCATCAAATGCAGCCACTGTGCCCTATCAAATGCAGCCACTGTGCCACATCAAATGCAGCCACTGTGCCACATCAAATGCAGCCACTGTGCCACATCAAATGCAGCCACTGTGCCACATCAAATGCACCCACTGTGCCTCATCATATGCAGTCACTGTACCCATCATATGTTGCCACTGTGCCCATCATATGTAGCCACTGTGCCCATCAAATGCCACCACTGTGCTCATCATATGCAGCCACTGTGCCCCATAAAATGCAGCCACTGTGCCCCATAAAATGCAGCCACTGTGCCCCATAAAATGCAGCCAATGTGCCCATGAAATGCAGCCACTGTGCCTCATGAAATTAAGCCACTGTGCCCCATGAAATGCAGCTACTGTGCCTATCAAACGCAGTTACTGTGCCGCATTAAATGCACCCACTGTGCCCCATCATATGCAGCCACTGTGCCCATCATATGCAGCCACTGTGCCCATCATATGCAGCCACTGTGCCCATCAAATGCAACCACTATGCTCATCATATGCAGCTACTGTGCCCATCATATGCAGCCACTGTGCCATCATATGCAGCCACTGGGCCCATCAAATGCAACCACTGTGCCATCATATGCAACCACTGTGCCCCATAAAATGCAGCCTCATTTTGCCCCATAAAATGCAGTCCCGCCCGCTCGCTGTCTGACTGGCACTTACCTCATCTTGGTGGTGGGTCAGGCAGTGGGTGACGGCTCCTGTGGGACTGGCAGTGGGTCAGGCAAAGGGCTCCTGTTTCCTCTATGCTTCCTGTGCATCTCTTCTTCCATTCTGCTAGGCATCCAATAGGATCGCCTGTGCCTTTAGCCAATCAAGTGATGGGTTTTAGACCCACGCTTCCTGATTGACGGAGAGGCAGTTCAGTGTTAGAAAAGCAAATATTAATTTTCATTTTTAAAACAATTGGGTGGACCCCAAGTCCACCTTTTTTAAGCCTATTAGAGCCTATGGCTCTAATCAGGTGCTTAAAAAAAACACTCCCGCCGCTGTAATTCAGGGAACTGGCATCCGAAAAAGGGTCCGGATGCCTAAATAGGGGGTGGCCACGGCGGCCATGAATAGATTCATGCTATGCATAATTCTATCTGTTCTACATATAGGGGGGGGGGGGTGACGTGATAGAGGGGGTGGTGCCCATGCACCCGTAATGAAAGACCATCCAAGAACAGTAAGAGGGTGGCAATCCAAGCCAACTATGAATTCATAATGATTAGTTCACTCATGTTTTTGTTTACTAATAATGTTTCTTTCACTGTTCAGTAATGCATGTTAACATTTCCTCTTCCATTTCCCTTCCTGCAGATAAGATTTGCTGATCTTTTATGTTGGTTTTGCTTAGTGTTCATAGTAATAATTGGCGTTAGTTTTTTTTTAGTTTTTTTTACAAACAAGTGATTTAGCATGCTACATATATATATATTTATATGGGATTTAACCACTTAAGATCCGGACCATTATGCAGGTTAAGGACCTTGCCCCTTTTTGCGATTCGGCACTCCGTCGCTTTACCTCTCCGGTTTACATTTTTTGCACTATAAACAAAAATATAGTGACAATGTTGACAAAAATTCAATATTTTTTACTTTTTGCTATAATAAATATCCCCAGAAAAAGATATAACATTTTATTTTTCCTCAGTTTAGGCCGATACGTATTCTTCTACCTATTTTTGGTAAAAAAAAAAATCGCAATAAGCGTTTATCGATTGGTTTGCGCAAAATTTATAGCGTTTACAAAATAGGGGATAGTTTTATGGCATTTTTATTAATAATTTATTTTTTTACTACTAATGGCGGCGATCAGTAATTTTTTTTCACACATCGGACACTTTTGACACATTTCTGGGACCTTTGTCATTTTCAGAGTGAAAAGTGCTTTAAAAATGCACTGATAACTGTGAAAATAGAAATGGCAGTGAAGGAGTTAACCACTAGGTGGTGCTAAGGGGTTAAGTGTGCCCTAAGGGAGTGATTCTTACTGTAGGGGGGTCTGGCTGTTGGACTGACGTCACTGATCGTCGTTCCCTATATCAGGGAACAGACGATCAGTGTCACTGCCACAGTGAAGAACGGGGAAGGTGTGTTTACACACACCTCTCCCCATTCTTCAGCTCCTGTGACTGATCACGGGACACTGGTGGTGATTGAGTCTGCGGTCACATAGCTTCGGACCCACCGCTGGGACGTATCTTAGGCAGTTATTTAGACATGACTGTGAGCATGTGCACTGGGATGTGTCCAAGGTACTACGCATGCGCCATTCGTTTTTAGTACTTGTTTGAAGCTCAGGCCATGATTTGCATGGGGTCACACTTCATTTAAATGTATCACACCCACTTCCAGCCCACTTCCACCTACTTTGACTTACGTCGGCTTACGCCGACGACTATACGGTACGCCGGCGCAACGTTGGGAGCATTTGCTTTGTGAATTCCATGCTTCCCTCTCAGCGTTGGGCCGGCGTAGTGTAAATAAGATACGCTACGCCTGCATAAAGATGCTCCAATGTATGTAAACCCGGGCCTATGTTGCCCAAATGTTTGATGAAATAAAAAAGATGATCTTAGGCCGAGAACATGGATAACAAGCAAGACGTGCTTTAAAATTGAACACAAACGCGCAGTGGCGACAAACTACATACATTTTTAAAAGCCTTTACAGGTTACCACTTTAGATTTACAGAGGAGGTCTACTGCTAAAATTACTGCCTCGATCTGACTTTCGCGATAATACCTCACATGCATGGTGCAATTGCTATTTACATATGATGCCAGACCAACGCTTGCGTTCGCCTTTGCACGAGAGCAGGGGTGCTTTTTTTCTTATTTTTTATTTTTTTTAATACATTTTTAAACTCAGGGAATGTAAATATACCTATGATAGCAATAGGTAGGGAAAGGTACTCTTTTTTAAAAAAAATTGGGGTCGACTAGACCCTAGATCTCTCCTCTGCCCTCAAAGCATCTGACCACACCAAGATCGGTGTGATTAAATGCTTTCCCAGTTCCCCAAATGCGATGTTTATATCTGGCAAATTCAAAGTCATGAAATGCTCGTAGCTTTCGGTTTCTTAGGCCATAGAGATGATGGGAGCCATTCTGGTCTCTGATCAGCTCTGTGGTCAGCTGGCGGGAACCACCAGCTGCATTCTCAGGTTTCCTGTTGGGAAAAGAAGCCAGAGAAAACCATGGAAGACGGTGGGGGGGACATTTCCTCCCACTGCTTGTAAAAGCAGTCTAGAGGCTAATTAGACACTAGGATTGCTTTCACATGAAAGCCGACTGATGGCTGAAAAGAATGATACCAAGATGATACCTAAACCCGCAGGCATCATTCTGGTATAACCATTCAAAGTCCATGATAGGCATACATGCACCATTTATATATGCATGGGGCATCCGCCCGCAAAAGTTAGGAGCAAAATGCTCCTCCGCCCCTGCTGCCCCCATGCTTCGGCATATATGCTCTTTTTTTTAACTGTGGTGGTGAAATCACCTCCTACAGCTTTGGAGTCACGGCTTTATGTATCGTGGGAGCAAACACTGTTGCTGTCAAGATAAATAAATCCTCGCTGCAACTGAATGGTGTACCAGCTAAACAAATGATGGTTAACATTAAAACAAAGTAACATTACAGTATAACAGTAAAACCTTACCATACCATATATGCAAAGCAAATACAAAAAATAGTAAACAATTCAAAATGTAGTAATGCAACCTGTACCTAAAATATATATATATGCCGAAGCATGGGGGCATCCGCCAGCAAAAGTTGGCTGCCCCCATACTTCGGCATATATGCTCTTTTTTTTAACTGTGGTGGTGAAATCACCTCATACAGCATTGGAGTCACGGCTTTTATTATCGTGGGAGCAAACGCTGTTGCTGTCAAGATAAATAAATCCATGCTGCAACTGAATGGCGTACCTGCTAAGCAAACGATGGTTAACATTAAAAAAAGTAACATTACAGTATAACAGTAAGACCGTACAAAGATACAAAAAAATAAATATAAAAAATGTATTAATGCAACCTGTGCCTAAAATATATATATGCTGAAGCATGGGGGCATCCGCCGGCAAATGTTAGGAGCAAATTGTTCCTTCGCCCCTGCTGCACCCATGCTTCGGCATTCATGCTCTTTTTTTAACGGTGGTGGTGAAATCACCTCCTACAGAGTTGGAGTCACGGCTTTATGTATCGTGGGAGCAAACGCTGTTGCTGTCAAGATGAATAAATCTGCGCTGCAACTGAATGGCGTACCTGCTAAGCAAATTATGGTTAACATTAAAACAAAGTAGCATTACATTATAACAGTAAAACCTTATCATACCATATCTGCAAAGCAAATACAAAAAAATTGTAAAAAAATGTAAACTGTATTAATGTAACCTGTGCCTAATTATATATATTGTAATAGTCAGAGTCCCGGTCCCTATGAAATGGGAGGTAAAATGGACACAGGGTTTGCGTGTCTGCGGACCGCAGAACTACAGAGTGTAGCGTTTAAATGGAGAAAAGTGCTCTGTCAGTTTTCTCCAGGTTTTGATAGTTCTGAATGGGGCTGTGTAGTTGGAGATCCTGCAGAGACTTGGGCGGGATGGGGTCTCCAACCCTGTGTCCAGATCTTACAGACAGCCAGCAGGTTGGGTTCCCAGCTGAACACTGACAATATAATCAGGGACTGGTCAGAACAGAGAGAGAGGTGGAAGGTGTGCAGCTGGCTGTTGCTGCAAGACATCCCTGGTGTGTGGGGATCTGTCTGTCTGCCCTGGAGACTACATCCCTGGTGTGGGGGGACTTTGTGTCTGAAGGATTGGGAGGCTGGTAGACCTGAGGTGACTAGCGAGTCCAAGAGGGGCTGAAGGAAGTCCGGAAGTCTGGGAGACGGTGGGCTGGAGAACCTGTTGAGGCCAGGAGTGTGCCAGGTTAGCAGGTACAGCAAGGCTAAGTAAGCCTAGGAGCCAGGAGGCTTGGTATTTTGAGTTCTGTGAACATTATTGGAGAAGAACCCCTGCGTGGGAAATCCTGTATGTGAACTGTTCTTTTGTTTCCTTCAATAAAAATGGGCTGCCATGCCCTCAAACATAACATCTGACTGTTGTGGACTCGCTAAAAAAACGCATTTACCATTGAGTTAAACCCCCAACGTTTACAGTGGTGGATTCAGCGGGCACAAGGCGGTGAAATCCGGGTCCTTGCTACAGTGGTGAGTCGCATCAGGAACTGCTGCTAGCTGTGTGTGGCAGCCAGGCAAACAGCATTGCACAGAAATTTGATGGGACTGTGTTGTGTACCTGTGAAAGGAGAATCGCATTTTTTTTTCTCTCTTCTCTGCTATGAACTGTGTTACTGGTTGCTGTGTGCAACACCGCAAGGATGGGGCGGTCAAAACAGAAAAAGGAGGCGTTTCTTGCTGAAGCCAGAGATAGAGCTCTGTGGCTGGAGGAGTTGTTACTGCCTGATAGAACCCCATACATGCCTGAACAAAGTTTTTCGAGTGAAAAGAGGGCTGCTGTCGCCCCTAGCAACACTGCTGCAATGAGTGCATATGGGACTGCTAGTGTGGAGCATCCACCAGCGTTTGAATCTGCAGTGGATTGGTGCAAGCGGCACCTGGCAGGAATGGACAAAACTGAAGTGGAAGGCAAGCCAACCTTCGCTACAAAGAGAGGTGTTGTTGCCCCTGGCAACGCTGCTGCAGTTAAACAAGCAGCTATTGCAAAAAGTGTGAAAGCGACACAGCTTAAGACAGGATCCAGCGGAGGGAAGCCTGTGTTCTGTGCCAGAAGAGAGGCTGACCAAAGGCCAGGTTGGGGAGTGGTTGCCCATAGCAACACAGATGAGGCCAGTCGGGCTGTCTGTGCACCATGGGGTGTGCCTGCCAAGCGTCATGACAAGTGGCTTCCGGAGGAGCCAATACAGCCTGTTGGAGAGAGGCAACAATACTTTGCTGGGAGAGTGCGATCTCCCATGGCAACAGAGAGCCAGGCATTGAGGAGATGCCAAGAAATGAAATTTCAGCATCCAGTACCGCGCCTGGAATGTGGCCGAGTGGGACATGGCATCTTTACTTGCCCAAAGTTCTGGAACACCGCTGAGGAATCTGGAAAGGCTGCAGTGTCATCCTGTGGCCCCAAAGAGACAGTAGCTGGTATAGATGCAGCTCAGAGACAGCGCACTCAAGTGAAGACTATGATACCAGCCACTGAGAATGGTAAGACTGTTTCAATGTATCGCAGTGAAGTGGGAGTGTGTCCAGCGGAGAGATCTGCACTACAAATGGACATGGACTTGCTGCAGAGCAGTGGGATGGCATATGGGGAAGCCCAGCTGACAGCAAGGTTAAAGATTCAAATGGACATGGGGACTGTGCATGCACCTGCTATAATCCAGCAGAGTACTGGGAAAGTTGAACTAGGGGTGACCAAAAGTGTCTTTGTGCCATGTTCCCTAGTGACAGGTGCTGCAGAGTTGCCCAGGGAAACCTCCAATGAGCTTGCAGTGGCTAAGCAGGGCGTTTCCCAGGTCAGCTATGGAGCTGCTCAAGGAGCAAAGAGTTCCCCTTTAAAAATAGAGGGTGCTGTGAGGAGAGGCTCACAGGTTGTTGTGGGTAATGGACAATGTGCAAAAGTAGAAGTTATGTCTAAGCGTAATGAAAATTCTGATTGTTATGCTGATAAAAGGGTAAATGTTGGCAAATGTGATGGTATTGGTGATGATGACATTGAAAAATGTGTTTCCTTTAATGTCATGTCTGCAAATGTTGAAAATGTGTTTACTACCAATGGTGGGAGGAGGATATCTCCCATAGCAACCGGACGCACAGGATTGTCCAGGGAAGTCTCATGGGATCTCCATGGGTTGGAGCCAGAGGTTTTCCAGGATGGTTGTGGTGCTACTCTGGTGAAACAAGGGAAGACTGTGTCGCACAGTGAGTGTGTGTGGGCGCTGCCCCACAACCCTAAGTGTAACCCAGTTGTCAAGGGGTTAATTCAGCCTGCAAAAGCTGAAAGTGCAGAGCTGTATGTGTCAGTAGCGCCCCCAGAGCTGGTAGGGGAAAAGCATGTATTACAACCTGCCTTGTCAGATGTGTCATCCCAAGGGGATATGTATAGAAATGACCCAGGTGATGTTGTGGCTAGTGAATCCCCGGTTCCTTTGGTGCCTCTTGGGACAGGTGTTGCAGCGCTGCAGAATGCCTGTCAGGGAAGTACCACAGACTGGGAAGCATGGTGCAAGGAAACAGTCGCAACGCTAAACAAAGTAACCATGAGTTATAAAGCAATGATAGGAGACAAATGTGTGGACACAACATCTGTTATGCCAGACAGAGGGTTTGCAGAGTGGCCGGTGCTCAAGGGCATGTCAGTCCCTGTGAAGGTTGGTTTCCTCCAGTCAGAAGGACCGGTTAAGGGCGCATGCATGGCAGATGTGTTATCCGCAGCCCAACCGCTGGAAAATAGTGAGCGAAAAAATGCCAATGTGACTTATGACCTGCAGCGGCTCACTGATGCTGTGACGGAAGGGATAAATGTGAGATGTACGTCTGACGGCGCTCCAGTTGAGCACCAGGCTGTGAAGACTGATACCGCCAGTGAGGTGGGGGTTGCTGAAAATGTCTCTACCTTTCCAGCTTCAGTGGATGAGCCCCTCCATGTCATTGATAATGGAAAAGTCCCTAGAAAGGTCTTGTATGTAGACGTGGGTCGCATTAAGGTGACTAATGTATTGTTAAAAATGCTTAAAGTCCAGAAAGGCAATTTGCTGTACACTTGGGTGCCTCCATTGTGGTCGGACAAGGTGGTACTGCGTAGTACCAGTAGGTGGAGCCAAGTAGTACAGGCTATTCTTTATGGTGATTACAAGAGGAACTGGTTGGTACCATGTTTATTGGCAGTGTGGCAGATGGTCTCAAAGTTCTCTGAGAGGGTACTTCCAGTTACCGGTTTGGATGGAAGTTGCTCAGGAGAACGTTTGACAACATCAGAAGTCTCTCCGCCTGATGCGGTGACTAGGAAAATTTCTGCTGATGCAGTCCAGAGTGCGGCTGAGCGGTGGTCAGTAGAGGGCACGGACACTGCTTCACCCACTAGACTTTACAGGAAGGAAGGGAGCGAAATGGACGTGGCAGTAGCAGAGATTTTACCTGTCAATCGTACAAATTAAAGTACTCAGAGACACTGTGGGAGAAAGTGCTAAAGGAACAGGTTCTCTATATGAAGAATGTGAGGGTTTCAGGAAAGGCAGTGTTACCCTGAGAAAAGAAAATAAGCCCAGGAACCCCAGAAGAGGGAGAAAGCGTAGGATAGAAAAAAGTGGGATCCCATGGAGAGTCAGGGTAGGACTGACCTGGAAGCGCACCCGAAAAAAGGGTTGGGCCTACGCGGCTGACAGCCGGCACAGAGGTGTCCCAACCCTAATGACGTGTGCTGGTGTTCTGCCCCCTTCGGGATCAAAACAAAGGGGGGGGATATGTAATAGTCAGAGTCCCGGTCCCTATGAAATGGGAGGTAAAATGGACACAGGGTTTGCGTGTCTGCGGACCGCAGAACTACAGAGCGTAGCGTTTAAATGGAGAAAAGTGCTCTGTCAGTTTTCTCCAGGTTTTGATAGTTCTGAATGGGGCTGTGTAGTTGGAGATCCTGCAGAGACTTGGGCGGGATGGGGTCTCCAACCCTGTGTCCAGATCTTACAGACAGCCAGCAGGTTGGGTTCCCAGCTGAACACTGACAATATAATCAGGGACTGGTCAGAACAGAGAGAGAGGTGGAAGGTGTGCAGCTGGCTGTTGCTGCAAGACATCCCTGGTGTGTGGGGATCTGTCTGTCTGCCCTGGAGACTACATCCCTGGTGTGGGGGGACTTTGTGTCTGAAGGATTGGGAGGCTGGTAGACCTGAGGTGACTAGCGAGTCCAAGAGGGGCTGAAGGAAGTCCGGAAGTCTGGGAGACGGTGGGCTGGAGAACCTGTTGAGGCCAGGAGTGTGCCAGGTTAGCAGGTACAGCAAGGCTAAGTAAGCCTAGGAGCCAGGAGGCTTGGTATTTTGAGTTCTGTGAACATTATTGGAGAAGAACCCCTGCGTGGGAAATCCTGTATGTGAACTGTTCTTTTGTTTCCTTCAATAAAAATGGGCTGCCATGCCCTCAAACATAACATCTGACTGCTGTCGACTCGCTAAAAAAACGCATTTACCATTGAGTTAAACCCCCAACGTTTACAATATATATATATATATATATATATGCTCTTTTTTTTAACTGTGGTGGTGAAATCACCTCCTACAGCGTTGGAGTCGCGGCTTTTTGTATCGTGGGAGCAAACACTGTTGCTGTCAAGATAAATAAATCCGTGCTGCAACTGAATGGCGTACTTGCTAAGCAAATGATGGTTAACATTAAAACAAAGTAACATTACAGTATAACAAAATGATATGTAACGTGTGATAACTAATGCGCTACTGTGACCAGTGAAGTGAAAGAGTGGCTGTGGTAGCCTAATAAGAACGTGAAAGCTGCTATATCTCAAAGTGTTCACTAAATACACAAATAGGTAAGGTAAGGGGGGGGGAATGATAAGCGCTAACACATGAGTGGAGTGTATAACAAATGGTAGACCTAGGTCCGTGAGTAATAATGTAGGATACAATGTAACACAGTGGAACACAAAGTAACAATAATAAAATCACACCCAGTGAAAAAGTGAGAGTGAAGGGGAAATCACAAAGCGAATGTGACAATGACCCAAGGTCTCCAAATGATAAGTGTAAATAAATAATGGCTTGCACTGAACATAAATAAACACAAAATAAATAAATAATCAATGAATTTAACAGTCCAAAATGGTGTTCTGAAGAAGTCACGCGCTCTGTGACGTAGCACCGTAGAGCTTGTTTGAGGCAAATCGAGAGTCCATCACCACCGGAGGTCCTCAGAGTAGAAGTAAGACGGCGTTTTTACGCCGAGCTTCACCTGTCTTATGCACATTGTTTTTATCTACATGTAAGAGTCCACTTTTAAGGGTTAAATAAATTATCTTTGCATACGTACCTTACCATTTGGGCACTCCTCTTTTGTTTTCCCGTTGATCTACAAGCATTCATTTAGCCCCCCTCACTCCAGTCTGAGGGCATTGATCTTTAACAAGGGAAACTGGGAGAACATTGGAGTGTGGAAGGAGATGAGCCTGAGCCCAGGAGATGCATTGATCTGAGTTTCATGCATTTTCCCCACCGAGTTAAGGTGAGAGTTCTGGGAGACTATTAGTGAACACCCCCTCACTATTCGGGCACTCATCTATCCATCACCAGCGGAAGATTTCTGGACACCATTTTGGACTGTTTCTTATTCATTGATTATTTATTTATTTTTTGTTTATTTATGTTCAGTGCAAGCTACTATTCATTTACACTTATCATTTAGAGACCTTGGGTCATAGTCACATTCGCTTTGTGATTTCCCCTTCACTCTCAACCTGTGCCTAAAATATATATATATGCCGAAGCATGTGGGCATCTGCCCGCAAAAGTTAGGAGCAAATCGCTCAGCCGCTCTTGCTGCCCCCATGCTTTGGCATATATGTTCTTTTTTTTTTTTAACTGTGGTGGTGAAATCACCTCCTACAGCACTGGAGTCACAGCTTTATGTATCGTAGGAGCAAACGCTGTTGCTGCCAAGATAAATAAATCCATGCTGCAGCTGAATGGCGTACCTATATATATATATGCCATATGCCTGCCCTAGCCATTCTGTCGACGTATATCGTCGTGCGGCAGTCGGCAAGTTGTTAAAAGCCTTTGCAGGTTACCACTTTAGATTTACAGAGGAGGTCTATTGCTAAAATTACTGTCCTCGATCTGATATTCACGATCTGACATTCGCGGTTATACCTCACATGCATGGAACAATTGCTGTTTACATATAACATGAGACTGACACTTTCATTTTTTTTTTTTTTTATCATTTTTATTGTTATCTCAGGGAATGTAAATATCCCCTATGATAGCAATAGGTAGGGACAGGTACTCTTTTTTTTTTTTTTTTGGATCTATTAAACTCTAGATCTGTCCTCGGCCCTCAAAGCATCTGACCACACCAAAATCGGTGTGATAAGATGCTTTCAAAATTTACCAATGGCGCTGTTTATATCAGGCAAAATCAAAGTCATGAAATACTCTTAACTTCTGGTTTCTTAGGCCATAGACATGATTGGAAACATTCTGGTCTCCGATTAGCTCTATGGTCAACTGGCGGAACCATCGCCTGCATTCTCATGTTCCCCGGTGGGACAGGAGAGCCAGAGAAAACTATGAAAGATGGCAGGAGGGGGATGTTCCCTCCCACTGTTAGTAAAAGCAGTCTAACGGCTAATTAGCCGCTAGGATTACTTTTATATGAGAGCTGACCACTGGCTGAAAAGAACGATACCAAGAAGATACCTAAACCCGCAGGCATCATTCTGGTATAACCACTCAAAGTTCAGCAACATTCCAGTACATTGCTGGTCCATTGTGACAGTATGCGAGGTGAGATACATGATAATCGCTACATCTCACCTCGCATTCGGTCCATTGTAAGGAACTGAATCAGAATCCTGCCCGTTTTTCTCCAGCCTCTGTAGCAGGTTGGGTTTCGGTCCGGATGTTCTGGTCCACTTGAGTCTACTCTCAGGCCAGAGCAAAGCAGTGCTCTCGCCTGAGACCCAGAAGGGAATCTGAGTGAGAGGAGCTCTGTTGGTTGGATTGAAAAAGAAAGGTTTGCTTTACCTTATATTTTGTGGGTGACAGGGACCAGCCCCACACCGTATAGAGAGCAGTTACTGTTTAGTTTAGTGCCAAACGGCAAGGATTAGATTTACTGTTTTGGTTATTTTTTTTATGACTATTGCAAACCACTTGTAAATAAAGCTGGCAACACGCCATGTTTTAAAGAAACTGCCCGTACACTGACCTTCATTCTGGGAAAAGGTGATTCCCACAAGCTTATCTCCCACAGCATATATTGTAATGTTCTTTTTTTTTCATGCAGCCTGTGGGCTGAACAAAAAATGAGATTGATCGGTGGGTATGCCCACCATTAGAATACCTCCCTTCATCCACCCACTTCTAATGATAGGCATACATGCATTTATATATCCTGAAGCATGGGGGCATCCGCCCGCAAAAGTTAGGAGCAAATCGCTCCTCCGCCCCTGCTGCCCCCATGCTTCGGCATATATGCTCTTTTTTTTTTAACTGTGGTGGTGAAATCAATTGTTGCTGTCAAGATAAATGAATCCGCGCTGCAACTGAATGACGTACCTGCTAAGCAAATGATGGTTAACATTAAAACAAAGTAACATTACAGTATAACAGTAAGACCTTACCTGTCACAGAGCTCATACAACTTGACACCATATCTGGCACGCTTGCTGGGAAGATACTATTTGAAAGACAAGCGGACATGGACTCATCAATGCAGACAACTTGATCGGGAGTAAGCAAGGCTGCACACTGTTGGTTGAAGTGAGTCCCCCTGTGATGTAGATGACAGTCCCCCTGTGATGTAGGTGATGATAGGAGTGTGACCTCACAGGGCACCATAGCTAAATCACTCTGCTCCTCCTGCCCACCCCATAGAAAAGCATTCTTAGTGACACTTAGTTGCAGTTCTGGCACCACTGTGAGTAACCAGACAGGCTGACAACAGTGTGTGACATTAAACTTGAGCTGCATTGGCAACATTAAAGCTGTAGTAGCTGGTGTGAGCCACAACCCCCCCCCCCCCTCCTCACACTCCCTAGGTACACCACTGCCCCTCATTCTCCCCTTATTGCAGAGCTCCCCTCTCCTCCCACCCCCCAGTACTGACTCCCCTCACTCCCTAATCCCCCAGTACTGACTCCCCTCACTCCCTAGTCCCCCTATTACACAGAGCGCCCACCCCCCAGTACTGACTCCCCTCACTCCCTAGTCCCCCCATTACACAGAGCGCCCACCCCACAGTACTGACTCCACTCACTTCCTAGTCCCCCCATTACACAGAGCGCTCCCAAGAACTGACCCCCCTCACCCCCTAGTCCCCCATTACACAGAGTGCCCATATCCAGGACTGACTCCCCTCACCCCCTAGTCCCCTCATTACACAGAGCACCCACACCCCAGTACTGAGTCCCCTCACACCCTAGTCCCTTCCCTACACAGAGCGCCCACACCCCAGTACTCACTTCCCTCACTCCCTAGACCCCCCCATTACACAGAGCACCCACCCCCCAGTACTGACTCCCCTCACTCCCTAGTCCCCCCATTACACAGAGCGCCCACCCCCCAGTACTGACTCCACTCACTTCCTAGTCCCCCCATTACACAGAGCGCTCCCAAGTACTGACCCCCCTCACCCCCTAGTCCCCCATTACACAGAGTGCCCATATCCAGGACTGACTCCCCTCACCCCCTAGTCCCCTCATTACACAGAGCACCCACACCCCAGTACTGACTCCCCTCACACCCTAGTCCCTTCCCTACACAGAGCGCCCACACCCCAGTACTCACTTCCCTCACTCCCTAGACCCCCCCATTACACAGAGCACCCACCCCCAGTACTGACTACCCTCACCCCCTAGTCCCCCATTACAAAGAGCTCCCACCCCCCAGTAGTGACTCCCCTCACCCCCTAGTCCCCCCATTACACAGAGCGCCCACCTTCCAGGACTGGCTCCCCTCAACCCCTAGTCCCCTTATTACACATAGCTCCCACCCTCAGTACTGACTCCCCTCACATCTTAGTCCCCCCGTTTAACAGAGTGCCCACCCCCAGTACTGGCCTTCCTTACATCCTAGTCCCCCCATTACACAGAGTGCCCACCCCCCCAGTGCTGACTCCCCTCTCCCCCTAGTCCCCAAATAAAAACAGAGTGCCCACCCCCCAGTACTGACTACCCTCACCACCTAGTCCCCTCTTTACACAGAGCGCTCCGGCCCAGTAATCCCCTCATCCCCCAGTCCCCCTAATCACACAGAGTCCCTCATCCCATTGCGTCCCCCTGTCCCTCATCCCATTGCGTCCCCCTGTCCCTCATCCCATGGCGTCCCCCTGTCCCTCATCCCATGGCGTCCCCCTGTCCCTCATCCCATGGCGTCCCCCTGTCCCTCATCCCATGGCGTCCCCCTGTCCCTCATCCCATGGCGTCCCCCTGTCCCTCATCCCATGGCGTCCCCCTGTCCCTCATCCCATGGCGTCCCCCTGTCCCTCATCCCATGGCGTCCCCCTGTCCCTCATCCCATGGCATCACCAAGTCCCTCTTCCCACGGCATCCATCTGTCCTCTTCCCACAGCATCCACCTGTCCTCTTCCCACGGCATCCACCTGTCCTCTTCCCACGGCATTCATCTGTCCTCTTTTACGGCATCCATCTGTCCTCTTTTACGGCATCCATCTGTCCTCTTTTACGGCATCCATCTGTCCTCTTTTACGGCATCCATCTGTCCTCTTCCCACGGCATCCATCTGTCCTCTTCCCACGGCATCCATCTGTCCTCTTCCCACGGCATCCATCTGTCCTCTTCCCACGGCATCCATCTGTCCTCTTCCCACGGCATCCATCTGTCCTCTTCCCACGGCATCCATCTGTCCTCTTTTACGGCATCCATCTGTCCTCTTTTACGGCATCCGTCTGTCCTCTTTCCACGGCATCCATCTGTCCTCTTCCCACGGCATCCATCTGTCCTCTTTCCACAGCATCCGTCTGTCCTCTTCCCACGGCATCCATCTGTCCTCTTCCCATGGTATTCCCCCCTGTCCCTCTTCCCACGGTGTCCCTCTGTCCCTCTTCCCACGACGTCCCCCTGTAAAAATAATAATAAAAATATCATAGGAAACCATCTGCCCCACACTCTGGCAGTAAAATACTCCCAAAAATCTAGTGCGTGGGCCAGTGATCCCGGTGAGATTCCTCCATTCCTTCATGGTGCAGCTTTGATCTGGTGGTGGTGACTCGGATGGTTGAGATGATGTTTTCATCTTTAATCTTTCACTGACAAATGTAAAATTGCTGATTGTTGGTCCTCTGGTAATATGGAAATACTTCCGAGGACATAATAGCGGCCATATAGAGTTTACGATGTTTTGGGACCTTTGGGTGCTGCAAAGAAAAAAATAGGAAACGTTAATCTCAATAGTTTAGACAGAAATTGATTATAAACGTTAAGTGTATGTCATTTACCCGCTCACATTCCTGTGCGATTCCTGTGACGGTGCATTTTAATCCCATTCACTTGAATGGGCTGAAATCGCACTGAACTGCAACAAAAGTAGTACGGTGGAATCTTGGATTGCGAGTACCGCGAATAACGAGCGTTTCGCAATACGAGCACTGTATTTGAAAAAACCCTAACTCGGTTTGCGAGTGTTGTTTGGCAAAACAGGCAGGATTCAGGCCAAAGCGGTGGGCATTTGGCCTGAGGTGGGGGGGGGCAGGCGATCGGCGCCATTCGGAAATGTTCGGAAAGACACAGAAATACTCAGTTCCCGAGCCTTTCCGAGGTTTGTCGAGGTGTCCTCAGGCCTTTCTGTCCACCTCTGGCCGCATGCGTTATTGCATGCCATTAAAGTCAATGCGGAACAAATTATTTTCGTTTCCATTGACTTCAGTGGGGAAACTTGCTTTGATGTGCGAGTACTTTGGATTACAAGCATTCTCCTGGAATGGATTATGCTCATTATCTAAAGGTTCCACTATACATGATCTATTTAAAAAAAAAAACACAATGCAATCGGATCAAAAAGTACTTCTAAAGCATGCAATCCGGTGTAGGCACTGTGTTTGTGACCTAGAAAACCTCTACACCCACCCCCCCCCCCCCCTCACCAAATGTGCCCAAACTCCTTTCTTCATAAAATACTTACAGGTAGAGATAGCAAATGATTTATTGGGGGTGACCATCCCAACTCCACCTCAAGCCAGTTTATCTTCTTGAAAAATGGATGCTGTTTGATATCTCTGAGCTCCATTCGCCTGCAGCTCCTGTTTTTTCTGAAGTAGCTATAATGTCTCTAATAGTAGTCTATTGAACCCCACCGTCAGCCTACTGTTACGTTATAGTAGTATTGTACAGTATGTAAAGCTTTCTATTAAAGGGGTATTAATGGTTTGTTTTTTTAAATAACAAACATACCATACTTACCTCCACTGTGCAGTTCGTTTTGCACAAAGTGGCCCCGATCCTGGTCTTCTGGGGTCCCTCGGCAGCTGTCTTGGCTCCTCCCTGCAAGAGCTAACCCCCCCTCTGGGAAGCGCTCTCTCAAGGGGGTAAGCTTGTGGACGCACTCCCGTGTGATATACTCGGCGCCGTCGCCGCCGAGTGTATCACTCAGCCCCGCCCCCTGGCCCCCACCCCTATGCATTAAGGGAAAAAAACATTCGATGCTTACAGTGCCCTTCAGCCCCCCATTTACTTACCTGAGCCCTCGAAAGTCCCGTGTTGTGAACGTGATGTCTTCTCGGCCGGGCTTCTTGGCTCTTCTCAGCTCTTCATTGAAAAGATTGATCGCAGCACAGCCATTGGCTTGCGCTGCTGTCAATCAACTCCAATGAGAGGGCCGGGGGCGGGGCCGAGTCCTGTAGTTGGCGACTATGGGCGCCGACTACAGGATTCAGGAGTGCGCCCGCCACGTAACCCCCTTGGGAGAGCGCTTCCCAGGGGTTGGTTAGCTAATGCGGGGAGGAGCCGAGACAGCCACCAAGGAACCCCAGAAGACGTGGATCGGAGCCACTCTGTGCAAAACAAGGAGGTAAGTATGGTATGTTTGTTATTTTAAAAACAAAAAAATGTAAACCTTTACAACCCCTTTACGTTAGCCAGCCCTGGAAAATGTGCTATATTTCCAGTATAAAGACCTGTTTGTACTTACCCTTCCAATGAGTCTATAAGGTCAACATTCATCTCCTTTGGATACTCAGGATGAATCATAGTAATTTCATCCTTCAGCCATTTTTTAGTCCTGAAATATTTGCAGAAAGGATAAACACCAGTCGCCAATTCGTATAGTGTAATCCCCAGTGCGAAATAGTCGATTGTGGCATCATACGGTAGACTGTCATAGACCTGTAGATAGAAAAGAGAGGAAAGAAAAGAGAAGAATGATGAGATCGTTGTCATGGCCAGGCATGGGACAGAGATGGTTCTATGCCAGCATAAGTGATGTATTAATCCTCCCAAGTGTCCTGATCTCTCTGGGTTAAGACTAATGCCGCGTACACACGGTCGTTTTTTGCGATGAAAAAAAAACGACGTTTTCTGTGAAGTAAAAAACGACGTTTTTGAAACGTCACTTTTCAAAGACGATGTTGCCTACACACCATCGTTTTTTCACAAAAAGCGAGGTTACGTTCACCACCCTTTTCCATTGAAGCTCGCTTCATAACTAGCTTCTGGGCATGCGCGGGTTGAAAAACGTCGTTTTGAACGACGTTTTTGCTACACACGGTGACTTTTTGTGAAACAAAAAACTACGTTTTGAAAAACGACACAAAAAATTCAAGCATGTTGGAATTTTTTTTTGGTCGTTTTTTTTAAGACAAAAAACGAGGTTTTGGCCACACACGATCAATTTAAATGACGTTTTAAAAAACGTCGTTTTTTTTCATCGCAAAAAACGACCGTGTGTACGCGGCATAAGACTAGATCTAAATCAAAATTTGTTGCCAAAATTAACACTGGTCCCACCATGTTATAATAAGTAAGGACTACCGTGAGAAGCCTCCACCTTATTTGTATCTCTAACTTGAGTTAGTGGATAATGATGGAGCTGATGTTGGGTTCCAATTAATGGCTGGATGAAGATCTCCATGTATATACAGCCTCAGAAGAACATTTCTTTAGTATTCAACACCGCCCACTTTTGTTAGTTATTTAGTCCCAGCCTGGAAACCCAATGACATGGGACACCCGGGACATGAGAGGAGGCATTTTTCACTAAGTGAAAGTGCAATGCCCTGTAAACTCTACCAATAATGAAGATAAACACTAAAATGAAGTCAGTAGACTGTTTTAACCTCTGGGGAAAGATATACTCTGGTGCCTGCACCCGGTCCTGTAAACTTCTTTGGCTCGAAGATGTCGGTGATTGCCAGTCCAAAATCGCAAATCTTGGCATGGCCTGTGCTTCTCAGCAATATGTTTTCTGGCTTAATGTCCCTGCAAAGAGAAGAAAGTTAGTATATATCACACAATAACATAAGTATTAGAAGACTTTCATTCTAGGGCAGGGGTCTACAAACTTTCTAAAGAAAGGGCCAGCTTACTGTCCTACAGACTTTAGGGGGGGCAAGGTGGGAATAGACAATGTCTCAGGCTTGGTGGTCGATGGGAGTAAAAAAAAAAATAGCATAGTGCCCATTGTTCAGTGAGAAATGGTGCCTCATTGTTGGTGTAATTGGGAAGAATAGGACTTTGATCCTAGGGCAGGGGTCTACAACCTTCTAAAGAAAGGGACAGCTTACTGTCCTTCAGACTTTAGGGGGGGCAAGGTGTGAATAGACAACGTCTTATGCCGCGTACACACGGTCGTTTTTTGCGATGAAAAAAAACAACGTTTTTTAAAACGTCATTTAAATTGATCGTGTGTGGGCAAAACGTCGTTTTTTGTCTTCAAAAAAACGACCAAAAAAAATTCCAACATGCTTGAATTTTTTGTGTCGTTTTTCAAAATGTCGTTTTTTGTTTCACAAAAAGTCACCGTGTGTAGCAAAAACGTAGTTTAAAACGACGTTTTTCAACCCGCGCATGCCCAGAAGCTAGTTATGAAGTGAGCTTCAATGGAAAAGGGTGGTGAACGTAACCTTGCTTTTTGTGAAAAAACGATGGTGTGTATGCAAAATTGTCTTTGAAAAGTGACGTTTCAAAAACGTCGTTTTTTACTTCACAGAAAACGTCGTTTTTTTTCATCACAAAAAATGATCGTGTGTACGCGGCATTAGGCTTGGTGATCGTGCGAGTAAAAAGAATTACATAGTGCCCATGGTTCAGTGAGGAATTGGTGCCTCATTGTTGGTGTAATTGGGAAGAATAGGACTGTGATTCTAGGGCATGGATCTACCTACTTTCTAAAGAAAGGGTCAGCTTACCGTCCTACAGACTTTAGGGGGGGGGGGCAAGTGGGAATAGACAATGTCTTAGGCTTAGTGGTCGGTGGGAGTAAAAATAATTATATAGTGCCCATGGTTCAGTGAGGAATGGTGCCTCATTGTTGGTGTCATTGGGAAGAATAGTTTTTTTTTTTTTTTTTTCTGTTGTTTTGAGGGGGAGGGGGGGGGGAATAAAGACAAAAGGAAGTAGGGTAATACAAGAAGGAAGAGATAAGAACGGAACTCAAGGAAAAGGGGAGGTGAGGGATATGGCGGGTGAGAGAAGAGAGGGGGGAGAGAGGAGGAGAGTAAAGAGGGAAGAGAATGAGTAGGATAAATAGAAGTGACCTCAGAACCTCTAAATATACCCCTGAAACTTGAAGGACCGTAAGATAATAAAGGCTATGCTTATTAAGTGGACCCTAATGTAGGATCTATTCTAAGGATGTGAAGCTAATACTCCTCAAGTAAAGAAAGAATCTTGTTCTACGGAGTAGCTAGCGTTAAATAATTTCCTGTAGGTGGGAGATTAGGAAGGGAAGGTATATTGATTGATTATAAGTTTTGGGAAGAATAGTTTATAGATTGTAAAGTCTGACGTTGTTATATTTATATTATACAAATGTAAATACTTCCCAACATTCCAAAAAAAAAAAAATATATTGTAAGCTCTTCAAAAGCGACTAAAAAAGCTCTTCAAAAACGAAAAGCGCTCAGTGTTTTTACTGGCAGTTTTTAGAAGCACCTCAGTGCAAAAGTGGCCTAAGATTTTTGTAGATTTTATAAGAGACAGGTATATGCTGTCATTATGTCCTCTACAAATCAGAAGCCAGGGGTTGGTTTAACCATTTTACCCATAATTAGAAGTAGCAATTTCAGTGATGTCACCCTTAATTTTACTGCATGGTTAATCATATTATTACAATACTTACGTGTGTACGATGCCCTTGCAATGAAGGTATCGAAGTCCAAATATAATTTCTGCTGCAAGGATTCGAGTGGCATCTATAGGAATTGGGGCTGAATTTCTGATGAGATGTTTTAAGTCTCCTCCGCTCAGATACTTCATCACAAAGACAAGATAGTTCTGTGTAAAAATAAGAGATAAAGATAAGGGTTAAAATGATAGATAGATATCCAGGGTTTGGCGGGGTCATTTATAGAGGCGGACAGTGTGGTCATTGCTCCATATAACATTCTTTGCATTTGGTGAGAAGGGGGAAGATTACTTACATTTGTCTGAAAGGCACCAAACAGATGGGTGAAAAAGACACTGTGCCTGGTCTCCTCTAGCACCTCGTGCTCTACCCGGACCTCGAGTCCATTATCTCCAACCAGATGGCACTTTTTCACAAACTTGACAGCAAGTGGATGGTCATAGGCAGCATGAGATGCTAATAGCACCTGAAGAAAAAAATAAGAGGAACATTATTAGTATGGTAAAATAATACTGTACATAACAAGGTACATACAGGAATGGGCACATTTTGCAAGAAAATCCACACGGTGGACTACTGCATGGCCAAACTATAGGAAAATTGACCTAATCACTTACCTTTCCGAAACCTCCCTGTCCCAGTTTACAATGGAATGTAAAGCTGGCCAAGGATAAAGGGCCTGACCCTGTGCTGGTGGATGGGGCTAGTAGGGATAGTTCCTCTTCAGTTTTGAATTTCAATGACCTATTGGTGTAGTTCCTTTCGGCCCGCAAAAATGACTCCTTGTCACTGATAGCTGGATCCAATGACCTTTTGGCATCCTTCCATTCGGCGCACAAAAATGACTCCTTGCCACTGATAGCTGGATCCAATGACCTTTTGGCGTCCTTCCATTCGGCACACAAAAATGAGTCCTTGCCACTGATAGCTGGATCCAATGACCTCTTGGCGTCATTCCATTCGTCCTTCGAGTAAGGCTTCTTCCCACTGATAGCTGGATCCAATGACTTCTTGATGCTGCTGAAGCAGTCATCATTTACTCCTAGGAAGAGACAGAAAATTCACATTTTAAACTTCTGTTAGCAAATTAGATCTGTGTAATTTAAAGTGTCTACCTGATTTGTGTTACTATATCAAACATGTTTCTGGTTAGAAATTCTTCATATACAACATGGGTAACGCGGTGGATGTTGGACTTAGGAACCAGTTCTCGGCGTATGGATTTTAGGGTGTTGGAAAAATATATATATATAATGTTTGGGGGTTTCTTGATAATTTTCTAGCAAAAAAAAAATTTTTAGCTTGTAAACACGAAATCTCAGAAAGAGGCTCGGCCCTTAAGTGGTTAAGCTACGGTTAAAGTATTTTAACATTGATTTGACCCATAAGCCAATAAAATACGGGATTGACTGAGCCCCCACACTAGTCCTAACAGTGAACCTGACCTTTCCATGGTTACCAAAGCTTCTCATACACAGTGATGGGCAGTGGGAGAGGAGTGGCTGGAGCATCTCTTCTCTGATTACATACAGAGCCCCAGGGGAGGGGAACAGACACATCATTACTAATCATTTATAAAAGAGGTCTATGAGGGGGCAGTTTTGATTGGGGCAATAGGATTTATGGTGGCAGTTTTTATGGGGCAGTTTTTTGATGGGGCAGTTTTTTGATGGGGCAGTTTTTTGATGGGGCAGTTTTTATGGGGCAGTTTTTATGGGGCAGATTTTGATGAGGCAGTTTTGGTGGAGGCAGTTTTTTTTTTTTAAATATGTTTTTATTGAGGAAGTTACACATCAGAGTAAATACAAAAACAGGACATATGAACATTTTTGAGGACATTCAGGGTAGAAGAACAGTATATGGAGGGGTCATCAAAGAAAAACAAAGGGGAGGGCATGAGCTTAGGGGTACATGTAGTAGATGGAATAGTCCTTCCAAAAAGAGGGGGGGGTAGGGGAGGAGGGAGGGATGGTTAGAGATCATCAGTCCCGCGAGGGATCCTGGTAAAGAAAGGACATTTTCTCAAAGTTCAATCTCTCCGTGGGAGTAAAAGTGTGCAACAGAAAGGAATTCCATAGGTGATAGAAGCGGTTCTTGCTCCGTTCGTGGGTCAGGTCCGTGTTGAGCCTGTCCTTGTATAAGAGCTGCAACAGTTCCTTTTTGACTTGAGCAGTAGTTGGGCAGTCGGCAGATATCCACTTCTGGAGGATGGCTCTCCGGGCGAGCAAGAGACAGATCAGGGTCCAATTCCTGCTCGGGGGTGTGGTAGGGGAAGACTAGGGGAGCAGTAGGGGGTCCCAGTAGCCAAAAATATGTAGTAGCGGGTCCTTGGGTATGCGCAACAGGGTGACGTCGAAAATGTATTGGATGACTTGGTCCCAGAATCTGGCTATGAGGGAGCAAGACCAGAACCTGTGAGCTAAGTTAGGTTTGGGTTGTTTACAGAGGGGGCATTCTGGGGTGGCATGGGCTCGGCTGAAGGGGATGTGGGCCCGGTGAACAATTTTGATCTGCGTCTCTCTCCATATCTCGTTAGGGATACGTTTATGGACGGTGGTGAGGCCATGAAGGAGCTTCCCCACCAGCTCAGGGTCGGGAGGTCTTTTGACCAGTTGGCCGCTGACGTTGATGCCAGGGGGGGTGTTGTGCAGGAGGAGGGGACGGTAAATGTCCGATATCTTGCACGAGGCCCGGGAGATAAGGGTGTCGGTGAAGGAGCTCTGGAACCTTTTTCTATCATCCCGGCAGGTATTTTTCAGAAAACTGATGCATTGAATATACTGGAATACGTGTGATGGAGGGAGAGAGAACTTGTCCGCCAGGGCTCTAAAGCCCATGGGGCGGCCTGAAAGAGGGTCACACAATGAATAAAAAATTTTGATACCCTTGATGCCAGTCGAGGTAAGGCTGGTTATCTAGGCCTGGTTGGAAGCTTGGGTTACCCAGGATTGGAAGGTGTCGTGAAATAGAGGATGGGATATTGAGGGCTTCCCTGACCTCTCTCCAGGCAATGACCGTATCCCGGAGAAGGAGATTGTGTTGGAGGGGAGGAGGGGCAGATTTCCAGTGACAATGGAGAAGGGCCGTAAGGGAGAAGGGGCGGACCATTGCTGATTCCAAGGGGTAGTTCGAGCATCTGGAGGACTGGGAAATCCAATCCAGGCCCGTTCTCAATAGACATGCCAGGTTGTATAGCCTGATGTTGGGAAGGGCAATGCCCCCCTCTTGTCTGGGAAGATGCAGTTTGGCAAATGCTATGCGCGCACGCCTGCCACGCCAGAGGAACTTGGAAATGGCTGAGTTTAGGGATTTGATGTTTTTGTGGCGAAGAAGTAGTGGGATGGTTTGTAGTGGGTACAACAGGCGTGCAAAACTGACCATCTTGACCAGGTGGCATCTTCCCAGCAGTGAGAGAGGCAGATCCATCCAGTTTCCCAGTTCTTGGGATATTTTGGTGAACAGGGGGGGGTAGTTGAGATGATATAGGGAGGAGGGCAATTTACCTATTTTTATTCCCAGGTAGGTGATATGGGACTTCGCAACAGTGAATAGCGAGCTTTGGGACCAAGAGGGGACAGATAGGGAACCTATGGGGAGTATTTCGCTCTTATTATAGTTAATACGAAGCCCAGAGCATTGCCTGAATTCGTAAAAAGTAGTCTTGATCGTGGACATGTCAAGTGAAGGGCTGGATGTGAAAATAAGGACGTCGTCGGCAAATAATGACGTGCGAAGGTCGTGATCGCTGACACGTATGCCATGAAGGGGGGCGATCTGGGTCAGGTGGCGGGACAGGGGTTCAAGCGCAATGTTGAAAAGGAGCGGGGAAAGCGGGCAGCCTTGCCTCGTGCCTTTGTGCAGCCTGAATTCCTCAGAGAGGAGGCCCGCAGCGACCAATCTCGCGGCAGGGGCAGTGTACATGGTGTCACGTACCTTACCAGAGGCCGAAGTGCCGAGAGGGCTTCCCTTGCGACTCGAGTGCAGAACGCCCCCTGGAGGTGAGACAGGGGACGCTATGCTCAGGGGTGCAGGAGTTGCCGGATGAGACTTGCTGGAATGATGCCAGGGAACAGATGTGCACCAGGATATGTAGTCCGGCAGGCGTACCACGGAAGTACCAGTAGGTTGGCAGGAAACCCAGGGGCGGAGTCAGGAGCCAAGCCGAGGTCATACACAGGAAGCAGGAAGTAACTGGAGCAGGTCAGAAGGCAAGCCGAGGTCATACACAGGAATCAGGAAGTAACTGGAGCAGGTCAGAAGGCAAGCCGAGGTCATACACAGGAATCAGTTCAGAGGACAAGCCAAGGTCATACACGGGAAGCAGGAAGTGACTGGAACAGATCAGAAGGCAAGCCGAGGTCATACACAGGAATCAGGAGCAAGGAATCAGTATCAGGTCAAGGACTGAAGATCATGCAGCAGTTTGGTAACTGCTGCAACCAGGTTTAAATAGGCACTGACGCATGGAGTCCTGCCCGTATTGCGTGCGTAACGGTGCGCGCGCGTGCACAGTAAACAACAGCGTATTCACTGTGTTGTTGCCCGTATGCGCGCACATGCGCCTGGTGCTCGTATTTGCGGGCATTATGCTCGTACTTGCGCGCATGCGCCTTGTGCTCGTATTTTCGGGCAATGTGCTCGTATTTGCGCGCATGCGCCTTGTGCTCGTATGTGCGCGCATGACAGGTCTGCCAGTTCTTTCACGGCCAATTCTCTGACACATGGACTCTATGAGGTGCGTGAAGGGGCCAGAGAAGCCCATTTTGGACATGACCATGGAGAGCCATTCGAAACTGACGTTATCGAAAGCCTTCTCCGCGTCTAAAGTGATGATGGCATGGTCTCCTGCCGGGTCATTTTTTGCGTGTTCGAGAGCCAGCATTACCTTCCTGATATTCATGGTGGCCGCCCTACCCTTTACAAAGCCCGATTGTGCAGGGTGGATCAGGGAGGGTATAATGGATGCCAACCTAGTGGCCGCTATCTTGGAGAGGATCTTAACGTCAAGATTTAAAAGTGAAATGGGCCTATAAGAGCCAGGTTCTAGGGGGTCTTTGCCCTTTTTCTCCAAGAGTTTTACGATGGCCTGATTGCCCGTTGGTAGGTAGGTCCCACCCGACCATATATGCTGGTAGACGTCGTGGAGGGGGGGAGACACAGTCGAACTAAAGGACTTATAAAATTCTCCCGTGAAGCCATCCGGGCCTGGAGCTTTGGAGGGGGCAAGCTGTTTGATGATGGATTGGACCTCCAGGATGGAGATAGGGGCATTAAGGGCTTCGAGTTGGGTGGGGGTTACCCGATCCAGAGAAATACGTTGTAGGAAATTGAGGGCCGTTGGCTTATCAATAGGGTCTGAGGCATATAGGGAGGAGTAGAATTGGTGCATAGTATTATTGATATCTTTCGAAGTGCTGTGTACAGAGCGCGACGGATCTCTCAGAGACATGATATGTGTCGGGCGGTTGGGTCCTTTTCTTAATCTGGAAAGGAGTCTACCTGCCTTGTTGCCAAACTTGTGGAGGGAGGCGTCTAGATGTGCCTTTTGGGTACGCTCGAGGGTGGCCGCCCAAGTATCAAAGGCCTGCTTAGCAGCAAACCAGGTGCTACGGTTGCTGGGGGAGTCATCAGTATAGAGGACCTGCTGGGCCTGATGCAGTGTTGCGCTGGCCTGTTTGTAGGCCATGTGGAGGCGAAGTAAATGGGAGCATGGAGTATGGCAGAAGTGGGATACAAGGACAGCAGACGGAGTAATGGTTGACTGGGAGAAAGAACGGAGGTGTTAACGGATCCCATAAAACGGGGAGAGAGCAGAGAGATAGGGAAGGGGAGATGGGGGAGGGAGGATGGGGATAAACATAGTGAACAACAACATTCGGGAACTTCACTTTTTTCCGCATGGAGCCACTGAATAGGCCAACTCCCAACCCAGGGCTCACTATGCAGCACTTCACCCGCAGCGACCGAAGGGGGGGTGTAGGCAGCAGAAGCAATGCGTGGGGGGGCAAGATCTAAACAGGTATCCCTGCGGAAGAACAGAAGGGCCCACACGTATCATATAAATGTATGCGAAAACCCAGTATAATACACAAGTAAAAAGCTAGAGCAACTATTACCAATCGTGCAAGAAGAACATAAAACAATGTAAAACAAAATAGCATTATAGAACAAAACAAAATAGCATAACAGCATAATAGCATTGGGCCTACCGTGGTCCCCCCGGGTGAGGGTGAGGGGGAGGCACGATGGAGGAGAAGGACCCAGAAGGGGGTCTAAGACGATCAAGGCGCAGCAAAGTTACACCAAGATGGTGCGGCCATCCAAAAAGAAAAAAAAGGGGGTTCAAGAGGAGGAGGTTTGTTGTCGGTCGGATCCAGAAGCCTTGAATCTTTTAGGACTACTCCCGTGTTCCAGGGCCCGGTTCGTGGGTGCAGCTCTGGGAGACAGGTTGTGGTGGGGGCCTGAGCGGTGGGACCTCAGAAAGGCCTCTGCTTCGGATGGGTCATGGAAGGAGAGTTGATCCCCGTTAGGTGCTCTGAGTCGAAGCACGGCCGGGAAGGCCTGAGTAAACTTGACTTGCATTCGGTGGAGCTCCGAGCAGATCTGCTGGAAAGCCTTCCTCCTCTTGGAGACGTCCATGGAGTAGTCCGAAAAAACCAAGATATTCATGCCGTCTATCTGGAGGGTCCTGGACTGCCTGAACTTCTGCAGGATGAGGGACTTATCCGAATAGTTGAGGTACTTGGCGATCACTGGACGTTGTGATTTGCGTTCAGAGTTGAAGAGGCCCATGCGGTGGGCGCGCTCAACCGTGCTGGGGCCTGGCAGGCCCAAGGCCTCGGGATGCGTCGTGAGCAGAGATCCGAAAGTGCCTGGGGTTGCAGCGATTCGGGGACGCCAATAAAGCGTAGATTGCTCCTCCTGGATCTATTTTCAAGGTCGTCCAGCTTGTCGAGTATATACTTGTTCGTCTTGTCTTGCGCATGTTCAAAGGATTGGGCCTGGTATAGTTCCTCTTCTTTGTGACCGATGCGGCTCTCAGCTTCATTCAGCCGGGATGCATGTTCCCCTAGTTGAGCCTGGATTTTCTGTATCCCTGCATTGATGGCCTTTTCAACTGAAGTTGCTATCATGGGGGATAATAGAGCAGCCACGGCCTGGGCCATCAGCTCAATGCTGTGCATATCCCCCGTTTGTGGGGGAGGTGAGGAGATGTGGACAGTCTGAGGGGTGGTTGGAGGGGCTGGTGTTACGCTCACCTCCATAGCAGGCGCCGTTTCCACGATCGGATCCATGACCGGATCCGTGTAGGCCGAAGCCGGGGCCTCGATTTGCGGCTGCCCCGTCCGCACGGCGGCTGCGTACGATCGCGCGCCGTTTTTTTCAAGGAACCTGTCCATCCTCGTCTGGGGGGATGGCGGATGGTTATCCCAGGGGTCGGTGGCGGGTCTGCAGGTTTTTATATGCAGATTTTGGAGCCTGTGTGCAGGATCTGAGTGAGCACACAGCTACTCCATGCGGCGCCTGAACCGGAAGTGGAGGCAGTTTTTGATGGGGCAATTAAATGGGCAGTTTATGATGGGGCAATTTTTATGGGGCAGTTTTTGATGGGGCAGTTTTTGATGTGGCAGTTTTGGTGGAGGCAGTTTTTATGGGGGCGTTCATGTCTGCAGTCTCTGACCATCTCCTGTATCATGTCTGCTGTCTCTGACCATCTCCTGTATCATGCCTGCAGTCTCTCACATCTCAACTACCTTGTCTACAGTCTCTGACCTTCTTCTGTACCATGTTTGCAGTCTCTGACCTTCTCCTGTACCATTTCTTTAGTTTCCATGACCTTCTCCTGTATCATGTCTGCAGTCTCAGGCCATTTCCCGTATCATGTCTGCGGTCTCTGACCATCTCCTGTACCATGTCTGCAGTCTCTGACAATCTCCTGTACCATGTCTGTAGTCTCTAGCCATCTTTTGTATCATGTCTGCAGTCTCTGACCATCTCCTGTATTATGTCTGCAGTCAATAAAGATCTCCCGTACCATGTCTGCAGTCTCTGACCATCTCCTGTATCATGTCTGCAGTCTCTGATAGGGTTACCATCTTTTCTTTAGCCAAACCCAAACACTTTACAAGCCTGGAATAGCTTTGGGTGCCCCACAGAGAATAGTAATGTGGTGCGCATATTGTGCTGCAGCGAAATTACTCTTGCTGACATTATTGCCCTGCCCCCAGTGATGTTGAACCTGCCCCCAGATGGCAACATATTTGTGTGTGACTATCTGGGTTACTTGGGGAGCCACAACCCAGTCTGAATAATGTGTCTGGGTTTCAGTCCGCCTAAAACCCACACACATGATTCAAAACCCAGACTGTCCGGGTGAATCCTGGACAGGTGGCAACCCTAGTCTCTGACCATCTCCTGTATCATGTCTGCAGTCTCTGACCATCTCCTGTATCATGTCTGCAGTCTCGGACCATCTCCTGTACTATGTCTGCAATATCTGACAATCTCTTGTATCATGTCTGCAGTCTTTCACTATCTCATATGCCATGTCTGTAGTCTCTGACCATCTCCTGTATCATGTCTGCAGTCTCTGACCATCTCCTGTGCCATGTCTGCAGTCTATGACCTTCTCCTGTACCATATCTGCAGGCTATGACCTTCTCCTGTTCCATGTCTGCAGTCTCTGACCATCTCCTGTACCATATCTGTAGTCTCTGACCATCTCCTGTATCATGTCTGCAGTCTCTGACCTTCTCCTGTACTGTGTCTGCAGTCTCTGACACTCTTGTGTATCATGTCTTCGGACTCTGACCATCTCCCGTATCATGTCTGCAGACTCTGACCATCTCCTGTATCATGTCTGAAGTCTCTGATCATTTCCTGCATCATGTCTGCAGTCTATGACCTTCTCCTGTATCATGTCTGCAGTCTATGACCATCTCCTGTACCATGCCTGCAGTCTCTAACCATCTTCTGTATCGTGTCTGCAGTCTCTGACCATCTCCTGTATCATGTCTGCAGTCTCTGACCTTCTCCTGTATCATGTCTGTGGTCTCTGACCATCTCCTGTACTATGTCTGCAATATCTGACAATCTCCTGTATCATGCCTGCAGTCTTTCACTATCTCATATGCCATGTCTGTAGTCTCTGACCATCTCCTGTATCATGTCTGCAGTCTCTGACCATCTCCTGTGCCATGTCTGCAGTATATGACCTTCTCCTGTACCATATCTGCAGGCTATGACCTTCTCCTGTTCCATGTCTGCAGTCTCTGACCATCTCCTGTATCATGTCTGCAGTCTCTGACCTTCTCCTGTACCGTGTCTTCAGTCTCTGACACTCTTGTGTATCATGTCTTCGGACTCTGACCATCTCCCGTATCATGTCTGCGTTCTCTGACCATCTCCTGTATCATGTCTGCAGTCTCTGACCATCTCCTGTATCATGTCTGCAGACTCTGACCATCTCCTGTATCATGTCTGCAGTCTCTGATCATTTCCTGTATCTTGTCTGCAGTCTATGACCTTCTCCTGTATCATGTCTGCAGTCTATGACCATCTCCTGTACCATGTCTGCAGTCTCTAACCATCTCCTGTATTGTGTCTGCAGTCTCTGACCATCTCCTGTATCATGTCTGCAGTCTCTGACCTTCTCCTGTATCATGTCTGTGCTCTCTGACCATCTCCTGTACCATGTCTGCAGTCTCTGACCATCTCCTGTATCATGTCTGCAGTCTCTGACCATCTCCTGTATCATGTCTGCAGTCTCTGACCATCTCCTGTATCGTGTCTGCAGTCTCTGACCATCTCCTGTATCATGTCTGCAGTCTCTGACCTTCTCCTGTATCATGTCTGTGGTCTCTGACCATCTCCTGTACTATGTCTGCAATATCTGACAATCTCCTGTATCATGTCTGCAGTCTTTCACTATCTCATATGCCATGTCTGTAGTCTCTGACCATCTCCTGTATCATGTCTGCAGTCTCTGACCATCTCCTGTGCCATGTCTGCAGTCTATGACCTTCTCCTGTACCATATCTGCAGGCGATGACCTTCTCTTGTTCCATGTCTGCAGTCTCTGACCATCTCCTGTACCATGTCTGCAGTCTCTGACCATCTCCTGTATCATGTCTGCAGTCTTTGACCTTCTCCTGTACCGTGTCTGCAGTCTCTGACACTCTTGTGTATCATGTCTTCGGACTCTGACAATCTCCCGTATCATGTCTGCGTTCTCTGACCGTCTCCTGTATCATGTCTGCAGTCTCTGATCATTTCCTGTATCATGTCTGCAGTCTATGACCTTCTCCTGTATCATGTCTGCAGTCTATGACCATCTCCTGTACCATGTCTGCAGTCTCTGACCATCTCCTGTATCGTGTCTGCAGTCTCTGACCATCTCCTGTATCATGTCTGCAGTCTCTGACCTTCTCCTGTATCATGTCTGTGGTCTCTGACCATCTCCTGTACCATGTCTGCAGTCTCTGACCATCTCCTGTATCATGTCTGCAGTCTCTGACCATCTCCTGTATCATGTCTGCAGTCTCTGACCATCTCCTGTATCATGTCTGCAGTCTCTGACCATCTCCTGTATCATGTCTGCAGTCTCTGACCATCTCCTGTATTTTGTCAGCTGAAATCCAGACTCATCAGACCAGGCAACGTTTTTCCAACTTCTATTGTCCAATTGTTGTGATCCTGTGCCAATTGTAGCCTAAGGCCACGTACACATGATCAGAGAGGTCCGATGAAACTGGTCTGCAGACCAGTTTCATCGGACCAGTTCGATGGTGTGTACGGCCCATCAGACCGTTTTCCGTCTGACCAAAGTTTTAAAACATGCTTTAAAACCTGTCTGATGGACACATGTCCGTCGGACAGGTTTGATGGTTAGTACACAACAGCATCGGACCAAAAACCCGCGCATGCTCAGAATCAAGTCGACGCATGCTTGGAAGCATTGAACTTCGTTTTTTCATCACGTCGTTGTGTTCTACGTCACCGCAATCTGGTCTGATCGGATTTTTGGTCCGATGGTGTGTACGCACATCAGAATATCAGACAAGTTCAGAGTTGTCTGATGAAAACGGTCCGTCAGACAAGTCTCATCAGACCATTCTGATCATGTGTACAGGGCCTCAGTTTCCTGTTCTTAGCTGACAGGAGTGGCTAACGGTTTGGTCTTCTGCCACTGTAGCCCATCTGCTTCAAGATTCAATGTATTGTGCATTCAGAGATGGTATTCTGCATACCTTGGATGTAACGAGTGAGTATTTGAGGTTATGTTGCCTTTCCATCATCTGGAACCAGTCTGCCCATTCTCCTCTGACCTCTGATATCAACAAGTCATTTTCCTCCACTCAACTGCCGCTCACTGGATATTTTCTCTTTATGGGACCATTCTCTGTAACCCAGAGAGATGGTTGTGTGTGGAAATACCAGCAGATCAGCAGTTTTTGAAATACTCCCATATACCAACAATGCCATGTTTAAAGTCACTTAAATCCCCTTTCTTCACCATTCTGATGCTCAGATTGAACTTCATCAAATCATCTTCACCACATCTAGATGCCTAAATTCATTGAGTTGCTGCCATGTGATTGGCTGATTAGCAATTTGTTTTACCAAGCAATTTAACGGGTGTACCTGTGGCCGAGAGTATATTCCATTACGTATCTCTATCAAGAACTGAACTCCCTACACTATAGATTGTTTTCATGGACAGGCATAATAAACACTGTAAAAAAAAATTCCACCTAAAATATTCTACTACAGTAATTCCAGATGCTCCTGATTAGTCTACCAAAATAATTCTTTAACCACCTCCTCCCGCCCGGCCTATAGCAGATTGTGGTGATCCAGTCACCAGTTATCTCTATGACCGTTGGAGGCTGGGGCGCGATGTGATGACATCATGCCCGGGTACTGGAATGTAAACAAAGCCGCAATTGCGGCTAGTAAGCATGAGATCGGTGATTTTTTTTCACAATCTCATGCTTTCCAGCCTGGAGGAGAGATGTGGGGTCTTATTGACCCTGCATCTCTCCTTAAAGAGGACCTGTCACACACATTTGCTATTACAAGGGATGTTTACATTCCTTGTAATAGGAATAAAAGTGATAAAAAAAGTCTAAAAAAGAAATAAATAAAGTAAAATAAAAATAAAAAATACAATTTAAAACGCCCCTGTCCCCGGTAGCTCGTGCTCGAAAGCAAACACACACGTAAGTCCAAACCACGTATGTTAACGTCATTTAAACCACACATGTGAGGTATCGCCCCGTGCGTTAGAGCGTGTGCAACAATTCTAGCACTAGACCTCCTCTGTAAACTGGTAACCTATAAATTCTTTCAAAACATCGCCTATGGAGATTTTTTAAGTAACAAAGTTTGGCGCCATTTCATGAGTGTGCGCAATTTTAAAGCGTGACATGTTAGGTATTTATTTACTCCGCGTAACATCATCTTTCATATTTTACAAAAAAATTGGGCTAACTTTACTGTTTTGTTATTTTTTAATTAATGAAACCATTTTTTTTCCCAAAAAAAGGCATTTGAAAAATTATTGCACAAATACCATGCAAGAAAAAAAGATGCAATGGCCGTCATTTTATTCCCTAGGGTGTCTGCTAAAAAAAATATATATATAATGTTTGGGGGTTCTGAGTAATTTTCTAGCAAAAGAATGATGATTTGTACATGTAGGAGAGAAGTGCCAGAATATAGGCCCGGTATGGAAGTGGTATAAAAGCCCGGTATTGAAGGGGTTAACACTCACCTGTTTCAAAATCAAACTAAATCTTGGGTGTGTTGACTTGTTGGTGCCACAAAGCTGCTTGTCAAAATCTTCTCTTCTGAGCCTGTGCATGTGTTCCTTCCATTTTTTCTTAGGGGAAGATAATGCGCATTGGTGATATACAAACTCTCCATAGGACTGAATGTAGAATGTTGTGCGTCTACTTGGGCCTAGCAGAGAAGATTCCAATGACACTGAGGATGCTGCATAACCGAGACCTCTCTGTACTCTTTAAGCTAGATACCAGTTTACAGGTATTTTCCAGCGGCCTCAGGTATTTCCAACTCTTTTTGTATTTTTATTTTTTATTATTATTCTTTATTTTGTTCAAGAGAGAAGCAACATAGTACAAAAAGAGAAGTAACATTCTTTGTGTATTCCTGAAAGGAATAGGGGATTGGCACCCCCCTTGCCCCCCTTTTCCTCATGGGAAAATGGCGGTAGAGGGGTTCTTTAAATTCCTGTAATTGTAAACTGCTGTGCAGGTATTTTTGGCGGGCTCATAGGTCTGAGGGGTTAGGTGACCTCTCTGTGACCCATAAAAGCCCGCCCAAAAAGTAGGTCAAGTTCAGGTCAGCTGCTAGCCCAGGTGAGAGCCCGCGCAAAACGGGTTAAAACTAGTTATTTTAGGCGGGATTTAGGGTTATATAAAGCAGGTTCCGTCAGGCAGAGCTCAGCCGCTTCAGAGGACAGAAGAACTGTGGTGTTCCCCCCCCCCCCCTTATTTTTCTTATACTATGTCGCAGGATGTTGTTATGTGGTGGGGTCACCTTTGCGTCTTGTGAAGGGGGACAAGCTTTAAGAGTTAAGTTTAAAGAATAAAATGCTGTAAGTTGGTTGGGTAATTTTTTGCAGCCTGAGCCGTGGTGGTTAGGCTTGCTAAAGTTTATATTTTTACTGCTATCTTATTTATCGTTTACCCAATAGTTATTTATGTATTTATTCTTTTAATTAAATTATTTATTTATAATTTGAAACCAATAATAAACATCCGCGGCCTTTATTATCCAATGGTTGTCTGCTGTCAATTCTTTTATTTAAATTTAAGGTTATATTTGCTATTACCGCCTATTTTACCATAAGTTTTATACCATCCAAATTGCGTGTTTAACAAAATATGCCTTTTCTTTTTTGTTCCATGGTTGAATCATTTTTAGATGAACATATGGCAGAAAAAATAAAGATCCCTGTAAGACTGTAAAATGTCTATGCTCTGTTGGCACAAGATTAAAATAATTATTTCACTGATTATCACTATGTAAACAACAAAGAACCTGACAAGTATTATAGATAATATTAATACAATACGATCATTTACAGAAATGGAAAGACAAGAAATAGTGGTATTGTACATTGAAATCAGCAATTGCTTTCATTTTCCAACTTGCAAAAAAATAATCAATTGCAATAGGATTACTTGCTATGGATAGCTATGCCTTTCTTATCTGTCTTACATCACAATTATCCTATTATATTACACAAACATGATTCTTCCAGTATTGCTGTGCATGCAAAGATTGGAGATTACCTCATAAAATGAGATAAATGTGGGGTTTAAACAGAAAATGTAATATGGTATCTTGTTTCCCTGTGCAAAAATATTCTAATAAGGTGTAGAATGTAATTATTAGGCTTACCTAGAGGTATTCATATCTAGTCGATATTTCCAGAAATGATTTACTTTGCAAAACAGGCAGATGCAAATGTACAGGTTCGAAAATGGAGAAGGCTGGTCTTTGAACATTACTTTAAAGTGACTCTGTCACTCAGATATAAAGTGCAAACATCCCACTATGCCTGATTGCTGGGCCCTTCTCATTAGGCAGAGCACCTCATATACATTTCTATTTACCAGTACCGTAACTATGATGAACAGATACACATTTGCAAATATATGTGGAAGCCGCAGTGTCTATGCCTAGGCTCCTCTATGTACTGTGGTCCTAACGCTATACTTTTTAAAAGTCTCTAAGTTGACACATAAATAGCAGTGGATAAATTAAAGTGGTTGTAAGGGCATAAGGTTTATTACCTTCATACCTTCCATATTCTGCAGCAGCCCCCTCTGAGGCCGCGTACACACGATCAAATCTATCTGCTGGAAACGGTCTGTCCAACCGTCCCAGCAGACAGATTTGATCGT
This sequence comes from Rana kukunoris, assembly GCA_029574335.1. Lineage (NCBI taxonomy): Eukaryota > Metazoa > Chordata > Amphibia > Anura > Ranidae > Rana > Rana kukunoris. The sequence continues at coordinate 189,247,110 of CM056052.1, read as the reverse complement.
GTGTACGGGCGAGCCGACGGATTTGGCCAGCCGACAGATTTTAAAGCATGCTTTGAAATCTGTCGGCTGGGAATCCGTCCGCCCGACATGTCTGTTGGTTAGTACGCTAACTAGCAGACATATCTTCTCGCACATGCGTCGAATGAATTCGACGCATGCGCGGAAGTAATTAACTTCCTGGTGTGGTGACGTGGCTGTGACGTGGCGGCGTCAACGTCACCGCCACGTCACAGCGCTGTCTGCTGGCGGGGATTTTGGTTTGATCGTGTGTACATCGATCAAACCAAAACGGCCAGCAGACAGATTTGTTCAAATCGATCTGTCCGACCGATTTGAACAAATCTATTTGCTCGTGTGTACGAGGCCTTATACTTAACCGGGCTCCCATCTCAATCCAGCAATGTGCATGAGAGCAGCAGGTCTCCCGTGTCTCTTCCTCTTCATTGGCTTAGACAGTAATGTCAGCCATTTTCTCCCACTATTGTCAATCACAGCCAGTGAGCCAATAAGGACAGCGTGGGGGCAGGCCAAGCTGCGCTTCATGTGTAAATGGACACACAGAGCAGCTGCTTGGGAGCGAGTCTGCTCGGGTGCCCCCATAGCAAGCTGCTTGAAATGGAGCACTTGGCAGGAGGGAGGGACTAGAATTGGGGCTGCTCTGTGCAAAACCACTGCACACAGCAGGTAAGTATGACATCTGTGTTTTTTTATTTGCCTTTTAATGTTAATTTAAAGTAATATTAAAGGTGTGTTTTTTTTTTTTTTAAAGAAAACAACATTTTTATACTTCCCTTCTCTGTGCAGGGGTTTTTGCACAGAGCAGACACAATCCTCTTCTTCTTGGGTCCCGCGCCAGTGCTCCAGGCCTCCTCCCTCCTGCAAAGTGCCTCTACAGCAAGCAGCTTGCTATGGGGGAACCTGAGCCAAGCCACTGCTCTGTGTGTCCATTCAGACATGGAAAAAAGAAAAGAAAGGAGGGCGCACCGACCTTGTGCATTACCACTTAAAAGTTTTATTATACAAGATAAAAAAGCAATGGTCCTACTCACAAACCAATCAGAAGTATGCGCTTTTTCAAAACAGCTGAGACTGGACCTCACGGCAACATGGCTGATGCGTTTCTGGGGCGTACCCCTTTCCTCAAAGCCTAGGTGACCACAGACCACCTAGGCTTTGAGAAAAGGGTACGCCCCAGAAACGCGTCAGCCATGTTGATGTCAAAGGTTTGACTGGCAGGTGCCGTGAGGTCCAGTCTCAGCTGTTTTGAAAAAGCGCATACTTCAGATTGGTTTGTGAGTAGGACCATTGCTTTTTTATCTTGTATAATAAAACTTTTAAGTGGTAATGCACAAGGTCGGTGCGCCCTCCTTTCTTTTCTTTTTTTGTAGTTCTATGAACACCCTTGGTTCTGTGGAGGGCTGCAAGACTTCAGACTTTGCTATAAGACTATACTGACATACCCAGTTTGGCGATACACCAGAGCGCAGGAGAATTTTTTTGTGTTACATTCAGACATGGAACCATGTCTCAGCCCTGTCAATCTCTCCGGTCTTAGACAAACAGGAGGGAGAGTCCCTGACAGCCTAATCTCTCAAGCAACATCACTGGATCAAGATGCAGCTCAGGTAAGTATTAGGGGGGGGTGAGGAAGGATTCAAAGTGTAAGTCTAACTGACAGTACGTAAGTAAACCTGATTAATCATAACCAAACAAACAAACCCAAAGAAGCTGATCTTTCTGTTCACCACACACATCCACCACACAGTACTGACATTTCCTCCATGGCTCCCTATTGGAAGTAATGCACAGCTCACATTATAGCTTGTGCTGATGAGCTTTGGGCCGATAGCATCATTTTGAATTCAATTTAAGATGCTTTGGATACTATTCAAAATTCAATGACATGTGCATTTGACACATGGTTGACCTGAAACGTGGCCTGGTAATAAATGGATATTACAGACTGCAGCTCGGGTGACTCCAAAGGTTTTGACACATGCATCAATGTAACAGCCAGGGAACTTGTATTTTCAGAAGAAGAGATAAACAATGGCAGCCTACATATTTCTCTATGGTATACTTTAAACTAGTCTAGGCCATTGCCCTAAGGCAGAATGTGATCTTTGACAGACTGTTTTGACAGAGGCTCTGAGAAAGTGGTGATCTCAACATTACAATAGAATTATCAATATATTTTGTTCTATAATGTGTCACCAGCCAGGTTTAGGAGCAAAACGTAAAACCCAACTCTAGGCCGATTATAAATGTAGCTATGTAATGTGATCCACACTGCACTGCATTGGTTAAAAGCTAATTTGGCGGAGAGGGGGGTAATGGGGGATTGGTACAAACACTTACCATATTCCTCACCCATGCAGACTTTCTCCTCCTGTGCTACCCTTTCCCCCGATATTTACTTCACTTTACTTTACTTGCTCTGCTGGTTACAGTTCTTGTACAATGCAGGACCAACAATCTGCCCATTTTCAAGAATGTTGAACAGCAGAAGAGATTGCCGGCTGCCAGGGAACTCTTGGTTTTGCTTGGTTTTATTCCAAGGATACTGTACTAGGCATGCTTAGTTTTATTCCAAGGATACTGTACTCAGCATACTTGGTTTTATTCCAAGGATACTGTACTCAGCATACTTGTTTTTTTTTCCAAGGATACTGTACTTGGCATACTTGTTTTTTTTCCAAGGATACTGTACTTGGCATACTTGTTTTTTTTCCAAGGATACTGTACTAGGCATACTTGTTTTTTTTCCAAGGATACTGTACTTGGCATACTTGTTTTTTTTCCAAGGATACTGTACTAGGCATACTTGTTTTTTTTCCAAGGATACTGTACTTGGCATACTTGTTTTTTTTCCAAGGATACTGTACTAGGCATACTTGTTTTTTTTCCAAGGATACTGTACTAGGCATACTTGTTTTTTTTCCAAGGATACTGTACTTGGCATTATAAAATCAAAAGTCCTTCACAGTGGCGTAACTAGAACCTTCAGGGCCCCGATGCAAGAAACCAGGAAGGGCCCCCCCCTGACCCCCAGATAGGGCTCTTTTCTCCGAGCCCGGTGGCGTTACAGGACCCGGTCGAAAGTAGGCGGCTGCATATAAATGAACCGATTTCTCCAGTTCCCCTTGCTTTTTTTCCTCTCCCTCCCACAGGCATTCAGCGGCTGCAGGAGGAAAATGGAGAGATCGATTCTTCTATGTCGGTGTTTCGCAATCTTTTTCCAGTCAGGGCACCCTTGAAGTATACCCCTAGGTGAATGGGGCTACACTGCAACCCCCTTGCAACTGTGTGCATTGCATACAGTTGCAGCATAGTGATGATGTATTTAAGGGGTTAAAACAGGCAGTCAGGAGGCAACATGTTGCCTCTTCACCGGCTGTCAAATGTCTCTGAAAAACGATCCAAGCATGGATCGCTTTTCGGAGGCATAGCATTTTTCTAAGATACTATGAACAAGCAAAAAAAATAAAAATAAACAAATAGGTTCTGATTGTACACAAATAGGGGATCGGGATTAAAAGTGCATACATAAAATGTGCATACATACATGTAAACACACATATGAAAACACACACACACACACACACATATAAATATATAAATGCACATATGCACGCACATATAAACCAGTGGCAGCTGGTACTCAACATTTTTAGGGGGGCGCAAGCAAATGGGAAAAATGCTTAAAAAAACCATAATTTGCAGTGCAAATCAAAAGCTCTCACTGTGCCCATCAAATGCAGCCACTGTGCCCATCAAACGTCGCCACTGTGCCCATCAAACGTCGCCACTGTGCCCATCAAACGTCGCCACTGTGCCCATCAAACGTCGCCACTGTGCCCATCAAACACCACCACTGTGCCCATCAAATGTCGCCACTGTGCCCATCAAATGTCGCCACTGTGCCCAGCAAATGCTGCCACTGTGCCCAAACTCTGCCACTGTGCCAAATGCTGCCACTGTTTCCATCAAATGCTGCTACTGTGCCAAAACGCTGCTACTGTGCCCATTTAAACACTGCGCCATCAAATGCCGCCACGGTGCCCATCAAACTCTGCCACTGTGCCCATCAAACTCTGTCACTGTGCCCATCAAACTCTGTCACTGTGCCCATCAAATGCCGCCAGTGTGCCCAGAAAATACTGGTGTGCCCATTAAATGCTGCCAGTGTGCCATCAAATGCTGCAACTGTGCCATCGAATGCCACCACTGTGAATCACCCCTCGCCCCGTCCGACTCTTACCCTGTCTCGTGGGGCTGCGGGTGACTGCCAGGGTCCTCCATGCATCTCCTGCCGTCCTCATCTCCCGTCCTCTCCTCCTGATAAGTGTCCAATAGCCGCTCCTATTGTTTCAGCCAATCAGGTGATGGGTAACAGACCCGCACACCTGATTGGTGGAGAGGTGGTTCAGTGTTAGCAAAGTGAATATTAATTCGCCTTTCTAACACACCTGGGTGGACTGTAAGCGCTCAGCATGGCGCTCGCGGTTCACCTATTTTGAAGCCTATTAGAGACTATGGCTCTAATCAGGTGCTTCAACACCCCCCCTGTGATTCAGGCGCCCGAAAAGGAGCCGGACACCTAAATATGGGGGTGGCAGCGGTGGCATAGAGGGATTGACTGGGGAGAGGGATCGGCACACATGCGCCCTTATGGACGCACTGCCACTGATAAACACATGCACACCCACACACACATACAGTACATACATATACACACACATATGCATACACACATGCATCCATACATACATGCACACACACAGTATATACATATACACACACACACACAGTATATACATATATACACACACACACACAGTATATACATATATACACACACAGTATATACATATATACACACACACACAGTATATACAGTACATATATACACACACACAGTATATACATATACGCACACACAGTATATACATATATACACACACACAGTATATACAGTACATATATACACACACAGTATATACATATACGCACACACAGTATATACATATATACACACACAGTATATACATATATATACACACACACAGTATATACATATATACACACACACACACAGTACATAAATACACACACACACACAGTATATACATATATATATATACACACACAGTATATACATACATATATACACACATACACACAGTATATACATATACACACACACACACAGTATATACATACAGTATATACACACACACACAGTATATACATATATACACACACACACACACACACACAGTATATACATATACATACACACAGTATATACATATACACACACACACAGTATATACATATATACACACACACAGTATATACATATATACACACACACACAGTATATACATATATACACACACACACAGTATATACATATATACACACACACAGTATATACATATATACACACACACAGTATATACATATATACACACACACAGTAAATAGTCAAAAAAAAACGTGAGACATTTACCTTGGCACTTCCTGCCGGGTACTGCACTCTAGGGGGAGACAAAGAGCACAGCACTGACTACTTTCACTTTTGACAAGCTCCTTCCCTGCACACTGTGCAGCTGACGATCGCGATCATCTCAGCTGCCCTCCCGCCGCTCCTCATATCAAAGAGTAGAGGGGGCCCTCAAGGGCCCCCTGCAGCAAGGGGCCCGGTCGCCATGGCCATCTCAGCACCCCTATAATTACGCCACTGGTCCTTCAAGCTAAAACAATCAATATGTGAAATTAATAAGTATAAAAATTGCTAAGATTGCAGCAAAAACTAAAAGTGTTTACCAATACACAAGTGTAACACAGAATGGAAAAGTGAATTTGAGCAAAAAACACACATCAATCAATATATAACATAGAGATAAATATTGAAATATGCAATGAGTGAAACATAGAGTAAATTAAATAAAGTCCATATGTGTCAAAAGTCCATAAAGTGCAAAACGTGCAGTGCACCAAGATGCTAAAACGTAGCTGTGTAGCTCACAGTAAAGTGCAAGTGCTCCTCCGTGCAGTCAGCCTCACAGGCCTCTCACCTTGGTAGCATAAACAATTCCGTGATAATGGGTCAAAATGCCCGTGCCACTCCAAAACAAACAGCCTCACAGGCCTCTCACCTCACTATAGAAAAATCGGTGCATCCAAACAAATCCTCTGGATAAATCCACCAATTGTTGATATTCCCAGGAACGTGTCAATTCTCCTCAGGTCCTGCAATATCTCCCTTAAGCTAAAGTACTCCGGGAAACATAAGAGAGATAGGCCTCCAATGGTGTAGTATGTAATAAGGTGCAAATTTATTGAAACAAAGTAATCTCCTTACATCAGTAAAATAAAAGCAGGCATCGAATAAAACAAGGCGGCATCTGCCAAATATCTCACGTCACTTCCAGGTGTACGTCTGTATCCCTACGCGTTACGGCTCATGCCTTCTTCTCCCCACTTCCAGGTGTACAGACGTACACCTGGAAGTGACGTGAGATATTTGGCAGATGCCGCCTTGTTTTATTCGATGCCTGCTTTTATTTTACTGATGTAAGGAGATTAAATCTGTGTACTGATGGCATAGAATACAGGTTAGTTCAGGCTGAGAGCAGGCATATTAGATGTTCAGATAACCCTTTGGATAACATTGGCAGACTCCCAATAGGTAATTGCATGGAGGCTTGGGACACTCTTGCAATTTATTTATTTAACATCACATTTGCAGTAGGAACCATGAGCACATATGCTGGAAGGCTGAGAGAGTACGTACACTGAGTACAAACAGAGAGGTGCAGCTGCTCTACTCTGCCTTGTGTATTGATGTTTAGAGGCTGCAAAGTCCTCTGGATTTAAATCTCTGATGCACTACATGTGTTGGGTACAGCTTCCTATACAAGTGAATAGTTTACGGGGCTGTAAACCCTGATGGCTTCTACATTGGCATTTACCCACGTATATAACATATTTTTCCAAACAGGAAAGTGGTGCTTTTGAGAGAATATGTTGTAAGCTCATGCTTGGGTAAACACTGATGCAGAAAGTATTGTATGGCCATGTAAAGCTATTCACTTGTATGTGGCTTCCCAGGTGTGGGAAAGCACTGGGAATTTTAGTTTTTTCAGCCTCTCGATGTCCCTGTGCTTGAGGCTGTAAAGTTTCGCCAGACTGCAGCTTATATATTGTCTGCATAAAAGGGGACATTCAGGTTGCTGCACATATTTTTTTGTGTGCCTCATGTCTGCCCTGGCTGCAGTAGGGGGCAGTGTGGTGCACGATTCTGCAGGGAGGCTGCACACTGAAGGTTTTTTTTTTTTTTTTTTAATGCATAGAAAAATAAAAAATGAAACAAAAAAACCCAGATCTCATATGTAAGAGGTCCTGCCATGCTTTTTTTCTATTACAAGGGATGTTTACATTCCTTGTAATAGGAATAAAAGTGACACATTTTATTTTTAAAAAGAACAGTGTAAAAATAAAAGGAAAAATAAATAAGAAAGAAGAATTTAAGCGTGCCTTGTCCTGCCGAAGCGAACGCATACATGATTGGCACCCCATATGAAAACGGTGTTCAAACCACACATGTGAGATATCACTGCAATCGTTAGAGTGAGAGCAGTAATTCTAGCCCTAGACCTCCTCTGTAACTCAAAACATGCAACCTGTAAATGTCACCTATGGAGATTTTTAAGGGTAAAAGTTTGTTGCCTATCCACGAAGAGTGACATGTTGGGTTTTATTGTACTGGGCGTAACATTATCTTTCACAATATAAAAAAAATGGGCTAAATTTATATATTTTTTCTCCAAAAAAAGTGCGCTTGTAGGACCACTGCGCAGATATGGAGTGACAAAAAGTATTGCAACACCCGCCATTTTATTCTTTAGGGTGTTAGATAAAATATATATAATGTTTGGGGTTCTAAGTAATTTCCTGTAAACACCGAATCTCAGAAGAAGGCTCGGGGCTTAAGTTAGGGTGACCAGACATCCCTGATTTCCGGGGACAGTCTTGGATTGAGCACACTGTCCCTGAACCAAGTCTGTCTTCGACTTTGTCCCCGGAGTGGATTTAAACAGGGGCTGGGGCAATTTTAAAGACAGTCAGTGCAGAATTAAAAAAATTTAATTGAATTCCACACCCCAGCTCCACCGCACCTACTGGCTTAGGGGGTGTATTTCTTCCATTATCTGTGCCCCTTTCTGATGATCATATGCTGGTCAGAGCGGAGGGACCATTTCTTCCGTTTCAGGGCAAATGCCCATTCATCTCCACTCGCATGTTCTTCTGCCTTGGCTTAAGTCCCAGCCAGCCACCTGCCTGTTTATCTCTTTGCCTTCCCTGGTGAAGTGATCTTTCTCTGCTCCCCACCCAGTAGTAGCCAGGGCCTGGAGAGTGAGACTTGAGAGGCTGCAAGGCGGGCGGCGGCAGTGATGGGCAGAGAGGCAGCTGAGCTCAGCTGACGGTGTCCAGCAGCAGGAACAGGCGCTATTCACAAAAGGCCATTTTTCTCCTTGGTTGGCTTAGCAAAAATGATATCCTCTGTGACATTTGGCGGGCAGTACTGCTGCCCCATTCAAGTGGATGGGGTCATGCCTCAACCACTCTGCAATCACATGTAAGGAGTGTGGTTGCAGCTCCTTGGTGCAGCATTAAAAGGGTTAAAGCAGGCAGTAAGGAGGTGTCATATCGCACGGTCTGCCGCACATCTAAATGTAGCCTAATTGCGAATACATGCTACTGTGTGGCTGACACAAAGTAAAGTAATTTGCTCCATCCCCCTGTAATTGATTGTGGCTATTCATATGTACTGTAATTTTAGTAGCAAGGTTGAGCTGCTCACCTCAGAGCTTAAAGAAAATAATCAGCCTGACAAGTAGTATGCTACAGAAGATGACTGCCGGAACAATCAGCAGTACTTTATATTTTTGCTTTGTGCAATAATAATTTTCTAAAGACTCTGCACAACGTAGATATATTATTATATTATAAATCTCCCTGTGATTTTTTTTTTTTTTTTTTTTTAAATAATATTAGTTCCATTGTTTACAAAAAAAAATGAACCCATTAATTGCGCCAGTACTTTGTCATTTAATAATCAGACACCGCAAAGTAGAAGAATTGCCTTAAATGTAGTCCCCATAACCTCCCAGGTGTCCTCAGTGCTTAGGAACAGGTTTAATCTTGTCAAAGTTCTTCATCTGCGCTGCCCTGTCAGTGGATGAGCTGTTTGCAGTGGCACATACATTAATCACCTCAAGGCTGGATGACTGCAATGTACTCAGTGTTGGGATGATCCTCTAACTCATTTGCAGGCTGCAGCCAGTACTGAATACAGAAATGAGACTCCTGCTCTGAAGAGAATTAATCAACAAGAGTCGTTCAGTAGCACAAAGCAAGCGTGGGACTGCTGGCTGCTTCGTTTGGGAATGTATATTGATTTTGTCAGAAATGACATATCCACCCATTTTTGCCCTTCATCCCTTTTATAAGGCTGCCATCGGCTGTACTTGTTTTAACTCTCTTTACCCGATGAAAGTCTTGTATGTTGAGGTCATCAGTTTAGATCTTGCTTATTTGAAAAAGACACCTCTTCTCTTAATCTTCCAAGTAACTGGCATTCGTGCTTGTGTGAGCATATATCATCTATCAAGATAGCGTTGCTGGGCAGACACAGATGCCCACCAATGCTGCCACGGGAGAGTACCTCTGTATGCATTTACTTTATGGATAAATTGTAATGCATTGTCCTGCACTTTAAAAAAAAAAAAAAAATGTTTTAAATGTTTATAGTCCTTTATGTACTACATATATTTAAATATGAGAAAATGCTAAATCTATTTCATTAGCAATTTTCTCAAAATCTAAAACTCCAACATGCAATTCAGGCGCAAAATTGCAGTTGAGAAATGCAGAAGCCGGAATCAACATTAATTACAGAGGTTGTGTCTGCAATGGAGAAGAGAGGATTGATCTCCTGCATATATCAGTGGCTGCTTACCTCTTTACTGGATTCTGCTGCACATAAGTGTAGGGCTTCATGGTCAGAAGATATAGGGGAGATAAATGGCCTCAATCCCTCTTGTCTCCATGTCTGCTTTCACAACTCTTTATTTTACACCAGGCCTATAGAACACCAGCAAATCTATTTTATTGGGGTCTGAGGGACTCACTCCTATGCCCTAAATGTCACTCTCATAGTGGTTATTTCATACATATGATTTGGAGATGCCTGAAACTCAAGTGTCACTGGATTTAGGTGGTACAAGCTATTTCATTAGTTGACCGAACAAACATACCTACTGAACCCTTAGTATGTCTATTGGGGCCTGTGACAGAAGTCACTTTGGGCGGGGGGTCTGTGGAACCCAGCTTACCCTAGAGAGGTCAGGAAGCTTCAGGTTCAGCTTCCTAGGTCTCTCTTATGTGTAAGTTTCCCTGTGTCTATTAGGGACACATGGTGACTGAGAAAATGAGGGACAGCTACTGAGGAGGATGTGGTTTGGATTACTTCAAATGGGACAGTAATATTTATCAACAATTTCTTTAAAGAGATATATGGAGACTATTCCTGGTTTGTTTTATTCTGAACTATACATGTTTATTGAAAGAGCTGGTCACATTGATCTCTGTTTCATGTACTCCAATGTAGGAGCCGAACAGTCTGTTAATGGTGCTCTCCTGCCATTGTCTGTTTATTAAGGTTGTTTCTGCATTGTCTGGGTGGGCATTGAGTCACCTAATCCGGGTTAAGTGACTAGTTAATTAGCTCATGTTAATTATGTTTCTGGTTACAGTTTGTATTGTTAGGGTAATATGATCAGCAGGGGATTGTTCTCCTGTGGGGTATAAAGTATGTGTCTGAGTTTCAATAAACAGTCCCAGTTTTCATACAAGCTTTGTGTCGGCTAGTCTTGTATGCTGCAGCTATAATATCTAGTATCTATGTCCAGACTGGAGAAAGTGGTATACTGACCTCAAGCGGGGTGCTGGGACGATTCACAGGCACCTTAGATCATGGGTGCTCAACCTGCAGCCCTCCAGCTGTTGTGAAACTATAAGTCTCATGAGGCTTTGCAAGCCACTGACAGTTACTTTTATGTCCCCCAAAGGCAGAAGCATGATGGGACTTGTATATCTGTGTAACGGAATAGGATGGTTTTTGGGCATAGGATGACTGCGAAATGATATCACAAATTACATGAGATGGGACATTACTGATAATTCATGTATTGCAGGATCTTGGAATATTACAGGTTGTTTATTCTGACCACAACAGGTCAATATAGTGTGATTTATTCAATGTGTAGCATGGACTGTTGAGATGCTAATTAGGTCTGTGCCAAAGATATTTCATTGTGCTATGCTAACTAGCCTTGTATTGTGTGAAAGGTCTATTGATGTTAATATATGTGTTGTGAGTTAACACACTCTAAGGCCGCGTACACACGATCAGACATGTCCGATGAAACAGGTCCGACAGACCGCTTTCTCGGACATGTCTGAAGTGGTATTTTGGTCTGATGTGCGTATACACCATCGGACCAAAATCCCCTCGGACCAGAACGCGGTGACGTAGAACACACTGACGTGCTGAAAATAGGAAGTTCAATGCTTCCAAGCATACGTTGAATCAATTCCGATGGTCCGATGGTTGGGCGTACTAACCACCAAACATGTCCGATGGACAGGTTTCCAGCAGACAAGTTTCTAAGCATGTTTAGAAACTTTTGTCCACTGGAAAACTGTCCGATAGGCCGTACACACGATCGAACATGTCCGCTGAAACTGGTCTGCGGACCAGATTCAGCAGACATGTTCGATCGTGTGTACACGGCCTCAAAGTCATGATGTCTGCCATGTCAGCTATAGTAATTAACTCCTCTAGATACGGTGCCAGAGTGTCTGTCTGGGATGTGGATTGAGGGGGAACTCAATTGTGTGATGTTTTGGGTGGAGAGTTTCATTGTCCCTGTGATTAATGTAGCATGCTTGTAACTGTAAAAGAAGAGCTGAGTTTACTATTAAAGGATTCTTTTTGTTTGAACCAAAGACAGAGCTGTGTGTCTCGTCCTTCTGGAGAATTTTAATTGATCGTGTCTGTTGGATTGTCGGAGTGTCCGATAAGCTGTCTTGGTTTGGTGGAATGGAAAATCGTAAACGGTGGTGACCGTTACACACTGCAACAGCAACAGCTGGGGGGCCACAGGTTGGTTGCCTTAGACCCTGAATTGTATCAACCAGGTACATATATAATGATATCTCGTCTTTTATACCTAACTTGTAAACTAATTGCTAGACACTGGATGGCCTTTACTGTTCCCACATTGAAACAATGGATAGAATACGGTATGTTAACTCCTTATTATTGCGAGAGAAACTCGCTTACTGACATTGAAAAGCTTTACGTAATTTTAATTTAGTCTGGCAAGGATGGCTAGACACACCAGGTTTAGCACCCCTCAAATACTGATGGATAGGCTACTGCAGATTTGAATACCACTATTAGTGACCCAGTTGGTATTTTGGCTTCTGTTGAACCCACTTAATAGTCATTGTTTAGTTACAACTTACAAGCTATTTTGTTTTTGTATGTTAGGTAATCCCTGAGATATCACGCAGTGTGTATCTCGGAGTTTGCTTGTTGCTATGTGTATTCCATTTGAAATGCTTTATTATACTGAATATTATGTTGGTTTGGACTTGTTGTCTTTTTTCTTTATAACGATGCAAGGTTGTACATACTATACACTACTGTATGTGATATGTGATGCTTCTCTCTTTTGTCCTGACCTTCAACATTGATGAACAAGTTTGGATAAAAAAAAAAAAGATAAGCCTAGGTATGAATCCTGAGGGCCAGCAAATCCTGCGTAATGTCTGAAAATTTGCTGCATAAATTCCAAACAAATACAAGTCAGTAAGGGACTAATAGGCATGGAAGTGTCAAAAATGGCATTGTTTTGCTGGGCACTGCCATCTAGTACTTGTACTGATTTGGACAGACAAAACTGTCAGTTTCTTTGGTATCTGCTTCCTGGCCAAATCTGATAAGAAGTGAATAATTGCATGCACGCATAGAATAATTTCACACTGACAAAAGCTGCAGTTTGAAATACTTCCCCTTTTTTATTTCGATCTCGACTTAATATATGGTTAATGACATGCATATTCTTGAATATCCAACCTGCTCATTAATACGTAATATTAGTCTTGTGGCGTGTGAGCTATTAACTATTTTGTGTTAGGATGGTGCGAAGCATGAAGCAACAATGCTATATATATATTTGGTTTGTCTGATGTCTGATGTCTGGTTTTCTGTGGTTCGATATCCAGACGGGGCTTTCTTTCGCCGATCTATTTTCGACTTGTTTTGCAGACAGAGTTCCCCTTTTTCTTCAGATCATGTGACACATATCTGATAGCAGCATCATGTGAGCAAGGATTGCAAGGGTTGTATAAGATCATTACAAATTATGACTATGTATGATAGCAATCAATAACATATAGAGTATATAGGATATATATGAGATATAGAGCATGTGGAGCATGTGTTTGCGCATTGAAATAAGCATTTCACCATCTTCCTTTTGCCATTTTTAGCATATCCATAGCAGTTCCCCCCTTGAAATGCTATTTTAATCTATTTTAATCTGTTCCTGTCTTTAATCCGAGATTCCCCACCCCAGGGTGCGCGGAGTCTAAGGTCCAGCAGGTGTTCCCCAGAGCCTCTAGTGGTGAGGATGGATTTTGCTGCAGCTGAACCCAGGTCGCGGCCCATGGGTTCCCTACCCTGTCTGTCCCTGTTGTCCTGCCTACTCATGATGTGAGACTGAAAATGTCTGTAGTGGAATGTGTGGTTCTTCGTACTCGTCTTCCTCGTGTCCTACATCTTGGTTCACGAATGTGTGGATTCCTTGTTCCACCACTTTCTCTATACATTTCTTCAGACAAGGGAGTATGCAACAAATTACCAGAGCGAGGAGAAATAGGACGATTAATATAGTTACTCCTATTTGGGTTAAAATTCTCTGCCACCCGTTCATCCAACTGAAGTATTGGTCCCATGGATCTGTGATGCCTGATTTGTTCTTTAATTCAACTGACAGATTCTTTAACTTTTTAAGAGCTACAGTGACTTGGCCATTCGGGCCGGTGTTGTCTGGGATATAGGTACAGCAAGTGGTGCTGGTCATTTTGTCTATCATAGTACAAACCCCTCCTTTCTCTGCAAATATCATATCCAGAGCCATCCGGTTCTGGAAAGTCATTTGAGAATCAGCCTCCAACTGTTCGGCTATTACCTGGAATGCATCTCTCGTGTAGTTGACAAACCTTTGCTGATTGTAATATATATAATTTATCCAATCTACATTTTTGCTAACAGTTATTATGGGGATTAGGGCCTCTAAACCTGCTTTTACCTGGTCTCGGGCCTTGAATTCATCAGGGACTCCCCTTGGCACTCCAATGGCATCTAAATACACATGAGGGTCAAAACTTCCCGGAAGGGCTTCCCTTTTTGTCCTCTTACCCTGTGTGTTGTGAGTACCTTCCGTTAGGATAGAGGCATGATAGCCTTTGCAAGGGCACATTCTCCCTTCCATTGCCCCTCCAACCTAGTCCTCACCTGCATGTCTCCACATATCCAATACACATCCTCCAAGGATTGACTTTGATTTTGTACTGAGCTGGCCGGGACATGACTGTAAGATGCACAGTAACCTTTGGAATATTTGCCTAGGTTTTTACCCCTCCCTTCATGGTGAGCATAACAAGTGTAGTTTCCAGGGTATATGGTGATAGCTATCTTGGGTATTGTGGCCCTAGTGTCTATGGGATATTCCTTTTTCCATTTCTCACATGGTAACTGGTTAGTGGAAATGTTTGTGTAGAGGCTTAGGAAGCACTCTTCCTCCTTTTTAGGTATAACTAATGGGACTGTACCCAAATGTGGCCTAGCACTACCACAGACATAGCAGTTGGTTTTATTATGTTTACTGGCGCTATATCTCATCCATTCTAGCCAGAGATTGACTTCCGAGAGGCCGGTTTCAACCTCCATTGTATCTTTAAAGGTAGGATCCGCTATTGCAACCATGTCCCCCAGGGTCTGTACATGGGGCTTCAAGGGGTTTGGTGGGGGCACATTCTTGACTGGCTGCCATTCATTGTTGTTGTACATATCTTCTAAACGGAAAGACCCTCTATGACCCCAGTGACCCCCTTCGAACCAGCACCCCAACACATACTCTCCCTTATCGGATGGGCTCGGATTCCGTATGTTTAGAACCAGTGTCATACTGGGCCCTGGCTTGGTGAGGGTGAGACGGGTTAGCAAGGGCTCCCCCTGGCTGTCTTTACTGTCATAGGCTGGTTGAGGTTTATATCCCCAGGGTGTCCCTGTGTTCCAAGCTGCTGCTCCCCAACTGTCACAATTCTTTCCCCACGACCCTTTAGTGACACATATATATCCCTCTCCGTCACCTTTTTCATACCGTTCTGAATGAATGAATGAATGAAGAACTTGTATAGCGCAGCACATGCGAAGTAAATCGCCTCTGGGCGCTTGTTGTTCCTGTCTCCTTTGAGATCAAAAGAGATGAGTCTTAATCTTTCTCCTGAAGACTAAGTAGTTCTCCTCCAGTCTAATGCTGACTGGTAAGGCGTTCCATAGTCTGGGACCTTGGACAGCGAATCTCCTGTCTCCTTTGGACTTGTATCTGGCTTTCGGTATCTGAAGCCGATTTTGATTGTTGGATCGTAGAATACGATTGGGATTGTACATTTTTAATTTTTCGCATAGATAATGGGGAGCATTCCCATGGATACATCTATGCGTTAGACAGAGTGCTTTAAAGGTGATTCTGTCATTGACTGGTAGCCAGTGAAGGGATCTCAACGAAGGTGAGATTGATTCCCAGGGTTTTTTCCCAGTCACAAGTCTGGCGGCCGTATTTTGAACGACTTGAAGACGAGCGATTTGGTACTTGGGGAGTCCGAGGTAAAGGGCATTTGCATAGTCCAATCTGGAGTTTACAATCGCTCCCACCACGACCGCTATGTCTTTCTTCGGAATAAAAGGCGTGAGTCTGCGTAGTAGGCGCAGCAGATAGTGAGATCCGCTGACTACTGCCCCTATTTGTGCGTTCATTGTCATGTCGGAGTCAAAGATGACCCCAAGACTTTTGACTTTGGCGCTAGGGGTGATGACTTTGCCCAGAATGGGCGGGGGGATCCAGGTTGTTATCGATTGATTCCTACGCTTGGCGTGAAACAGCAGAAGTTCTGTTTTCGCTCCGTTGAGTTTGAGATAACTCTTTGTCATCCAATCCTCTATCAAAGAGAGGCATGTCTCTAGATCGAGGTGGTGATCCTTTTTATTGCTAATGCGGAAGTACAGTTGCGTGTCATCTGCGTAAGAGTGATATAGCAGTTTTTGGCTGCTGATGATTTCAAAAAGAGGACGCAGATAGATGTTGAATAACATCGGCGACAGGGGAGATCCCTGAGGGACCCCGCACGATAATGTGCGTTGTTCCGAAGTGAATGGTCCTAGCTTGACTATTTGCGATCGGTTTTCCAAAAAAGAGGAGAACCAAGATAGATCGCTTTCTGCGACTTTGGCTATTTTAGCCAGCCGAGTCAATAACAGCTTGTGATCAACTGTATCAAAGGCTGCGCTTAGGTCCAGCAGAACCAGAAGAGAAGATTCTCCTTCGTCTGCGGCCTCAAGAACGTCGTCCCATATCTTAAGCAATGCTGTTTCCGTCCCGTGTCCGGGACGGAATCCTGATTGCAATGGGTCGAGTAAGTTGTGGGTATCTAGATGCTGTTGCAGCTGCTGTACCACTGCTTTCTCCATTACCTTGGAGAGAACATTTAGGCCTGTTATGGGGCGCCAGTTGAGTGGATCCTTAGGATCCAGGGTGGCTTTCTTCAAGATGGGTTGAATGAAGCCCTCCTTCAGCTGGGAGGGCATTTTGCCCTCCCTGAAGGATTGGTTAATAAGCTGCGTGACAGGAGGTGCCAGGATGTCGGCGCATTCCTTCAGCAGTTTGGTGGGGATAATATCATTTGGCGCAGTGCTGTTGTGCAGAGTGCCGATGATATTTTTAGTGGTCTGAATGGAGATGGGTTCCAGCGTGAACTCACCAAACTGTGGTGAATTGTTGCCGGTGCTGTGTAAATGACTACGGGGGGGGCTGGGAAGGCAATTGTTCCGCTGAATGCTTTGCCGGATTGCCTCAATTTTGTTAATGAAGCAATCCGATAACTCATCGCAAAATTCTTGTGTATCCGAGTTGGGGGCTTCAAGACATCCTGGATTCATGGTCTGAGTGACCAGCTTGAAGAGTTCGCGGGGGCGATTTAGGGCACCGTTGATAGCCTCAGAAAAATATTTTTTCTTGGCTTCGAAGATTTGCTTGTAGTATTTTCTGGTTATTGCCTTGTAAATCGCGAGGTTCTCATCTGAGGAGCTTCTTTTCCAGGCTGCTTCTGCCCTTCTACACTCTTGCTTTAGTAACGCCAGCTGGTTGTTGAACCAGCCGGAGTTATTTTTCCTGATCTGGGTCTTTCGTTTCGGCGCTATCAAGTCAGCTGACTGCAATAGTGCTGTGTTTATGGCCTCAAGTGTTTCTTCCGCTGTTTGGTGCGGCTGAATTGTGTTTATTTTTTCCCCTAACGTGGCTTTAAAGAGTTCCGAGTGGAGCTTCTTCTGACATCTGGTCCAGTGTGTTGTCACTGGATTTGATGTTTTTGTTAAGGGGGGGAATTCAGAAATAATGAATTTAATTGCATGGTGATCTGTCCATGGCAATGGTTCATTTTCCAAGATTTTTATTTCCAGATCTTGTCTGAAAATAAGATCGAGCGTATGACCTGAAGCATGTGTGGGCCCACATACTAGTTGCTGAAGCCCTAATCCTTCCAGGTGGTCGATGCAGGCGTCGGCAATGGGGTCTTGCGGGGAGTTGGCCCAAAGGTTGAAGTCCCCGAGCAGCAAAAGGTGTTTGCTATTCAGGGTATAGGTGGAGACAAAGTCCGTCAAAGATGGGAGCAGCTGCGACTTGGGGCCAGGTGGCCTATAGCAGAGTAGAATCCGGACGGTCTCCTGGCCGTTTACTTGCAGTTGAAGAGTGAGGCGGCGTACAGACGATCGGACATATCCGATGAAAACGGTCCGCGGACCATTTCCATCGGATATGTCCGATCGGGAGTTTGATCCGATGGCGTGTACACACCATCGGATCAAATTCCCCGCCGCCGGACGGCGCGGTGACGCGGCGGTGACGTTGACGCCGCCGCGTCACCGCCACGTCACCGCACCAGGAAGTAAAACACTTCCGCGCATGCGCCGAATCCATTCGGCAGCGGCGCGGCGGCGGTGGGGGCCGACATGTCTGCTGGTAAGTGTACTAACCAGCAGACATGTCGGGCGGACAGATTCCACCGGATAGATTTCAAAGCTTGCTTTGAAATCTGTCGGGTGGACAAATCTGTCCGCTAGCCCATACACACGAGCGGAGATGTCTGCTGAAACGGTCCATCGGACCGTTTTCAGCGGACATATCCCCTCGTGTGTACGCCGCCTGAGGGTTTCCATGAATGGAAGAGGGTTTTGGAGGCTTGGTTTTGTGATCGCAAGATGCGTCTTATGGATCACTGCCAATCCTCCTCCTCTTTGCCCTATTCTGTTTTCCGTTATAATACGGTAGTTTTCTGGCACCAATTCTCCTAGAATGGTGTTACAGTCGGCTGTGAGCCAGCTCTCTGTAATAAAGAGGCAGTCTAGGTCGTGTTGTAAAATGAAATCATGGATTTCAAGTCGGTGTTTTACTGCCGATCTTGTGTTGATCAGAGCACATGAAATGCGCTTAGGTTGGGGTAAACGGCTAAAAATTTTGACGGTCGATCGTCGATCGATCCTCAAAAGGTGCTCAATTCTTAGGGTCTTTTTGGTGATGGCTGGCAGTATTGCGGCGAAACGCCTCAAATTCCAAATGGTTTCTGCGGAGTACCGCAGATTAGCCATGGTCGCCATTCACCGGGGAAAAAGTCGTTCCTTTTGGTGGCGATGATCAGCTGGTGGTGGGGAGAAGAATCCTTGAATCCTCTCTCCCAGCTATTTTTTATTTGGTCCAGAGGAAGGCAAAAAACACCCTGGCCCAGCTAAGCCAATGTGCTGGGCAGGGAGAAAAAATTCCTTCCTGATCCCTAAGGCGGCGTACACACGAGGGGATATGTCCGCTGAAAACGGTCCGATGGACCGTTTCAGCAGACATCTCCGCTCGTGTGTATGGGCTAGCGGACAGATTTGTCCACCCGACAGATTTCAAAGCAAGCTTTGAAATCTATCCGGTGGAATCTGTCCGCCCGACATGTCTGCTGGTTAGTACACTTACCAGCAGACATGTCGGCCCCCACCGCCGCCGCGCCGCTGCCGAATAGATTCGGCGCATGCGCGGAAGTGTTTTACTTCCTGGTGCGGTGACGTGGCGGTGACGCGGCGGCGTCAACGTCACCGCCGCGTCACCGCGCCGTCCGGCGGCGGGGAATTTGATCCGATGGTGTGTACACGCCATCGGATCAAACTCCCGATCGGACATATCCGATGGAAATGGTCCGTGGACCGTTTTCATCGGATATGTCCGATCGTCTGTACGCCGCCTAAGAGGCGATCGGTACAAACCCTGGATCAAATGCTGATACGATTGTGAGGGGCTGAGGTGAAAGGTATTCCTAAAGCTGGGAAAGGGGAGGTGTACCAAGATGGCCGCCGACAGAGGGCCCAGGCTGGGGAGCTAACACTGGCTGGGGACAGCCAGAGTGGGCTGGTTGGGTGAATCGGGGATGGCTGGGGTCTTCCAGGGGTGAGGGGGGGTATGCAGGGTGAATCTGGGGGTGATCCCGAGCGATGTTGCGGTGCGCCGGTAGGCCGCGGTTGAAGCCGCAGACTTTCCTGAGCCGTGGATGCCGCGGACCTAGCATAGGCTGGCGCGGACCGCCGAAAAAGACAGAAATTTGCTGCGGGGGAGGGGTGGCGAGGGGGGGTGCCTCGGTTGTGGTCTGTGGTGAGGGTGGGCTGATTCCTGGCTTAAAACAAGTTGCAGCTTGTCCTGAAAAGGACGGCCGCCCTTGATTCCAGGGGGGGGGGGCAGGTTTTACCTGCCAGATGGAGTCCAAAGTAGGTTTGATGGAGAGAGGCTGGAGGAGGCCCGGAGGAGGCTGAAGGAGATCCGGATCCAGATGCAGGTAGGAGATACGGTAGGAGCTGAGGCTGGATGGACTGGGGGAGACCCTGCCTGCCTGCTGCCTACGCCTGCCTGGAGCTAAAGCAGCACGCTCCTACTCCTAGGAGCGAGTGCCGATGGGGGCTCCTGCTGCTACTCCGCTGCCTGACTAACTGACTGACTGACTGATCCAGTACGAGATCCAGTCCTCAAGGGGGCAGTTCTGACCTGCTGTTATGCTCTGGACACGGGAGTATCTTACACGGGTGGAAATCAAATGTGGCTACATGGGTATCAGATGAATTATACCAAAGAATAACCTTCCCATCTTTCTTAGTGATGGCTGCATGTTGTGCCCTAGTCAAACCACACAGACAAAGGATATATAGGATCATGATTTATCTTTTCCTGCTTCCTCGGGTATGGAAGCCTTCTTACAATGGGAGGCGTGTATCCAGGTGTTCTTCCCTGCAACTTTCACCGATGTAGCTGTTATTAGGAGGACCTGGAAGGGACCATCATATCTTGGTTCAAGAGGGTGTTTTCTCACAAATTTCTTAATCATAACCCAATCACCGGGGACCAGCTTGTGTGTTCCTGTATCTAACTCAGGATCTGGAATGGAAGAGAAAACTTTTGCATGGATACGGGTTAATTCACGAGACAAAGCAGTCACATAATCAGTTAATACATCGGATTGTAACTGTAATTGCTGTGGATAATAACACCCTAATCTCGGTGCTGAACCAAACAGTATTTCATAAGGAGATAAACCATGGCTCTCTTTAGGAGTGTATCTTACACTGAACAGGTCAATGAGTAGACTGTCTGGCCAGCTCATCCCAGTCTCCTGAGACATTTTCAACATTCGGGATTTTATTGTGCCATTTAATCTCTCTACCTTCCCACTGCTCTGAGGGTGGTATGGGGTGTGGAAAACCAGTGTGACCCCTAGGGCTGTCCATATTTCTTTGGTTAATGAGGCCGTGAAAGCCGGCCCCTGATCACTCTCTATGACCTCTGGGACACCATATCTGCACACTATTTCCGTTAGAAGCTTCTTGGGTGTGGTCTTTGCTGTCATATTGGTCACAGGGAACGCTTCAGGCCAGGAACTTAACATATCAACGATTACTAGAGCGTATTCATACCGGCCACTCTTTGGCATCTGAATGTGATCGATCTGTATTCATTGAAAGGGATATTGAGCTTTAGCTAGATGTTTCACGGGTGTCTTTTCCGTTCTTCCTGGGTTGCACTTAGCACAAATGACGCATGACTTGCAGAAGTTGTTGGTAAGCGGGGTAATTCCCGGGGCCAGGTAGTATTTATTGATCAAAGAATTCATGAAGGTCTTCGACAGGTGAGAAGCACCATGAGCCCACTGCACCACAGCTGGGAACATGGACCGTGGTAAACATGGTCTCTTATTCACTTCCATGAGTCCATCCTTCAATATGGCTCCCTTCTTTGTCCATGTTCCTTTTTCCTCCTCACTTGCTGCCTCTTGCATTTCCTTCAAGTGTGCCCAATCCACAAGAGGGTTCTGCAAGATCATGGTGGCCTGTACCACGTCTTGTGGCAAAGTTTCTTGTGTCAAAATGTTTTGTATCGGAGTGCCTTGGACGTCCACTCTGCGTACGACTTCTCGCACACCTTTCGCGGCATGTTTTGCTGCAGTGTCCGCCAAGTGATTACCTTGTGCTTCTTGAGTATTCAGTCTGCCATGTGCCTTTACCTTGAGAACCGCCACTTGGGTAGGAAGAAGCAGAGCGTCAATCAGGTCCCTGACTGCTGCGCTGTGTTTTATGGGTGTTCTCACTGCTGTCAGAAATCCCCTATTCTTCCACAGGACCCCATAATCACAGGCCACTCCCAGAGCGTATCTTGAGTCTGTATAAATGTTAGCCTTTTTCCCCTCCGCCAGCTTGCATGCCATGATTAGGGCTTGAAGTTCTGCTTCTTGTGCGGACTTAGAGGGGGGCAATGCAGAGGCATGGAGGATTGTGTCTTTGGTAGTGACAGCATATCCGGTATGGTACCTCCCTTCATGATCTGCATATCTTGATCCATCAACATAGTCAGGTCAGGGTCATCCAGCGGCACTCTGCTAACTGTTGGCAGGTGTGTAGTTTCCATCTTCATCATTTCGAGACAGTCATGAGGGGTATCGTATGGGTCGTTTCCCCCCTCGAGAAGTGGGAGCAAAGTGGACGGGTTGAGGGTGTTACACCTGAGGAGGGAGATGTTATCCGGGAGGAGCAAAGTGCATTGTAGTCTGAGATGTCTTGCTGCTGACATATGTTTTGGTTGTACTTGGTTCAGCACAGCTGATATGTCATGAGGGGCTAGTAGGATGAGAAGGTGGCCCAGCACGAGATCTGCAGTTTTATCCAGAAGGGCCTGGGCTGCAAAAACGGCTCTGAGGCAGGAGGGTGCCCCCCTAGCTACTGGATCCAATCGACAGGAATAGTACCCGATAGGTCTGAGTCTGTTGTCATAAGATTGGGCCAGTACTCCTGTGGCGTGTCCTTCTCTCTCTGAGACGAATAGCTGGAAGCTTTTCTCATAGTCTGGAAGGCCAAGCGCAGGGGCCACAGACAGGATCTGTTTCAGAATTTCAAAGTTCGTAAGGGCCGCTGGTGGCAGTGTGAAAGGATCAGCCTTCAGAGCATCGTAGAGTGGTTGCATTAGCAGAGATGCTTCTGGAATCCAAGAACGACAATAAGATATTAGGCCCAAAAATGCATGGAGAGACTTGTGGTCAGCTGGCACCGGAATTGCCTTGATCACAGCTATCCGCTCTTGAGTAAGATGTCTTACACCTTGTGAACTACAATGTCCAAGAAAGACCACTGTTTGCTTGCACCACTGAATCTTCTGCTTTGACGCTTTACAACCTTGTTCGGCCAGGTAACAGAGAAGGTCTTCAGAATGGGCTGCAGCATCATCTTGACTGACGGTCCTCCTGAATCTTTGTATGCTGCGATCATGGTTGGAGTGTATGACACAGGCTTGCTGAATTCCTATGGGTCCATATGGCCAAAAAGAGGAGGAGGAGGCCAATCATTAGGTGCTGAGCTGGAACTCCCCTGGACATTTTGTCCTTGCTGTTGAGCATCTCCCCTTCTTGGGCCGTCTCCATGATCGGGCTGTCTTCAATCGGGTCTCCACGGGCTTCGGCATTGTCTCCGAAAGTGTCCGGGCCTCCCACAGTTGTAACAGCAGGCTCGCGAGTTTCGTGCTTGTGGTGGCGGATATGGTGTGTCAGAAGCCAACATGAGAGGGACTGCCTTCCTATTACCCTGTGAGGACTCTATACCCTTTGCTACCAGTAGTAGAGTGTCAAGAGGTAACACTCTGTATTCTGGCCGAGATAGTAGCAGGCCTTTCCGGATTGCTTCCCTGAGGCCTGCTACAAATGCAGAGGATAGCATCTGTGTATGTGCCTTGTTTTGTGTGCTGAACCCCAAATCAGTAAACACCTGTAACATCCTAGTATGGAATTTCTCAACTGATTCAGCCTTGTCTTGTGTAATGTCTTGTATGCTTGTTGCTTGGTCTGCCAGGCGGTCACGTGCCCATCGTTGTAACTGCGTTACAAACTCACATCCCGAACCATATGTATTGTCAGGGACGCCACTGTCCACCCTAAAACATCTTTCCATTACTGGCCAGTAAGCATCCCCTGCTTTGATTTCACACAGGCTTACCAGGTCCCGCCAGGCACAGGAGTATGCCTTCTGGATCTGGGCAATCCTTCTGTAAAATGGCATGGGCTGTTTCTCAGGGTCTGGAAGACTGGTTACAAGGGATGATGCTTGTTGAGGGTTAAAGGTCACATACATCATGGGTGCGCCTAATGGTGCAGGCGGCATTTCCCCCCTTGGTATGTGAGGTATGTGAGGCTGCAACCCATGGGGTGGAGGTCTCCAGTCATTCCCCTGTTGTGGCAGTTGAAGAGGTAGTCCCCTATTTGGTGGGGGGGGACCATACTGTATGGTGTCATGTGAATCACCTGTGGGTCTTCCTGAGACATTTGCCATGTCCTCGGAGAAGGGTTGTGAAGAGGGGAATACAGTGGGAGTGAGTACCTAGCACCCACTCTGGCTTTTTGCACTGCTCCCAAAGGGCCTACGGATGTAGGCCGTGCTGCTGTGGATGTGGGATGGGGATGTGAGGATGTCACTTGGTCAGATTCCATACAGATTCCCCGCAGTGCCCTTTGAGGTGACTGGTAGGGGGAGTGTACTGGTTCATGGCCCTGGTAGGGAAGTGTAGTTGCCCTGGTGTCCACATTCGACAGGCCTCCGGACACTATAATCTGAGTTGGGCCATGGCTTCCATGACTGGCTGAACTGGGGGTGGTTGCAGTTGGATTGATGCCCCCCTTGGTCACTAGTACTTCTTGGAGCTCAGGTGAGTGGCAGTGACTGCCACTGCTTGCCTCTGCCCCGTCCTCATCATCTTCTAACATCATTAATGGGTTAACGTGGTTAACATCTTCCCTGTAATATGCTCCGGTCTGATCTAACACTGGGCATATAGGTATGGGTGTACCAATATGGCCGTCACAGGAAGTAGTCATAGGGAGTCTTCCTGTGGGTTGACTGGGTGTGTCACCACTGTCGGGTGTAGCAAGAGGGCCACCATCCTGGGGAGGTGCCGTGGGTGGTAAGGGAGGTGGTACATTAGGGCGGAGCCTGATGGGAGGGTCAACAAGGGGGTGGTTTCCTGTCTTGTGTTCGGACTCCATTATAGGGTGGTGGCCTTTCGGCCAGTGTACTTTCTGGTTTATGATACACATATACAATATATCCATGTTGATTTGTCTCTCGCTCTACAAACCCCTCCCCCTGAATGGCTTTCGATACTCTGTACCAGGCTTCAGCTGTAGCCAATAAGCCATGATCAGACAACAAACCCTTTTTTCGTTTTAACAATATCCGCCATTCCTCTGGTTGCAACCTCCCACCCATGTGCATGTTGATGTCACATATTCTTGCAAGCTCGTTCACCTTCTTAACTGCTCCTCTTCCTTCCCTCTCTGCAACCAAGCTGCACGCTAAACTCCCTTCCACCGGCTTCTGTAATTTCTGTCCCATTTTTCTTCCACTATACAAGAAAAGACACTTAAGTTTTGGCTGTGTGTAATCTTGAAATCTTTCCCTTACAACAGCAGCGCTGCCACTTCCTCTTTTTAAAAGTACACTTTCTCTCTTTTTTTTTTTTCCTTAAAACGAAAGTGTCTTTACCCTGCTGCCGAAGGGCTTAACAAAGCAGCAATTAAAGTCAGTGCGTTCCTTCAAATATCATCCACTCGCCCCAGAGGCAACCCCAGACTTCTGACTCTATCCTTTTCACTCTCCTCACCCTGCTCTGGCTGGAGTGGACACCTAATAGGTAAGTATCCCCTTTCTCTAGCTTCACCTTCTATCGCTGGCAATGATGCACCGACTACAATTCTAACAGGGTAATGCACATTTAATCTGAACACCAACACGTCTGGAACATCCAACAACAAAGGTTTCAGGCCAAGAATTTCCTCCCTGTACCCTGGGGTTATCACTTTCACCAGCCCCCAGCCTTCTGAATGAATTCCCAACAGTAGCCCACAGACACATTCAGGACATGACACTCCTGGCTCATGTGATGAAAAGATGAGACCGCAGAACACCTGTCACAGGATTTCCTGCACCGATTGTGCATGTATGTACCTCTGAGATACCTCCTGATACCCTGGTTATGCGCCCTCTCTCCGGCACACTTTGCATCAACCGTGAGAGAAGTTTGACCACGTTTCACAGCCAGTTATCGCATCTGTGACCCTATTCCGTTCTGCCTGTCTCATCAACCCACCAGAAGCCAGCACATATAACAATAAACCAACAGGATATGTGACAACCGCAGTGAAGTACAGGATTATTAGGTCCTCACGGGATCCCCACACAACTACTATGCGTTCTCCTGACGCCCCCTCCTGGTCATCCGTGCTTCACAGCACAATTATTTATCCCCCAGGAGGAGTTTGACCACGTTGATTCTCATCCGTGACTATATAATTAATCCCCTTATTCACAACAGCCGTCACAAGCTTGACAAAACGGAACAGGAAACAGGAAACAAATATACAGGCAGCAGATACCAGTTATGCAGGTTCTTATAAATGACCTTCGGGCAAGCTATAAGCTATATCACCTGCCTTTTCTGATCGAGGTAAGCCGACACGGGAACAAGAACCAACCAAAACCACGGGACAGGATATAAACAGTAGACAATATTAAAAGTCTTACCGTTCAGTCATCAGAGAGTGATCAATTCTCCGTGCCCTGTCGTCCGCGATGGTTCGTCCCAGTTCCCTCTCGATCGGCTTGGCCCTTCGAATCAGGAAGCCCGAAAGCCCCACGTTGGGCGCCAAATTGATTTGGACAGACAAAACTGTCAGTTTCTTTGGTATCTGCTTCCTGGCCAAATCTGATAAGAAGTGAATAATTGCATGCATGCATAGAATAATTTCACACTGACAAAAGCTGCAGTTTGAAATACTTCCCCTTTTTTATTTCGATCTCGACTTAATATATGGTTAATGACGTGCATATTCTTGAATATCCAACCTGCTCATTCATAGGTAATATTAGTCTTGTGACGTGTGAGCTATTAACTATTTTGTGTTAGGATGGTGCGAAGCATGAAACAACAATGCTATATATATATTTGGTTTGTCTGATGTCTGATGTCTGGTTTTCTGTGGTTCGATATCCAGACGGGGCTTTCTTTCGCCAATCTATTTTCGACTTGTTTTGCAGACAGAGTTCCCCTTTTTCTTTAGATCTTGTGACACATATCTGATAGCAGCATCATGTGAGCAAGGATTGCAAGGGTTGTATAAGATCATTACAAATTATGACTATGTATGATAGCAATCAATAACATATAGAGTATATAGGATATATATGAGATATAGAGCATGTGGAGCATGTGTTTGCGCATTGAAATAAGCATTTCACCATCTTCCTTTTGCCATTTTTAGCATATCCATAGCAGTACCAGTGCAACAAATAAAATCCCCAATTATCTTCCAGGGCAGCACATAAGAGAGGCTCCACCTGAAAAACAGGAAATACGTCACCTACAATCAATAAAAAGAGCAAATATACCTAGTTGACTTAGTTATTTGTGTTTCCTCTGGCCTAACAGGAAAATAAAAATGGTTAGTCATTTTCCCTCAGGCCTTCATGCTAGTTGCAGGGGCCTCCCAGTATATGCTCACCCATGATTTCAGGAACAATAGATCTAGTGGAGTTGCATACCTGGGCTCTCCTTGGCTGGGATTTACTTTTGTTAGTATTTTAGTTGTAGGTCTTTCCCTCCTCAAATCTTTTTTGGTTTTCTACAAGGTCTCCTCTCCGCTTGAGGAGAAGCAACCTTCTCCATCCATGGGCACAGAAGCTGTAGTGGAGCCCTCCCTTACCCACATTTAGTTATGCTCTGGGCCTTCCCCTGTATTGCCTTAGAAGGTGTGGTGTATGGGGGCGTTCTCCCATATGGCCACCTTAGCCCCCAATGTATATTACTGACTGTTGTGTAGTGATGAGCGGAATACGCCATATTCGATTTCGCGATATTTCGCGAATATTTCGAAGAATATTCGCGAATATTCGTTAATATCGAATATTCGTGATATTTTATAAAAAAAAAAAAAAAAAAATTGCGAATTTTCGCCAATGCGAATTTTCGCTAATGCGAATTTTCGCTAATGCGAATTTTCGCTAATGCGAATTTTCGCTAATGTGAAATTTTGCGATTTTTTTTTTTTTTTATAAAATATCACGAATATTCGATATTTACGAATATTCGGTATATTTTATATAAAAAAAAAGCGAAATTTCACATATGCGGTTGCGAATATTCGTTAATATCGAATATTCGTGATATTTGATAAAAAAAAAAATTGCGAATTTTCGCTATTGCGAATTTTATTGCGAATTTTTTTGCGAAATTTGAAAAATATCGAATATTCGAAATAGCGAATATTCGCCGCGATATTCGAGATATTCGCGAATACTCGAATATGCAATATTCGTAGCGAATATTCGCAATGCGAATATTCGTGAGCAACACTACTGTTGTGGATGGGCCATGGTTGCCAGCATCCCTGGGTCCTTTGTGGGGCTGCACACAGCTGAAGCAGGTTCATTCTTCTTTTCCCTGGGAGCAAAGGAGTCTGGCAGCCCTGACTACTTTAAGTTCAAAGAATGAGATCGCGCTAAAAATTATAGGTGTAAACTGATAAATGCTAATTAAACAAAATCACAAGTGAAGTAAAGTTCATAGGTGAATCACAAAGTAGATAAGTCCATCAACATAGTAAAAAACTTTCATGATAAATGATCCCACGAGTGCCAGTAAATCAAATGGAAAAAGTGTTGGTATAGACAAGACCTCCACCGAAATCACAAGAAGCCTCTTACCAAAAATCAATGATCTCTTAGTGATAGGAGATCAGTTAAAGCATGATACGGTCTGCAATAATCAGTAACGGTCAATGGGAAGGTCCAATAGAGACAGCCTGGTTCTCAGATGTATGAATATCTCCCGATGGGTCATCCACAGGTACATAAAAAACAAATGCCTCACATAGCATAAAACCTTAATTTATTAGATTAAAAAAGTAGACTTGCACTTACATGAAAGTGAAGAAACATTGCGTGTAAACATATCAGCCGGCCGGCTTACAACAAACAGCCCGTATTCCGGGTAGAGAGATTTGAGTGCGTGGTGACGTTCTGACGTTTTTACTATGTTGACGGACTTATCTACTTTGTGATTCACCTATGAACTTTACTTCACTTGTGATTTTGTTTAATTAGTATTTATCAGTTTACACCTATAATTTTTAGCGCAATCTCATTCTTTGAACATTGTCTTTTTGTGTAGTATAACACTTTTTGATCGCTGCTTTTGTTTTCACACTAACGAGCGCAGTATTATTTTTTCACTGACTACTTTAAGACATGTGATGTGGGCAGGCCAGGATGCATTGCAGCCTAGTACACCATGGGTCTCCCATAAGTGCTTTTCAGGCACTTCGGAATTCGCTGCCCATAAATTGCAATGGGCAGGGGCGTTATGGGGGCCCTGTATACATCACTCCCAAAGCGCCCCAAAGATGCTGCTTGCAGGAATTTTCCACCGCCCTGGTGTGAAAGCACCCATTGTAATGAATGGGGGGCAGTTTTTAGGCGCTTTACAGGCACTTTTTCTATCGCTAAATCACCTGAAAACTGCCTCAGTGTGAAAGGGGTCTAAGGTAAGCAGAAGCTCCAACCTGTTAATTTCTTCCATACACTTATGTTACACTTGTTGAAATGCAGAGATACTGGGCTCTGCTTACTTAATTTTACCCTCAATCTAACTCCCCTTTAGTCCTTTTTTGTAGCAAGGAAATATTATTGCCGAGGGGGTATCTGCTGTAGTATAATCAGGACTCTTTTAGTTAGGCTTTAGGCTATAGCCCACTGCTAGGCTTAACTAGAAACAAAAAATTTAGATCCTGCAATACTTAATTTACAAGCTCTCAGGCTAAACTTCTATGCAAGGACTGCTTGACAAACCTGTACTTAATGATTGCTCATTAACGCATGCAGGTGTTGGACTTCTTATTACACTGATACACCCTCCAGGCTAATATGTTTGCCACCTCTTCTTTCGGTGTCAGCAGCTTCAATTTATCACTAACACTAGACTCATTAAGACTTTATGAGCTGGGAGTCTTTGATTGTCTCCCATCTGAGTGTGGGCTAGATAAGGGTACTCATATGAACGACAGTGTACTGGGGGCATCACTGTGTACAGTATATGAATTGATTAAATACATAATAATAATGTGACTCATTTTGCTTTTTCTGCAAAAACCTTTGGCTATGTTTAGGACTGGGAGCTGAAGCTGTACTTATAATTAGTTACTAGCATCTACTATACATCCTATTTGGCGCGCCCAACCTTAAACCTCTATCACCTGGTGAACTTCTATCCCTGAGTTCCTCCACTGGATAGATGTATAATGTGTTGGTAAACAGGGACAAGGTTATAGCTATGATATGTGAATATGCTAATTGTCTGCTTTGTAGAATAGGCTTAATTTGTATATAATTTGCTGATTGTTGGGTATTTCTTTAAAAAAATCATGACTCCCATGAGGCTGCTTCTGCAGTATACTCCTATGCATTAAATATACAGCATTGGAGCTTATGCTTGTAATACTTTGCCTATGTTGTTGTTTTATCATGAACTTACATATGAAATAGATCAAATAGGAGCAGGACCTCTAGTTTCTGGGGTGCGCTGCGCTAAGATTTCTATTTGCTTTGTAACATATGCTTTGTTTGCATAAAAGGCTCCATGAATTAGGCTTTTTTAGTTAAAATATACCTTTAACCCAGGGGTTCCCAACCAGTGGCCCGTGACATGCTCTGGGATGGAATAGAATACTGTTATTAACCACTTAAGACCCGGACCAAAATGCTGCTAAATGACCTTGCCCCTTTTTGCGATTCGGCGCTGCGTCGCTTTAACTGACAATTGCACGGTCGTGCAACGTGGCTCCCAAACAAAATTTGCGTCCTTTTCTTCCCACAAATAGAGCTTTATTTTGGTGATATCTGATTTTTATTTTCCCAAAACGGCTTTCAGGACAGCCACCTGAGAGATCATGGCTCCTCCCTCCACAGGAAACACCTCCACCATACGGTCTTTAAAGGGAGGCCTCCCCTTCCACTCGTCAGTTTTTTGTGTTTCCTCCAGCTGGAGTAACACCTCCAGTGGGAGCCATGATCTTTCAGGGTCTGCCTGGGAGACGTGAGGCTCTCATTGCAAAAAAAAATTCTGGAGAGTGTCCTTGCCACCTGCCTCGAGCAACGATGGCGCAGTGGTCTCCTTCTTCCCCTTCCGTGCTCGGGGAGAGCCTGTACGCACGGAGGTTGCGGCCCGTTTTTCGCCAGAGCAGCGGGGTCTGGTTCCCCATTCTGCAGGCTCTGGCGTCTGGGGAGGGCCTCAGATGCGCCCTGGATGCAGGGAGAGGCCGCGCTTCCGGGTTGGCGCGCGTCATTTTGGCGCATGCGCAGAGGGAGAAGGCAAGGTCACCTGGTGCCTTTAGAAGGACTTCCGGTTCCGGGTCAGCGCGGCGGCGTTTTTGAATCCTGGAACCGTGTCCTAGCAAGCACGCTGCTGCAAACGCTCCTATGGAGGAAAATATTGCAGACAAGGGGACAGGCCAAGGCACCAGCAAGGCTAAGGTAAGGGAGTGCCTGTGTTACCTTCTAGCTTTTTCTCTTATGGGGGTTACTTCACCCATCTCCCCCTCTTCCCCCATCCTCCACCTCCTAGTTCTGGTCATGGTTGGGGATTGTTTACCTTTCTGCCTAGCAATAGGAATGTACGGTGGTGATGGTGTTTGGCTTGTAGGGCACAGGGAGTTTTCGGCTGTATTCCTAAGTGCACCTGGGTGTCAGAGTTTTTTTACTGAGTACTACGTCCTAAGCGTGCGTTTTCTTGCTTGTTATCTGTCTGTACAGGGGAAAGGCTCTGCTCAGATTCCAAAGAGAAGATGCCCTGTTTGCAAGGAGAAGCTTAGCGATGCTTGGAAAAAATCACTCTGTGCAGACTGTACAAGCAACGTACTTAAGGAGTCTCCTTCCTTATTTGGAGAGTTGATATCCACTATTAAGGAGGAACTCCGTACCACCTTTCAGGCTTTTAGGTCTAACCTAGGGGAACAAACAAGTTCCATGGAAGAGCCGGGAGTGTCGCAGAACTCTTCACTGAGCGAGGCTCAGGCTTTATTCACCCCAATATCCCAAGATCTTTCTCAGGAGTCAGTGCCGGTAGATTCAGACTCTGACGAAGAAGATGAAGCAGAGTCGACTTCAAAATATAAATTGTCACTGGAGGAGGTCGCAGGCCTTGTTAAGGTGATCCATGCGACTTTGGGGATAGAAGAGGACAAAAAGGAACTTTCCCTACATGACCGGATGTACGCAGGTTTAGGGGATACCAAAGGCAGGGTGTTTCCAGTACATTCCTTAATCACGGATATGATTAAGAAGGAATGGTTGGACCCAGAGAAGAAGCCATTTTTTTCAGGGGCACACAAGAGGAGGTTCCCTTTCAAAGAAAGTCCGGATGCCATTTGGAATAAAGTTCCAAAATTGGATGCGGCGTTCTCACAGGTTTCGAAATCTTCTGATCTAGCCTTTGAGGACATGGGCACGTTAAGAGAGCCCATGGACAAAAGAATGGATCTGCTATTAAAAAGGTCCTGGCAGTCCGTGGTGAACAACCTTAATTTAAGCCAGCTATGGCAACAACCTGTGTTGCCAGAAACCTGGAACACTGGATAGGCCAGTTAAAATCACACATTTTAGCAGATTCCCCGAAGCAGGAGATTTTAGACTCCTTTGGTACCCTTTCGGCAGCTGTGTCTTACATCGCTGACGACTCAGCGGAGTCAATCCGGATGTCAGCGAGGTCCGCGACTCTAAAAACTCCACCAGGAGGGCTCTCTGGCTTAAGAGTTGGCCAGGGGATGCGGCCTCAAAGAATAGGTTAATTGGCCTACCCTTTTCTGGAGATTTATTGTTCGGTTCGGAGTTGGAGTCTATCCTTGACTGGACAGCGGACAAAAAGAAATCTTTTCCAGAAAAGAAAAAGCCTGTACCTACCCGCAAGCGTTTTTTTCGTCTGCAAGGGCAGGAAAAAAAGGTACAAAACCAAAGAAAGCAGTGGCCGACGCAAAGGGGTAAAGGTAGGGGTGGAGTACTCCTCTGTCCTCCTTCAGCCCCCGAAAAGCCGCAATGACTTACAGCTACAGGTAGGGGGAAGACTCCAGAGGTTCGTTCCCCAGTGGAGGGACAGCACCTCAAACCAATTTATTCTAAACTTACTCTTGAGGGGTTATGCAATAGAGTTCAGGGAAGAACCCCCAAGAAGATTTTTGGCAACAAATGTTCCAAAGGATCCCGCCAAGGCTCTTGCTATGAAGTCCCTGATTCAGGAGCTGATTTCTCAGAGAGTAGTGGTGCCGGTTCCATCCAAGGAATGTTGTCAGGGGTTCTATTCTCATGTTTTCCTGGTCAGGAAACCTTCGGGAAAATTTCGACTCATCCTGAATCTAAAGGAGCTGAACCAGTCGGTAGAATACAGGAAGTTCCGGATGGATTCCATTTTTTCTGTAAAGAATCTACTAAGTCAGGGTTGCTTCATGGCAACAATAGACCTGCGAGATGCTTACTTGCACATTCCCATGGCAGACAGCTCCCAAAGATTCTTGAGACTGGCTTTGAGAGAGGGGAAAAAATTGACACACCTGCAGTTCAGAGCTCTCCCCTTTGGCCTATCATCATCCCCAAGGGTGTTTACAAAGGTTATGGCAGAGGCACTGGCTCCGCTGCATCTAGAGGGGATCTCAGTGGTCCCCTACCTAGACTACCTTCTGTTCTTTGCCCAGACCAGAGAAGATCTTCGGAGAAATCTAGTCAGGGCCCGGTCTCACTTGGAGTCCATAGGATGGATTCTAAATCTCCAGAAATCGAGCTTGGTCCCCTCGCAACAAGTTTGCTTTCTGGGGTTTCTGATCGATTCAGTGGGACAAAGAAATTTTCTCCCAGAAGAAAAACAAAAGAGGGTAATAGAAGCTGTGTCAACCTTACAGTGCAGTCAGCAGATCTCAATCAGGAAGATTATGTCAGTGCTGGGAACTCTAACTTCATCAATATCCGCAGTTCAGTGGGCAAAGTTCCATTTCAGACCTCTGCAAGAATTCTTGTTAAAGGTCTGGGACCGCGATCAGAGGTCCCTGGACCTGCTGGTGAAAATTCCCACCAACGTCAAGAGAAGTCTTTGGTGGTGGAAAGGTCAGGGAAGACTATCAGGGGGTCTGTTGTGGTCCTTCCCAACCCAGGTAAGGATAACGACCAATGCCAGCTCCTGGGGATGGGGCGCCCATGTAAACGGTCATTGGACTCAGGGGTCATGGTCCGCAGAGGAGGCACGGAGATCCTCAAATTGGCGGGAGTTGAAGGCAGTAGAGTTGGCTCTACTGACCCTCATAGTAGAGGTGCAGCGACAGCATACGCAGATCCTGTCGGACAATGCCACAGTAGTGTTTATATAAACAGACAGGGGGGCACCCGAAGCAGAGGACTTCAGGCTCTAGCCAGAAACATTCTAGGCTGGGCAGAGTCTCATACTCGATCCTTATCAGTGGTCCACCTAAAGGGGACCTTGAACAGAACTGCAGACTTTCTCAGCAGGAACTTAGTTCAGGAAGCGGAATGGCAGTTGAGCCCAGAATTCGCTCTCTTAGCACAGAAGTGGGGGCAACCAGAGATAGATCTCTTTGCAAACAAAGAAAATGCACAGACCCCCAGGTTTTTTTCTCTAGTCAGAGACAAAGCAGCACTGGGGGTGGACGCTTTAGCACAGGTGTGGGATTTTCACCTCTGTTATGCATTTCCCCCTTTTCAACTCATCCCTCAGGTGATATCAAAGATTCGGAGGGAAGATACAACGGTAATTCTTGTCACTCCTTTTTGGCCCAAGAGACCGTGGTTTTCGGCCCTACTGCAGATGCAGACAAAACCTTATTGGCATCTGCCACTAAGACAAGATCTGCTCTTACAGGGTCCTCTGCTTTACCAAGACATAGGAAAACTAAACCTTACAGCCTGGATTCTGAGGAACAGCTCCTGAAAAGGAAAGGTTTCTCGGCCAGGTTGGTAGCAACACTCCTGTCCAGCAGGAAGCAGGTAACTAGATCTATATATTTAAAAATCTGGAAAGTTTTCAACACTTGGTGTACATCATCTGGCAGGTCGGTAAGGCAGACTTCCTCCATCCTTGAATTTTTGCAGGACGGGGCCGATAAGGGACTAGCGGTCAGTACCCTAAAGGTCCAAGTAGTGGCTCTGGGAGTTTTTTTGGAAAGGGCAGTGTCCTCACATTCCTTAGTTAAAAGATTCTTCAAAGCCCTCAGTTGTTCTAGGCCAATGGTAGTGAAAGATTGTCCATCATGGGACTTGCCAGTCGTATTACAGGCCCTGACTAGGGAGCCTTTCGAACATTTTGAGTTCAGCCTCCTTAAAGTTATTGACGCTAAAAACAGTTTTTTTCTTGGCTGTTACAACAGCCCGGAGAATCAGCGAGTTACAAGCCCTGTCTATCAGGGAACCTTTTTGTTAAATTTTTTCAGACATAATTGTCTTGAAACATGGCCCAGGTTTTTTGCCGAAGGTTGCTTCAATCAAAAACCGGTCTCAAGAAATAGTACTTCCCACTTTTTGTTCTAATCCAAAAGGGAAAAAGGAAGAGGAGTTCCATACCCTAGATGTTAAAAGGGCAGTTTTGCGTTACTTAGAAGTTACAAAAATTTTTAGAAAGGCGTACGCCTTGTTTATTCTGTTTTCCGGAGATAAGAAGGGAAAGCAAGCATCAAAAGGAACCATAGCCAGATGACTCAGAATGGCTATTACAAACGCATATTCTTTCTCAGGACAAGAATGTCCAAAAAATCTACGGGCTCACTCTACTAGAGCAGCAGCGGTAAGTTGGGCCGAGAAAGCTGGTGCCACCCCCGAACAGATCTGCAAGGCAGCCACCTGGTCAAATTTGTCTACCTTTGCCCGCCATTATAGATTAGATCTAATGACAGCGGACGACCAGGCGTTCGGGAGAAAGGTCTTACAGGCTGTTGTCCCGCCCTAATAGGGGTAAGTCTCGACTGTCCTCTCGGGTGGCTGTCCTGAAAGCCGTTTTGGGAAAATTGCAAGTTAGGCTTACCGGTAACTTGTTTTCCAATAGGCTTTCAGGACAGCGGTAACCCGCCCTTGGTTTTCATATATAATGATACAGCTGTAATACTATGCAATAACTGTCACTTATGTGTTGCAGCCGGGGCTGGAGGTCTCTACAAACAACTGACGAGTGGAAGGGGAGGCCTCCCTTTAAAGACCGTATGGTGGAGGTGTTTCCTGTGGAGGGAGGAGCCATGATCTCTCAGGTGGCTGTCCTGAAAGCCTATTGGAAAACAAGTTACCGGTAAGCCTAACTTGCGCTTTATACAAAAATATATTACTTTATGTTATAAGAAAAATTAAATAAACAAAATTTTAGTCAATCATTTAGGCCAAAATTTATTAAGCCACATGTCTTTAGTAAAAAAAAAATCGCAATAAAAAAAATTAGCTACCTAGCGGGAACAGCGACACTAATACAGCGATCAGAAAAATGATCGCTTAGTGACACTGGCAATAGGGAGTGAAAGGGTTAACTAGGGTGGTGATCAAGGGGTTAAAACTTTATTAGGGGGGTACGGGGGCTACCCTGAACCTAACACTAACTGACTGTCACACTGCCTGTCACACTGACACTAAATACAGTAATCATACATGTATGATTACTGCATTCAGTGACACTGTGACAGGGGGAGGGGGGCATCGGGGGGGGGGGGTTAATGTGCCTATGTGTAGTGTGTGTCAGTGTAGTGTTAGCGCAGACTTACTGTCTCCTCAGCGATGGTTGAAAAAAACGCTGAAGGAGAGATCACATCGCTTCCTCCTTCCTGTGTTTACACAGGAGGAGGAAGTGACAGGGCGTGGGGCACGCGGATTGGCTGAGAGCGTTCCGGAGCCGCCCCCTCATCCCGGATCGCTCGGCCAGCAAAACGGACCACCGTATGTACGGGGGGGGGGTCCAATCGGACCCCCGAACCCCCTCAAGGCACCAACGTATATATACGTTGATGTGCCTGTCGGTGCCATTCTGCCGACGTAAATGTACATGCGGCGGTCCTTAACTGGTTAAATGTCAGTTTATTACTAAAATCACAGTGTATATATGGGCATATCTGTTCTGTAGTGGTTACTGGGCTGTTTTCAAACTGATCCACAGGTGCAGAGCAGTTTACCTGTGGGGTATCTGCACTGAGCCATTGACTTCTGTTACCTGGGAGTTTGGTGAGCTGTCTGAAAGTGCACCAAACCTGCAGAATATAGAAGTCTATTGCAAAGTGCAGGAAAGCCAAAGGTACACTGTGTTGCACCCATGGTGTGAGTAAAACAAGGCACATCTGTGTAAAAGCAGCCTTGGGCCCCTTTTACATGGTCAGTCAGACAGTCTGACCGATTGAACCCTTCATTCACCTCTAAGTAGTGGCAGTCAAAAACCGACTTGTGTTCTACCTCCAATACAAAAAAAAAGTATTGTTGTATCCACCCGTTCTGCTTATTGTGGCCTACGACTGGTTACCAAGTTGCTTAAGTGGCCCTCTGTCACGTACCTGGTTATGGAGCCCAATGTGCAGGGAGCGGCCTCTCGTAAGCCTCTGACTCAGGAACCCCTGGTAGAGCAAACAGGGGGTACGGAGTCTGGAGGGACACAAGCGCCTGGTGGGAAGCTGGAGATGGACCGGAAGAGGAAGTGAACAGGTGTTGACGAGGTCCTAGCAGAAATCCAGCAAACACAGGAACGGTGTTGTAGCGCTTGTGAATAGGAGCCAAGGGATTGTCAGACACTGGATCAGGCACCAATCAGGAGACGGAGACAGGTCCGAGGGTTAAATCAGGTTCAGACCGGGTCGGTGAATCAGGTAAGCAGACAGCAAGGCGGGTTTAAGCAGAGTCCGTAGTCGGATCAGGCCGGGGTCAGAGGCAGGCTGCAGGCAGAGAAGGGTCAACGGAAGCCGGGTCAGGTATTCGGTAATCAGGCAGACAGGTAACAGGTTCAGATTCAGTCAGGGATTGCTGCAGACTGGTCAGCAAGATACAGTGGGATCAGATGGTTTAAATAGCAGTTCTTGGCGCCGAAATGACGTCAGCGCGCGCGCGCTCCCGCCGTGAGCGCCGCGTGCACGCTCGCGCCGCGCACATCACGCACGCGCACCCGCGCTCCCCCGCGCATGCGCTGAAACAGACTTCTCCTGGCGCTGTCAGTATTGGTAAGATTCCTGTATCTCCTATCATGACATTGCCCCCCCCCTACGGGCAGCCTCCGGATGCCCAACTGGGCCAACCTACTTGGGTGTGCCCTTTTATAGGCCTGGACCAGTCTCTGAGCGTGAATGTTGGCCTCTGGTTCCCAGGAATTTTCTTCTGGGCCGTAGCCTTTCCATTTCACCAGGTATTGAACCTGGTTACGTCTCTTCCGACAATCCAGGATGGATTCCACCTCAAACTCCTCCTCGCCGTCGATAAGTACCGGTGTGGGCGGACCAGCATTCCGGTTGGGAAAAGGATCCGGGACTGTGGGTTTGAGCAGTGCCACATGAAAGACTGGATGAATCCTAAAAGAAGCAGGTAATTTCAATTCGTAGGCCACTTCATTAACCCTTCTGAGTACCTGGAAGGGACCAACAAACTTAGGAGTCCCTCCTCTTTCTGTCAAAGACCTCCTTATTATACTCCTGGGTTCTTGCCATTGTTTCCTGGAGTATTTTGTTATTGGTGGAAAAAAAATCCAAGGTTTCCTGAACAGCTGGTACTGAGCATTCCGGCATATGGTTGGATAAAAACAGAGGATGAAAGCCGTAGTTGGCAAAGAATGGGGACTGTTGGGTAGCTGAATGGATTGAGTTGTTGTAGGCAAACTCTGCAAGGGGCAACAGAGAAGCCCAATCATCCTGTGAAAAACTGGAGAAACAGCGCAGGTATTGCTCGAGCGTCTGGTTAGTGCGCTCGGTCTGGCCGTTGGTCTGTGGGTGGTACGCAGATGAAAAGGAAAGTTCAATCTTCAGCGCCCCACATATAACGCTTTCCAGAACCTCGAGGTGAATTGCACCCCACGGTCAGATACAATATTAGCAGGTATACCATGGAGTCTCACTACTTCTTTAATAAAAAATGTTGCTGTTTCGGCAGCAGAAGGTGTCCCTACCATCGGTAGGAAGTGCGCCATTTTTGAAAGTCTGTCCACCACTACAAAGATGGTAGTATAGTTTTCAGAAGGAGGTAACTCAACAATAAAATCAATTGAAATCATTCTCCAAGGTTTCTCTGGAACAGGCAGTGGTTTAAGTAACCCCCACGCTTTGGTTCTGCTACCCTTGTGTTGGATACAGGTGGCACAGGATTCCACATAGCTTTTGCAATCTTGTAATAATTGAGGCCACCAGAAGGTACGCTGGATGAGTTCAGCTGTCTTATGGATTCCGAAATGTCCGGCTAGCTCGTGGTCATGGCAGGACTTGAGAATTGTCAATCGTAGTTGTTGAGGCACAAAAATCTTGTTTTTGTTCCATAGCATGCCGTCTCTTAACTGCAGAGTAAGGTCTGGAGATGGGGAAATTGATGAAGAGGCCTGCTTAATTTGAGACAGAAGATCTCCCTGTAACATAAGAAAATTGCCAGGGGCGAGGATGGTGTCCGGGGAGGAAGGAGCTTCAGGCCCATTGAACATCCGAGATAGCACGTCGGGTTTAGTGTTTTTTGATCCGGGTCTGTAGGTTATATGGAAGGAAAACCGAGTAAAGAACAATGCCCACCTGGCCTGCCGTGGCCTCAGTCTCTTAGCAACTTTTAAGTATTCCAAGTTCTTGTGATCTGTATAGATCAAGATGGGGTGAGCTGCACCCTCCAGGAGATAACGCCATTCCTCGAGAGCTGCCTTGATTGCTAAAAGTTCCCTGTCCCCAACGTCATAGTTTCTTTCAGCTTCGGAGAGTTTGCGGGAGAAGAACGCAACTGGATGCAGAAGGGATTTGGGTCCTTGTCTCTGGGAGAGCACTGCTCCGACCGCCACCTCGGAGGCGTCCACTTCCAGGATGAAAGGTAGAACTGGATCAGGATGTTTTAGGATGGATGCTGAAATGAAAAGGTTTTTCAGGGTAGAAAAAGCCGCTTGAGCCTCTGGGGACCACTGGAACCGGATACCCTGTTTGGTCAGACCTGTGATGGGAGCAATTATGGAAGAGAAGTTCTTGATAAATTTTCGATAAAAATTTGCAAATCCCACAAAACGCTGGACTGATTTCTTATCAGTGGGAGCGGGCCAATCTGTAATGGCGGTGACCTTCTGAGGGTCCATCTTGACACCGTCTATTGAAATGATGAGACCTAGGAACTGGATGCTCTCTCTTTCAAACTCACATTTCTCCGCTTTAGCATACAGACTATGTTGACGGAGCCAGGCTAGGACCTTTTGGACATGTCTTTGATGATCTGACAGGGAGGAAGAGAAGATCAGGATGTCATCTAGGTAAACAATAACGAATAAATCAAGATAGTCTCTGAAAATGTCATTTACAAAATGCTGGAATGTGGCTGGGGCATTGCAAAGTCCAAAGGGCATCACCAGGTATTCAAAATGCCCAAAACGAGTACGAAATGCGGTTTTCCACTCGTCGCCATCCCTTATGCGGACGAGGTTGTAAGCCCCACGGAGGTCAAGTTTAGTAAAGATGGTGGCTGCTCCGAGTCTCTGAAATTGTTCAGGAACGAGAGGGAGAGGATACCTGTTCTTAATCGTGATTTTATTTAAGTCCCTGTAGTCTACGCAGGGGCGTAGAGAGTGATCCTTCTTTTCCACGAAGAATATACCGGCCCCCGCAGGGGATGTGGAAGGGCGGATGAACCCCTTCTCGAGATTCTCATCAATATAAGACTTGAGAGTGACCAACTCTAGCCCAGTCAAAGGAAATATTCTTCCAAACGGAATTTCTGCTCCAGGTAAAAGTTCAATAGGGCAGTCGTAGGACCGGTGTGGAGGTAACGTCTCTGCTCCTCTTTTGCTGAACACATCTAAGAAACTATGATAGACTTCTGGGATTAATTGGCGGTTCTCCTCTTCGGATTCTAAACACATCAAAGAAGGAGGGGAACTGGCAGGTTTCTGAAGGCAGTGTTGTCGACAGTAAGAGGAAGAAAAGTGTATTGTTCCAGATCCCCAGTCAATCTGGGGATTATGGGCTTTCAGCCAAGGCATACCCAGAATTAAAGGAAACATTGGGGATTCAATAATGTCCAGACAGAGTAGTTCCCGGTGGTCCTGGGAGGTGAGTGTGTATAGGGGAATTGTCTCTTGGGTAACCGGGCCGGATTTGATAGCCGATCCGTCGGCTAAATGGACGGTAAGTTTCTGGTGTCGTGGTCGTAGAGGGACTCCATGTCGAAAGGCAAAGGAGGCGTCCATAAAACCGCTGCAAGCACCAGAGTCAATAATTGCGGGGACTTGGAGGTTCCTTCCTGGAAGCTGTAGAGAGATTGAAACAGCCAGGTGAGTATTATTGTTACGTAAGACAGAGAAGAGAGCCGGTGAGGGGACTGAACACTTACGGAACTTGACGGGGCAGGTGTTTACATAGTGCCCGGATCCTCCACAGTACATGCAAAGGTTATTGGATCGACGCCTTTGACGCTCCTCCGGAGTCAGGGATGGCCGAAGTAGGCCTATTTGCATTGGTTCTGGATGATCGATGGGGTTTGGTCTGGGACCTGAAGGAGGCAGATGCGGTGGGCCAGGTACACGTGGCATCATCCATATGGGACGTGTGGGGCCGGATGTGCGTTCAGCACGCCGTTCCCTCAACCGTCTGTCGATCTGAACAGAGAGGAGGATGAGGGCTTCAAGTGTTGCGGGGATGCCCACTCGGGCTAATTCGTCTTTTAGAGATTCTGAAAGTCCCATACGAAATTGGTGACGCAGGGCAGCATCATTCCAGTTGGTATCGGAACTCCACTGCCTGAATTCAGCTACATATTCCTCCACTGCTCTGCGTCCCTGCTGTAAGGCACATAATGCTGCTTCAGCGGTAGCTGCTAGTTGGGAATCCTCATAGATAAGGTCCATGGCTTGGAAGAAAGTGCTGAGTAGGTTAAGGCTTTCTTCCTTGCGTTCTAGAAGACGATGCGCCCAGGTCTGAGGTTCGCCAGACAATAACGAGATAACGAAACCTACTTTTGTGGCCTCAAGTGAGAAGGTCCTGGGTTGTAAAGCAAAAAAAAAGTTCACAGGCGTTGCGGAAAGCTCTATATTTGCTGCGATCTCCAGAAAATCTCTCCGGGGTGGGAACTCTGGGTTCCGGTGGTAGCATCACTACGGAAGGGGCAGCTGCGGTTCCAGACGCTGCAGGTGCTGTTGTGGCCAGAGTTTGGACACGTCCTTCTAGGCGGGTATATCCTTCTTGTAAAGTCCGTACGGCCGCGGTGAGGCCATCTAGATGGCGGCATAAGTCCTCCATGGGAGACGCCCCCTGCGTGGGCTCGGACATGGCTGACCAGTACTGTCACATACCTGGTTATGGAGCCCAATGTGCAGGGAGCGGCCTCTCGTAAGCCTCTGACTCAGGAACCCCTGGTAGAGCAAACAGGGGGTACGGAGTCTGGAGGGACACAAGCGCCTGGTGGGAAGCTGGAGATGGACCGGAAGAGGAAGTGAACAGGTGTTGACGAGGTCCTAGCAGAAATCCAGCAAACACAGGAACGGTGTTGTAGCGCTTGTGAATAGGAGCCAAGGGATTGTCAGACACTGGATCAGGCACCAATCAGGAGACGGAGACAGGTCCGAAGGTTGAATCAGGTTTAGACCGGGTCGGTGAATCAGGTAAGCAGACAGCAAGGCGGGTTTAAGCAGAGTCGGTAGTCGGATCAGGCCGGGGTCGGAGGCAGGCTGCAGGCAGAGAAGGGTCAACGGAAGCCGGGTCAGGTATTCGGTAATCAGGCAGACAGGTAACAGGTTCAGATTCAGTCAGGGATTGCTGCAGACTGGTCAGCAAGATACAGTGGGATCAGATGGTTTAAATAGCAGTATTTGGCGCCGAAATGACGTCAGCGCGCGCGCACGCTCCCGCCGCGCGCGCCGCGTGCACGCTCGTGCCGCGCACATCACGCGCGCGCACCCGCGCGCCCCCGCGCATGCGCTGAAACAGACTTCTCCTGGCGCTGTCAGTATTGGTAAGATTCCTGTATCTCCTATCATGACACAGTCGCTCTTCTAAAGGTTGGGCACCCCTACCTTAACCACTTAAGGTCCGCTCTATAGCAGTTTTATATATGTGATCTGAGGCTTCCAGGTAGAGGGCACACATGCATGCTGCTGGCGGCGGCTCGATGTGGCTGTAATTGCACACAGCCGAAGCCATTCAGTAGGTGCACGGTACCCACTGTCCTCCAGCACCCACCAATCATTAGGCAGAGAGACAGAACTGCGATCTGCCTATGTAAACAAAGCAGGGAATAAATCCCATCTTGTCCCTAGTAAAAGCACCTCACATAGTATAGTAAAACACTGGCTAGGCACACAGTTAACCCTTTGATTGCCCATTATGTTCAACCCCTTCCCAGACAGTGTCATTAGTATAGTGATAGTGTATATTTTTTTAGCACTGA
Source organism: Rana kukunoris (assembly GCA_029574335.1). Lineage (NCBI taxonomy): Eukaryota > Metazoa > Chordata > Amphibia > Anura > Ranidae > Rana > Rana kukunoris. The sequence continues at coordinate 189,203,474 of CM056052.1, read as the reverse complement.
ACACTGTATTAGTGTCACTAGCTCCTGAAAAAGTGTCAACATGTCTGCTGCAATATTGCAGTCCTGCAGTCGCTGATCGCCACCATTGTTAAATAAATAAAATAAATTCCAATCAACAAACGTTTATAAGGATTTTATTTTACCAAAAATATGTAGCAGAATACATATTTCCCTAAATATGAAGAATTTTTTTTTTTTATGGATAGGTTTTATAGCAGAAAGTAAAAAATATAATTTTTTCTTGTTTCAAAATGACTGGTCTTTTTTTGTTGACAGCACACAAAACAAAAAACGCAGAGGTGATCAAATACCACCAAAAGAAAGCTCTATTTGTGGGAAAAAAATTACATTTTATTTGGGTAAAGCGTTGCATGACTGCGCAATTAGCCTGATCATGAAGGGGGTAAATCTTCCAGAGGACAAGTGGTTTACACAGACATTCTGCAGCATAGCTGATTTTATGCTTAAATGTACATAGACAATATGGGAGTAGAAGATTTAGGGAAAAGATCACAGGTTTCTGAGGCCTGACTAATGCAGGCCATACACGGTCGAATTTCGAACAAATTTTCTTTTCAAAAACAGAAAGTTCGTTTTTTTGGTGATCCGATGATGCCACCATTGATTTTCGAAATTCGGCCGACCAAAATTTTCATGTTGCCGGGAATATTCGTTTCTCTCCGGGAATATTCTTTTCTCTTTGTAAATATTTGTTTCTCTCCGGGGATTTTCTTTTCTTGCACATGCACATTTTATTTCTCTATTACATTTCTCGCACAATTTTCCCATCATTGATCAGAAAATCAGCCGATTTTCTGAAAATTTTTAACATGTCGGATTTCTGAAATTTGTTTGCCACACGAAAATCGTCTGTTGCTGCAGCCCACTAACGGTGCGAAATACGAACGAAAATTCTTTGATACGGTTTTCGAAAGAAAATTCTTTCGAAATTTGAACCGTGTATGGCCGGCTTTAGGTATCTTTATGCATTGCATGAGGCCTCATAAATTAAATTTGTGATGTTTCTTTTAGTATTGTATTCCTCCACTCGCACTGCCAGACACGAGTAGAGGAGAGCTGATTGGCTGCTCTCCTGACAGAGAAGGGGTCTGTGCTGATTGTCAGTGCAGCCCTTTCCATGGATGCCCACCCAAGACCACCAGAGATGCCCACCCAGGACCACCAGGTATGCCAATCAATGTCCAATAGAGATCGCACTGAGTGCCCATCAGTGATGCCTATCAGTCCCTCCTGATCAGTGCTGCGTAACAGTGCCACCTATCAGTGCCCATAAGTGCCCACCAGTGCCACCCATCAGTACCCATCAGTGCCACCTATTAGGCAACAATTATTTTAAAGAGGGTGTATATGGTATGATGTATAGTCCTGTATTTCCGAATACAAGATGGGAAGTTGTTTTATATATATCTTGGTTCTGTGCGTGTGCTAATGGTGCATTTTTTGGTATATTTAGATGACGATTAGAAGAGATTTACAGTGCCATCAAGACTGAATTTTCCATTGATCCTCCTATGGTTTTTCCTTTTAAACTTCCCTAGAACATGTGTAGATGTTGCCAGAACTCCTGATTGTATCTACATTTTGTGAGTATATCCGCTTGCAGAAGGGCTCACGCTGATATACGTCGCCTTTAAGAAGCGGCATTGTGGGCATGCGCGCACCAGTCGTGAGCTTCGTGAGTGTGATCGCGGGTCCCACGGACTCGATGTGCGTGGGGATACCTGCAATCGTCTCATGGAGAGAAGGAACGGGGAAATGCTAATGTAAACAAGCATTTCCCCATTCTTCTTTGTGACAAGACACTGATCAAAGCTCCCTCTAATTGGGAGCGGTGATCAGTGTCATGTCACACATAGCCCACCCCCCCTACAGTTAGAACACATCCCTAGTACACACTTAACACCTTCAGTGCCCCCTCCTGGTTAACCTCTTCACTGCCAGTCACATTTCCACAGTAAAAAGTGCATATTTATAGCACTGATCGCTGTGTGTAAAATGTGTGTAAATGTGAATCGTCCCAAAATGTTGTAGACGCTATAACTTTTGCGCAAACCAGACAATAAACGCTTATTGCAATTTTTTTTACCAAAAATATGTAGAAGAATACATATCGACCTAAACTGATATTTTGGGGGATATTTATTATAGCAAAAAGTTAAAAATATTGCTTTTTTTTTTCAAAATTGCCGCAATTTTTTTTGTCTATGGTGCAAAAAATAAAAACCGCAGAGGTGATCATATACCACCAAAACGTCAATTTTGTTTGGAAAACGTCGCACGACCACGCAATTCTCAGTTAAAGCAACGTTGTGCCGAATCGCAAAATGTTCTCTGGTCTTTGGTCAGCCAAATGGTCTGGGGCTGAAGTTATTATTTTTCTTTCTCTTATGGACAATTGTGAATTGATGTATTTATATGTACCCATAAGTGTTGGTTTTGATGATTTTCTCTTTTTGTAAACACTTGTATATATTTTCTTGATTTATAAACCAAGATTAATATGTAACATATCTCTTACTTGTAAAGTAAGTCTTGAAGAACTGGAATACCTGCAAAATGTGAAGACTCATAAAGAGATACACTATATTGTCAAAAGTATTGGGACACCTGCCTTTACACGCACATGAACTTTAATGGCATCCCAGTCTTCATCCGTAGATTTCCGTATTCAGTTGGCTCACCCTTTGCAGATATAACAGCTTTAACTCTTCAAATCGGGTTGAGGTCAGGACTTTGTGCAGGCCAGTCAAGTTCCTCCATCCCAAACGCACTCATCCATGTTTGTGGACCTTGCTTTGTGCACTGGTCCAAACCATATGTTGGAGGGGGATTATGGTGTGGGGTTGCTTTTCAGGGGATGTCGCTTGGACCCAGCGAAGGGAACTCTTAAGGTGTCAGAGTACAAAGACTTTTTGGACAAATTCATGCTCCCACCTTTGTGAGAACAGTTTGGGGAAGGCTTCTTTCTGTTCCAACATGACTGCGCACCAGTGCAGAAAAAAAGTCCTGACCTCAAACCGATAGAACACCTTTGGGATGAAATACAACGGGGACTCTAAGCCAGGCCTTTTCATCCAACATCAGTGTCTGACCTCACAAATGCGCTTCTGGAAGTATGGTCAAATATTCCACACTCCTAAACCTTGTGGACAGCCTTCCCAGAAGAGTTGAAACTGTTATAGCTGCAAACAGTGGGCCATTGAGTTCTGCTCAAAAGTGGAAGCTAAACTTGTTTGCTTTTTTTTGTTTGTTTTTAACAGGTACCTGTCCCCACTTCCGGGAGACCTGGCTGCGTTGAGATGCGGTGAGATGTGACGAGGTCCCCCGGAAGATCATGTAATGAGTCTCCCTAATGGGGAAAGAGACAGCAATAAAAACCTGACAATGAATATAACCCCTCAAGTCTATAAAAAGGTTTGCCTGTAGCTCCACTTTCAGTTGTCTGCACTGGAGCTCTCTGGGACTTTGAATCAAGCAGAGCACCATTCAACTTAATAAGTTAAAGTGGAACTATAGGCAAAACTTTTTTTTTTTTTTTCATTTTGGATAGAGTAAGAAAGGGTTATAACCCCTGTGAGATTTATTTTTGCCATCTTTGTCCCATTGTGGAGATTTCCCTTCACTTCTTGTCCCATAGCCAAACAGGAAGTGAGGGGAAATCCATGCAAATGTAGGGAATCACTTGGGGACCCCCAGGTCACCAGAACGAGTGTCCCCATTGGAAGATTTCCCCTCTATTATTTTTCTTTTACTTCATTTCATTTCACTTTCAACGATAACAGGAAACAGTACAAATAGAGAGAGTCAATCTCCCTAACAAGGACACAGGCAGCATTAAAAAAATACAGGTGTTATAATCCATCTCTCCTTTATCAAAAAAAAAAAATACAAAATACAATAAATACATTTGCTTTTAGTATTACATTAAAAACAAAGCCATGTGAATGGCTTCTCCTCCAACCATGTATTCCTCTCTGCGGGTTTATTCAGAGAGAAATTCAAAGAGCATCACAAAGTCCACACTATAACAAACACTTTATGAATGATTGGATGGTGTGCAAATGCAGATGCAGTGTAGAATGAACACTGTAGTGTATAGTAGAAAGCAGATAACATTGAGTCATCTAAACACTGCAAACTGAGGGCTAAAAGGTAGGAACGTCACTTAGAATTAGAGTTTGTTTAGGTTCTGAGTCAAGTCCTATTTGGGATAGCTGGAACCATGTGATTATGTGAGTTGTACTACTAGTAGATTTGGTTTTATTTACTGCAAGGGTAACAAACATTTAACTTTTTTTATAAAATCTTGAGGTGATCATACTGGACAGGTCACCGGAGAAAATGTGTTTTAGACCATCTCCAAAAGCAGTTGGCGAATATATGAACCTTCCCCTTTATGAGACATTATCAGATATTGAATCAAGTTGTTGGGGTGGAAGATTGATATGAACAATGAGAACATCACTGTTCATTATAACTGAGAATTAGTGAATACTTGTCCAATATCACTCTGGAAGGATTTAGTTTAGGTTTAGACCAGGGGCGGACTGACAACTCATGGGGCCCCCGGGCAATAGATTATGGGCCCCCTGGCTTACAGATGGCCACCACGCCAGGAGGCAGTGCAGAGGCGGGCAGCTAAAATCTCTGGATTTTCACATCAAAAGCATGTCAGTTTTGGACATATCAGAGACAGATGTAAAAAAAAACACAGATTTTTACATACTGTCCCTGGTTTTACTGAGCCTGGCAACCCTGATGGGGCCCCCTAGTGGCATGGGGCCCTCAGGCAGTACCCGAGTGACTCAATGGTCAGTCCGCCCCTGGTTTAGACTGTGCTGCACTTGGCAAGACAAACATTGTAAACAAGGATCTTTAAGTCCAAACTATTCTAAGTCCAAGTTTAACATACTCACCTACAAACCTGTATGGATATAAAAGATTGCTAGCATATTGATTTCATGGAGCGTTTACTACCTACCAGCCAACAGTGACAATTTGAAAAGAAAGATGCATAAGTTGACTTCTAGCCCATATTCACTCTAATGTCCCCACTGCACTTCCTCCCCACCTCTCCTTGCTCCAAAACCTTTTTATTTTTTGACATCTGAAACGATAAACCCATGTTTTCCATTTTACATAGATATGGTCTCATAATAAGTAAACCAACATTCAATAGTTTAACTTTGTATTTATTTTTATATAAAAATAGAATGTGCTTAGCACCTTGAGAAAATACATTTCTTCTTGTTACCAGTCAAATCTACTTTGTCTGAAGAACAGATGTCAGGCACCTCTGCAATCAAATGGTTACAAAATTGTGCATTTGCTTGAAAAGAAATGGCTTTCTTCTATTACTGTCCAATCTTCTGACAACTTGGGAATCCCGTCTAATGTTTTCAAGTTTGGCAAAATAGAAAATACTCTGGAAAAGTAAAGAAAATATATTTAAAACAGATAAGATCTTAATTTCCACCATGTCATGCAAGGCTCATGGTTCCTCAACATCTTGAGGCCGGAATCACACTAGTGAGGTGCGAATTTCAGCTCTCTTATCTTTGCAGAGAGATAACAGAAGTGTTCAGCAGATTAGCTGTGTTTTTAGCTGCGAATTGGGAGACCTGGGAGAAGTTACAGGGGAGAGGAGAGTGGGAGGGGAGGGGACGTGTATTGGGCTGAATGAGACAAATCCTGAAGAGAACTGTACACATACAAGATAATGGGCCTGAATTCACACCTGAGCCGCACCGCAATGCACACGTTTTTTCGGCAATGCGCAGTGCGAATGCATCGCACATATGTGAACCAGCCTCATTAAAAACAATGTATTTAGAAATTTTCTGCGTATTGAATGCAGTTTAAGCCGCACTCAATTTGCATAGGTGTGAACCCGGCCTGAAGGCTAATCCCTTTGCTGCCTAAAGGGACATAACAGAATAGCTATGCAAGTTTCAATTAAAGGGAAACTTTGATGGTTTTAGATTAATTTCACTTAAAGTGGATGTAAACCTTTACATATACCCAGTGAAGTTAACAGCCTCAGATGACACACAGGGATTAAACAAATCTCCCTACATACAATTTACTTGTACAGTATATGTGCTGTCTTTAACTTTCTAGACTTTTAGACATTTAGAAAGTGCACATCTTGTTAGCATTTTCCCTTCATGTTCCACCACTGGGTGTGGATTCTTGTCATACACTGTGTGACAGCTGATTGGAGGAAAGGCGCACACCCCCCCCCTCCTCCACATAGGCAGATGAACTGTGCAGAGCTGTGCTGTGAATAGACCAGCTCTCTGCTAATCTATTTATAGCACCACCCTCGACACAAATTTCAGGCTGAAATATCTTGGTTGTCAGAGAGCTTGTCAGAAGTTATCGTGTTGATAACAGAAGAGATACAGTAACAGAAGACAAATAAGTAAACACCACAGATAGATGTGCCCAGGTCAAATTTCATAAATGTTGTTTACTTCCACTTAAAAATGTTCATGTTTATCAATTTTTGCACTCATGTTTTATATCAATACTTTTTGAAACATATACTTTTTTACAAACTAACATTTAAAGCAAATCTCAACCCCACAGCTATTCACCAATTAAAAAAAAATGCTTTTTCACCCACATAAGTTTGCCATCTGTGTCTCTCCCCGGTGTTGCTTTTTGGAATGATAAATAGTAGATCCCGTGCTGTAGGCTTTTTACCACTTACCAGTTGCCTCTTCATCATGTCATCATACCACTGTGATCATCTAAATGCCGATAGCAAACTGCCACTGGACAACTAGGGATGAGCTTAATGTTCTAGACGAACATAACTTTGACTCGAACATTGGCTGTTCGCCTATTCGGTGAACAGCGAACAATTTGGGGTGTTTGCGGCAAATTCGAAAAGCCATGGAACACCCTTTAAAAATCTATGGGAGGAATCAAAAGTGTTAATTTCAAAGGTTAATATTAAAGTTATTGTCATAAAAAGTGTTTGGGGACCAGGGTCCCCAAACATGTATCAATGCAAAACAAGTTTTAAAAACTGTTTTTTTTTTTTTCGGGAGCAGTGATTTTAACCACTTAAGGACCGCCGCATGTACATTTACGTCGGCAGAATGGCACCGACAGGCACATCAACGTATATATACGTTGGTGCCTTGGGGGGGATCGGGGGTCCGATCGGACCCCCCCCCCCGTACATGCGGCGGTCCGCGCGGCTGCAGGAGCGATTCGACAAGTGGGGGCGGCTATCCGTTTTCACCCGCCCCCTCCGGATCGCTCCCAGCCAATGCGCACGCCCTGCCTGCCCTGTCACTTCCTCCTCCTGTGTAAACACAGGAAGGAGGAAGCGACGTGATCTCTCCCTCGGCATTTGTTTCAAGCGCCGCTGAGGAGAGATCACAACACAACAAGTAAGTCTGCACTAACAGCACACTTACACACACACAAAAACACATTTAACCCCCGCGATCGCCCCCCCCTCCCCCCTGTCACAGTGTCACTGAATGCAGTAATCATACATGTATGATTACTGTATTTAGTGTCAGTGTGACAGACAGTGTGACAGTCAGTCAGTGTTAGTGTCAGGGTAGCCCCCCCCCACCCCCCCCCCAATAAAGTTTTAACCCCTTGATCACTGCCCTAGTTAACCCTTTCACTCCCTATTGCCAGCATCACTAAGCGATCATTTTTCTGATCGCTGTATTAGTGTCGCTGTTCCCGCTAGGTAGCTAATTTTTTTTTAATGCGATTTTTTTTTTACTAAAGACATGTGGCTAAATAAATTTTGGCCTAAATGTTTGACTAAAATTTAGTTTATTGGTTTTTTATTATAACAAAAAGTAAAAAATATTGATTTTTTTTCAAAAATGTCGTTCTATTTTTGTATATAGCGCAAAAAATAAAAATCGCAGAGGCGATCAAATACCACCAAAAGAAAGCTCTATTTGTGGGAAAAAAAGGACGCGAATTTTGTTTGGGAGCCATGTCGCACGACCGCGCAATTGTCTGTTAAAGCGACGCAGTGCCGAATCGCAAAAACCCCTTGGGTCATTTGCCAGCGTATTGGTCCGGGTCTTAAGTGGTTAATAATGCTTAAAGTGAAAAAATAAAAGTGAAATGTTCCTTTAAATTTTGTACCGGGGGGGGGGGTGTATACTATGCCTGTAAAGTAGCGCATGTTTCCTGTGCTTAGAACTGTCCCTGCACAAAATGTCATTTCTAAAGGAAAAAAAGTAATTTAAAAGTACTGTACTCGCGGCTATTAATGAATTGTCGGTCCCGGCAATACAGATCAAAGTCATTGAAAAAAAAGGCAGGGGTTCCCCCCTAGTCAATTACCAGGCCCTTTGGGTCTGGTATGTATATTATAATGTTGAATATTATGAATTATGAATATTATAATATTATAAAACACCAGTTCTACCTGCTGGCGGGTTAATAGATTAAAAAATAGTTATGTGCACATTTCCTATTTACCTAACTAAAGGAAAAAAAATACACTCTTATTGTTTTAGCCCTTACCTTAACAGTTAAAGAAAAAAATATAGAAAACCAGCATAGATTTCCTTTAAATGTACAAACACAGCTGCAGTTCCTGGGTAGTTTTGTCACATCTGACTGCTTTACACATACACTATTCCACCAGAAAACTGCTGAAAGGGACAGCAACAATGAGGTTCCAGCCAGACTGCATTGGCAGACATGGTGACAATCTAGAACATTTTATTTTGCTCCAAAATGTGTTAATGACAGCCCAACGATACATGTGTGAATGTCTGCTGCCTTAGGCCATGGCTTTTGTTAGCTATGCAGAAATCTGGCTCTGCATAGGAAACATTGGATTCTGCAGAAAAAAATGCACACATGTATTTGATTCTATTTGCAATGCTTCTAAAATGATATATACTGTATAAGTACTTTTACAACTTATCATTTAAGTCCCAGTCAGCTGTATTTCCAATTTGCTACTCCTCTAACATCTACATAAGGCTCCTTTTACATGTGCGGACCATTCAGATCCGCCTGTCAGTTTTTTCAGGCGGATCTGAACGTGCGCTCCATGTACCTGTATGGACAGTCGGATGTCAGCGGTGACATGTCTGCTGACACCCGATCAGCCCTGATCCGATCCTCCCTGCTAAAATGTGACAGACGCAAACCCTATTTTGCATCTGTCTGGCGGATCGGATCAGATGAAAACGAGACGGTTGTTTTTCATCCAATCCCCCATAAAGGAGAGCAGAGATTTGACAGGGCGGTCCCTGCACAGTATGCAGAGACAGACGTGTCATCTGCCAGCTCAGCGGGGATCAACAGAGCGATCCCCACTCAGCAAGTGGATGTTTAAAAATGGATCCTCGCAGGATTCGCACATGTGAAAAGGGTCCTAAAAGGTTATGTAAGGAGGTGAAGGGAGGGGTGGAAGACCCTGGCCAGCAAAGACAAAATTCAGACACTCCCAGAAGAAGAGAGGGCTTTGACATGCATAGCCCCCAACTGTCCATGATTTTGAGGGACTGTCCCTAATTTGTAACAAAGTCCCTCTTTTCTCCTCATTTGTCCCTCATTTTGGTGTGATATATATAGTTCTATATAAAATGTGTTTTTTTTATCTTTCAAAAAGTGTTTCCCAGTGCTAAACCTTTCATCCAGTTTAAAAATGTCTGCATTTCTACATTTCAAAAGCCAATAAAAAAGGTGTTAACTTTCATGGAGCGGTAAGATGGTTGCAGTAACATCTTTGTTAATTTTTTGTATCACCTTGAAAAAAGTCACGTGGTAGTGAAGCAACGCGTTGGAAGAATCTGGGTGACACCACATCCGGTCACGCCAGGGCCAAGAAGCCCCTTTTTTTTACACTCTAATCTGTGCTTTTTAATATGTAAATTACTACTTTAATTAAATAGAATTTGTTTTAAATACTATGCAATGGAGATTTATTTTATCCCTGCATAACATCCATTAATGGGAGGATACTTGGAGAATAGTTGGTAAGGACGTGAAATATACAGGATAAGAGTCTTCATCATCTGCAGATACTGCTGTTTCCCTGTTCCATTGTGATATCCCCAAGAAGGAAGGAGAGGAGCAGAGATTGCCTTCAAGGAGTATTCAGATGTTTGTCTAGAACCTATGGCCCGGATTCACAAAGCACTTACGCCGACGTATCTCCAGATACGCCGGCGTAAGTACAAATGTGCGCCGTCGTATCTATGCGCCGACCCACAAAGCTAGATATGTCGAAAAATAGGCTTCATCCGACCGACGTAACTTGCCTACGACGGCATATAGTGGGCGCATAGTTGCGCTGGACGCATGTGGCACTCCCATTGATTTTTGATGCAAATATGCAAATGAGGGAGATACGCCGATTCACGAACATACTTGCGCTCGGCGCATGTTTTAAGCGATTTGCTTAAGGTTTACATCCGGCATAAAGTTATTCCCCATATTGGAGGTGCAACTCATGCAAAGGTATGGACCAGGGAACGAATGCCGTCGAATTTTACGTAGTTTACGTAGTACGTGAATAGGGCTGGGCGTAGGTTACGTTCACGTTGTAGGCAGTGATTCGACGTATCTTAGCCAATTGTTTCGACGTGATTGTGAGCATGGACACTGGGATGCGTCCAAGGTACGACGCATGCGCAGTTCATTTTAAGTACTTGTCTGAAGCTCAGCCCATCATTTGCATGGGGTCAGGCTACATTTAAATGTATCACGCCCACTTCCAGCCCACTTCCACCTACTTTGACTTACGCTGCCTTAGGCCGACGACTATACGCTACGCCGGCACAACGTTGGGAGCATTTGCTGTGTGAATTCAATGCTTCCCTCTCTGCGTTGCACCAGTGTAGCGTAAAGAAGATACGCTACGTCGGCATATACCGTATATGCGCCGAGGTATGTGAATCCGGGCCATAGGTCTATATTGGAGGTGAGAGGCTAGAACACACTCTGGGGGTTATTTACGGAAGGCAAATCCACTTTGCACTACAAGTGCACTTGAAATTGCACTGAAAGTGCACTTAGAAGTGCAGTTGCTGTAGATCCGAGGGGGACATGCATGGAAAAAAAAAAAAACAGCATTTTAGCTTGCACATGATCAGATAATAAATTCAGCAGAGCTTCCCCTCATTTCAGATCTACCTCTGATTTACAGTGACTGCACTTTCAAGTGCACTCTCAGTGCAATTTCAAGTGCACTTTGCACTTGTAGTGCAAAGTGGATTTGCCTTTTGTAAATAACCCCCTAACTATGTAACCCAGTCTTCTTCTGGGTTCTCCAGCTCTGGATTGGCCATGTGGAGTTGTCTTTCGTAAATAACCCCCTATGTGTGGATTGCTAAAGGGGTCTGCAATTCTCTGATCACGTTTACATTTGGAACTTTTCCTGCACTTGGACACTTTTTTTCCGCTTTCCCTTTTTCCCTTTACTTGCATTTTTGCACTTTTTGGAGAGACTGATTTCTCAATATATAATATTTTTTTCGTTTATTTTGGATTTTCTCGCACGTTTTTTTTTTTTTTTGCACTGAATTGATTGGACTATTGTCATTCATGAATTTTCCACTTTTATTATGAAGTTTTGATTATGAATTTTAAATATTTAATATCACATTTTGCACTTTATTAAATATTTTGCACTTTAAGGAATTATCTTTGTGATACTGTGGAGATTATATCATAATGTTTGAGTCACTTAAGTGTTTAAATATAGTGCTGATCCATTTGATTGTAATACTTTTTTATTAGATGCTGGTGACACTGTAGGTGTTCAGCAGCTATATGTCTACGCATTGCACTTTATTTATTATTTATTAATTCAAGTAGCACACAGGTACTTGTATCTATTTTTGTATCACTTTTGCTATCTGACTGATAAGTAAAGCTTTGCTGATCTTCTTGTAGCCTTTACTTTTCTTGTATAAATAGATGATTTTCTTTCTCAGGGATTTTGATATTTCTCTTCCATGTTGTGCCATTGCTGACAACATAAAATGGGAAGGGGTTTTCTTTGTTAACCACTTAAGGACCCAGCCTCTTTCTGAGATTTGGTGTTTACAAGTTAAAAACATTTTTTTCTAGAAAATTACTTAGCACCCCCAGACATTATATATATTTTTTCTAACACCATAGAGAATAAAATGGCGGTTGTTGCAATACATTTAGTCACACCATTTTTGCGCAGCGGTCTTACAACTTTTTTGGGAAGCGGTGGAGGGCACCAGAGCGCGGCGGGAGGGGGGCCTCTCTCCCACTGCCAGTAAAAGTAATCTTGCGGCAAATCCGGGACAGAGACCACTTGTATCTAAAAGCGGACCTCCCGCTGAAGAAGACACCGAGGTTATGGCAGATAGCTGCTGCCATAACAACAATATCATTTTCAAAGTAGCGACGTATAACAACTGCAGGTGGTCCGTAAGTGGTTAAGTAACAGCCTTTTATAATCAACTGTCTGCTGGACACCTATTTAATGAATACTTGGACTCACCTGTAGTACAATTCTTGTTTATTAGGATTTTGTTGTCTAAAATTTAGCTTTGCTCCTAAGGCCCTTTTCACATGTGCGGACTGTATGTCTGCATTTTCATCCGTCCGTTTGCGGATGAAAACGGGACATACATGGGTCCCTATGTGATTGCGGGTGTCAGCGGATGAACATCCGCTGACACCCGCAATTGTCCGCCTCCACAAAGATCCGGTTTTCCGGACGGAAGAAAATCCTATTTTTCTTCCGTCTGGCGGATCGGATCGGATGAACACAGTCTGTGTTCATCCAATCCCCCATAGGGGAGAGCGGAGGAAAGACAGTGTGCGGGGACCGCCCTGTCAGCCGACGGCTCAGCGGGGATTTTACGGAGGATCCCCGCTGAGAAAAAGCGGACACATTACGATCCGCCCCGTGTGAAAGGGCCCTAAGACTTTCACTGGGGTGTACTCATTTTTGCAACATGGTCTTGAATCAATTTGTTAGCAAGATCTTGTTTGCAATCAATGGCCTGCATTTGTGGGAGTATGTTGTAGTAAAGTGTCCCAAAGAAAATGTTGATTCTGAAAGGAAAGTAAAGATTCTCTGACATATCTGTTGGGGTGTACTCATTTATGCTGAGCACTGTATATATATATATAAATTATTTTTTTATTTTATATACACAAACACACAAATATGGAGCCTAACAGTGTTCAACGAACATGGACACTTGAACAAATATTTTAATGAAGCTAAAGGTAATTGTTACTTACCTTTGTCTATAATCTTCCAGAAACTCACATGGATTTGACTTCAGAACCAATGATTCTAGTGAGGAATGCTTTAGGTCAGCAAGTCCACCCAATGCTTCAATATTATTCTCTGCAAGTGATAAGTGCTGAATTGCAGGAAGCTTTGGCAGTTGTTTAAAGGTTGTAAAGTGATTTTTACTTAAGTTTAATTCTTTACACCTGTGATAAGCAAAAGCAGCCTATGGTTACCATAGTGTATATTTGCAGTATGTATAAATACAGAACTGTGCAAGGGTTTTATGCAGGTGTATATGGATAGTGCAAAGTAAGAATGCGTTCAAAAACATATACGGTATTTAAATTGTTTGTTTTTATCAATTTACAATATGCAAAATGAGTGAACAAAAGAGAAATACAAATCACATCAACGTGTGACTACCTGGCTGGTGTGTGGCTACCTGGGTTGGTTTCCAACATCAATTCTTCTAGGTACACACAGTGTTTGTGCACACAGTTTTTGAGGGAACTCAGCAGGTAGGTTGTTCCAGACATCTCCAAACAGTGCTGTGCTACTAAAAACCAGAGTTTTTCTGTTGATGTAGGCTGCCTAAAATTCTTCTGTCTCTTAATGTAATCCTAGAAAGACTTGATGATGTTGAGTTCAGAGCTTTCTGAGGCCAAACCATCACTTCCAGGACTCTTCTTTACACTGAATATAGTTCTGAATGACATTGACTGTATTTTGGGGTCATTGTCCTGCTGCAGATTTTTGTTGGGGCCAATTGCATGTCTCCCTAATGATATGGAATGATGGATAACTATCTTCTTGTATTTCTCAGTATTGAGGACACCATTGATCGAGCAACATTGAGGACCATAGATGCAGTGGTTGGCCACGAAAACGTAATGCAACAGATGAAAGACACATCATGCTTACTTCCCTAAAAAGTCTGACCAGAAGTGGTCTTCATGGAAGAATTGTGGCAAAAAATCCATACATGGAATATGGCTAAACAAGTACATGGGGGTGGATGTACAGCTACCGATTGATGCCTATATGAGCAATAACCGGACCCCTATGAAGGTCCGCTTGAAGGAAAGTCTGATAGCATGGGCTAAACTACCATTGGGCCTCCTCGGTAGAATTAACATATTCAAGATGATCTATTTGCCTAGGTTCCTTTATATGTTTTGGCATGCCCCGATCTATATCCCCAAGAAATGGTTCACAGAAATCAATACAATGCTAACATCCTTTCTCTGGGGCCTTAAGCCTGCAAGGGTGTCCCTGGAAACGCTCTATTTACCAATAAGGGGGAGAGGACTGGCCCTACCGAATCTGCATTGTTATTACCTTGTAGCCCAATTAACACACGTAAACTGGTGGGGGTTCCCGAACGTATGTAATGCATCGGTGGCCACTCAGGCGGCCTTGGTCCACTCGTTTAAGGGCCTGATTAACGTTCTATATAGAAATGGCCCATACCCACTGAGAGGGGGGGACATACTGAAAATGTCGTATAAAATCTTCCATATCTGCAATAAAAGAGTGGAGGGTACTAGTCTTGAGGCCTCTCCCAATGCCCCTCTGTGACATAATTCCCAACTCAAAGAGATAGTCAGGGTACCGGACGGGTCGTGCTGGGCGACACATGGGGTCAAGTATGCCCATCAGCTGTTCAGGGATGGGGTGTTTAGAAGTTTTGCAGATCTGAAGACGGAGTATGGGGTCCCTAACACATTCTTCTTTAGATACCTCCAGCTGCGGCATGCCGTAACGGCTCAGTATGGTGGGGGGGGGTGGTGGCGCTCTCCCCCTCCAAAATGGAAAAACTGCTCACTGATGGGGACCACTCGCAACTGATCTCTAGGTACTACTTTATGCTGCTGACGTCCTCCTCCCCTAGAATGGAGAGGGTTAGGGCACAGTGGCAAGTGAATATTCCATCCCTTACTGAGGAATCCTGGTCTGAAGCCCTTGAATCACTGCTACCTTTGATGATCTCAGCTAGAGACAAGCTAACGCAATTTAATTACTTGCACAGAGTTTACTACACCCCCAAACGGTTACACAACATGGGTAGAGGGGAGTCATCTGAATGCCCCCGCTGCTATGCGGCGGAGGGCGACTTTTTCCATATGGTATGGCAGTGCCCTCGAGTGGAGGGGTTCTGGAAGGAGATACTGTCGTTTCTAGAGGCTAACCTGGAACTACCTAATATATACTCCCCAGCTAGATGCCTCTTGGGTGACCTGGAGGAGGAGGAATTATCTGTATCAACGAAAACCTTAGTTACACTTACCGGTAACGGTATTTCTATGAGTCTTTCAGGACAGCACTTGGAGAGAGCGCAGCTCCACCCACTTCCCAGGAAACACTGCAGTCACTGCTATAACTTCCGCCCACCTCCACCATGGCCTCAGTTGTACACGAGCACCTCCGGCCATACTGAAATGAGATAAGCAGAACATAGCAACCAAAACATGTTAGTACAACACACACATATATATATATATATATACATATATCCACCAGAAGAGAGAAGGGTGGGTTATCGGTGCTGTCCTGAAAGACTCATAGAAATACCGTTACCGGTAAGTGTAACTAAGGTTTTCTCCCTTCGTCTTTCAGGACAGCACTTGGAGATGATAACCGAGTACTTACTCTAGGGTGGGACCACCGCTTGCAGGACTTTCCTGCCAAAAGACTGCTCCGCCGCTGAGAGCAGATCCATCCTGTAGTGGCGAGTAAAAGTGGAAAAACTCGTCCACGTAGCTGCCTTGCAGATAAGCTCTGGTGAAGCTCCAGCCCGTTCTGCCCAGGAAGTTGCCACTGCCCTTGTAGAATGTGCCACCACCCCTGGGGGAGGTTCTATACCCCTAGCCTTATAGGCCTCGTGGATAGCCATACGGAGCCATCTGGCTAGTGTACTTTTGGAAGCACCGTACCCCCTACGTGCACCCGAGAACAACACAAACAGAGAATTGGATTTTCTAATTTCCCTGGTGACTTCCAGGTAGTGCATAATGCACCTTCTGACATCTAAGGTATGAAACTCTTCTTCCCTTGAACCGGAAGGAGCCGGACAAAAGGTAGGTAACACTATTTCTTGTGTCCTATGGAAGGCCGATACCACCTTAGGAAGGAACCCAGGATCTGTCCTCAACACGACTCTATCTGGGAAGATGGTCAAGAAGGGTTCCACAATAGAAAGAGCCTGTAGCTCACTAATTCTCCTAGCTGAGGTGACGGCTACTAAAAGGACCGCTTTCAGGGTCCAAAATTTTAAAGATGCTTCTAACAGTGGTTCGAAAGGTCTTTTTGTCAGACCCCCCAAAACCACCGATAAGTCCCACTTGGGAAAAAACTTAAAGGGGGAAGGCCTAGCCCTGGCCAATGCCTTAAAAAATCTGATGACATAGGGATCTAGAGATAACCGTCTCTCTAGAAATACTGATAGCGCAGCAACCTGTGCTTTCAGGGTGCTGGCTGCCAGACCCTTGTCCATCCCGTCCTGTAAAAACTCCAGGACCGAAAAATTATTCATGGGGGAACAATCCTTTGAACTGCACCAGGAATTAAAGACCCTCCAGGTCTTGAAATAAATCGCCCTGGTAACTTCCTTTCTGCTACTAATTAGTGTATCCACTAACCGTTTAGATAAACCCTTCCTACTCAGGATTAACTCTTCAGTAACCAGGCCGCCAGGTTGAGCCGATCCACGTTGGGATGGAGCAGAGGACCTTGGTATAACAAGTCCTTTCTGACTGGAAGTAGCTGATGAGGTTCTATTGCCAGTTTCAGCAGGGTTGAAAACCAAGGCCTTTTGGGCCAGTATGGGGCTATCAGGATAAGAGTTGTCTTTTCTACCTGAAGTTTCCGCAGAACTAATGGAATCATTTGTACTGGGGGGAAAGCATAACACAAACGGAAGGGCCAATGCTGAACCAACGCATCTAGACCCTCCGCTTGATCCAGTCTGTTGAGGGAAAAGAAAACCGGAACCTTGGCGTTGGCTTGGGACGCAAACAGGTCTATCTGAGGGGTTCCCCACCTGTCTGCTATTTTCTGGAACACCTCTGAATTTAGACTCCACTCGGATTCCAGAACCCTCCTCCTGCTTAGGAAGTCTGCCAGGTGGTTTAAACTGCCCTTTAGGTGTACTGCAGACAGAGATGCCAAGTTTGTCTCTGCCCAGTAAAGCATGTGTAGGGCCAGGTTCAGGAGAACCCTGCTCCTCGTGCCCCCCTGCCTTGAGACGTAAGCTACCGCTGTAGCATTCTCCGACAATATCTGGACATGCTGACCCTGTATCGTCTCCTGGAAGGCCCAAAGCCCTAGGCAAACGGCTTTGAGTTCCCTCCAATTGGAGGATCTCTTGGACTCTTCCCTGGACCAGGACCCCTGAGCCAACTGACCCCTGAGATGAGCACCCCATCCCCAGGAGCTGGCATCCGTAGTTAGGACCATTCTAGCGGGGAAGGACCACACTAGACCCTGACTCAAATTTGCGTGAGCCCTCCACCACCAAAGTTTCCTTTTTACTGAAGTTGGAACCCTGATCTCCTTTTCTAGGGGTGCTCCATGCGTCCAATTCTGTAGAATCGCCTGCTGGAGACTCCTTGAATGCAGGCGGGCCAACTGAACCGCAGGAATGGAGGATGTGAGAAGTCCCAGGGTGGACATAGCTGCACGAACTGACACTGACAGATTCGTCTGCACTGCCTTCACTGCTGCCTGAACCTTGATTATTTTCTCCTCTGGTAGAAATAACCTCTCCTGGATGGAGTCTATGGTGTACCCCAAAAAGACTATGACCTGAGAGGGAACTAGATTTGACTTCTCTCTGTTCATAATCCAACCTAGACCCTCCAAATGGGCCTGGGTCCTCCATAGGTCTTTGAGAAGCTGATCTTCCGTCTTGGCGAACAACAGGAGGTCGTCCAAGTATGGAATTACCGAAACTCCTTCTAGCCTTAGAGGTGCCAAGGCCTCCGCCACCACCTTCGAAAAGATCCTCGGAGAGGAGGAGAGACCGAACGGCAGGGCCCTGAACTGAAAGTGTTTGATCTCGCTTCCTGTCCTGATCGCTAGACGCAGGAAACGCTGAGAAGAGGCTCTTATCGGGATGTGAAGATAAGCATCCCTTAGGTCTATCGAAACCAGAAAGCAACCTGCAGGAAGGAGCCTTCTGACCGAGTAAATGGTATCCATCCGGAACCTCTTGTACTTGATTGACCGATTCAGGAATTTTAAGTTCAGAATCAAACGAAATTTTCCTGCCGGCTTTTTTACTAGAAACACATGGGAGTAGCAACCCGCCCCCTGTTCTTGTTGGGGTACCGGGGTGATCACCCTCTGCTGGAGAAATTCCTCTAACAGCGACAACATTGCCCGGGATTTCTCCTGATCCCTGGGTAGCTGAGTCACGTAGAAACGCGACGGTGGTTTCTCTGAGAACTCCAGTGCGTAGCCCTCTGCAATCACCTTGAGGATGTATGCACTGGAAGTCGTCTCTGCCCACTGTGGAAGGAACGACTGAAGACGTCCTCCCACAGCCGGGCGACCGTCACTGGGGTTTAGCGGGCTGGCTAGGGGAGCGAAACAACACCCCGGATCTCCCTCTACCCCTCTGAGGCCGCCAGGACCTTCCACCCTGACCTTTTTGTATCTCTTTAGGATCTTGGGGCTGGAAAAAAGGACGAAAATTTTTCCTGGTCCGCGGTACTACCTTCTTTAAGGGGAAGGCTTTTTTCCTATCCGCCGTCCTATCCAGAACAGTGTCCAGACCGGCGCCAAATACCAGATCTCCATCGAAGGGCAGACCACATAACTTAGCCTTCGAAGCCGTGTCCCCAGTCCAAGTTTTGACCCAGAGAGCCCTCCTGGCCGAATTCACTAGGGCCGAGGAACGGGCTGATATTCTCACTGACTCGGCTGAGGCATCCGCCATATAGCCTACTGCCTTCAGAAGAATCGGGAAGGACTCTAGCAACTCTCTGCGTGAGGTCCCAGATTCAATGTGACCCTTCAGCTGTTCCAACCAATGCTCAAGGTTCCTGGCCACTACTGTGGATGCCATAGCTGGTTTGAGGTTGGCCAGAGAGGCATCCCAAGCCTTCTTTAAGAGCGCCTCTGCTCTTTTATCTAGGGGATCTTTTAAGGTGCCCGTATCCTCAAAGGCCAAGTCTGTATTTCGGGATACCTTTGAGAACGCAGCATCCAGCTTAGGTTTCTTATTCCATACCTGCGCTGGATCCTCATCAAAAGGAAATCTCCTCTTAAGTGATCGGGAAAAGAAAGGAGCCCTCTCTGGGTCTTTCCACTCCCTTTTGACCGCATCTGACAATACTCTATGTACTGGAAAGGTTCGATGCTTGACTTCGTCTAAACCCTGGTACATCTTGTCATGCAGAGACAAATGCGTCTTATCCACCCTAATGTTTAAGGTGGAATGAATAGTTTTCAGTAAGTCATCCACCTCTTCTAAGGACAACTTGTAACGTGAAGAAGAAGATTCTCCTGTATCTTCTTCTTCCGCCTCTGACCCTGAGACTAGGCTGCTAGGCTCTTCCTCCTCTGACTCACTACCTGCCCCTCTATAATCCAAAGGTGCACTAGTGGAGGCCTTAGCTGCTGACCCTGCTGCCGCCCCTCTGTCCAAGTAGGAGCGAAACGACTGAAAGGTCTCTTCTAGCTCTTTCCTAAAAGAAGAGAGCATCTCTTTGGGTTGTTCGGAGGCTGCACTAGTAGAGGCTTCCCCTTTGACTATGTCCGCGATGCATGCCTTGCATAACGGCTTAGCCCAAGACCCTTTAAGGGTTGTTTTGCAAGTAGCACACCGTTTCTTAGGAGGGGGCACTGCAATTTTTAGCTTCTCTTTAGCTTTCTGAAAAAACACAAAAGACAACAACCCCATACTCGAGTATATACGGTAATCAAAATAAACTATAAACACTTCTATATCTAAAAGCATTCTTAATTTACAGCATTTTCCACACCTGCCTAAAGCATTTGCACAGTACTGTGTATATCGGCAGACCACACAAAAAGCAGACACAAATAGTTTCCCTATTTGTCTACATTGTGTGAACACTGAGGAGTAAGTAGTGATGAATTATTTATATTATGAAACCATTAGCACATAATTATAAAGCTCTGTAAATTATCTATTCTCAGCATGTCCATTAGGCATTTACATGAAGGAATGCAAGCCAGATCAGAAATGGATCCTGTAGCATTCTACGTACAGAGTATGTTGTTTCCAATGACACTAATTAAACTCATCCTAGAAATCAGAGTAAATTTGGTCACTGGTTAGCTTTTCCAAGTGGCTCAGTAACTGCACTGCGACATGCTGTGTATTTGATGCCATAAATAACTGCAAGGAAATTCCATAAATAGTTAATGAAATTCTAAAAATGAATAACTCTCTAGATTTATTTTATAAAAACATTGAATATTGATGGCAGATTAAGGCGATGTAGAGTGTTTACTGAAGGAGTAATTTTATGCTTGGCAAGCAATCTGATTGTCTTCTAAATTCAGTTGAAAGGAAATATGTTCTGAGAGAAATACATAGGCTACCAATGCTGACTTGTTTCTAAAAATGCTAGCTGCTTTACAATCTCTAATGAAAGTCAGAGTGAAATCAGTATCCCCAATCTTCATACCTATTCCTAGTTAGTTGGTGACTTAGAAAGTATGGATCACATGACAGACAAAGCAATAAGCATTTAAAAAAAAAGAAAGATCAACAATTGCAGTATTTTTTTTTAAACACGTCTTAACCAGGGAATTCTTCTTTTTTAATTCTACATTTATTGATAGAAAATTACTTTAAACCCCCAGATAATTATAGATTTTATTAAACCGAGGCTCTGTATGTGGGTAAATAAAATGGTTGCAGTTGCAAAAAAATAATTATGTCGCCTAACTGTTTACAAATACATATTTTTAGGGAACAAAATTTATTTTAGTACTTAAAAACAAAATACAATACCCATTTTTGGTAAAATATTAAATTTGGAGTTGCATCTAGTGCATAGTAAAGCCTTACAATTGCACATGCTTGTGAAATGGTGAAAAACTACAGCACCAATAATTGACCATTGGCAATATTTAAAGTGGTAGTAAAGTTTAAAAAAAAAATCAAAGAAAAGGGCCCCCCTTCAGGTTTAAGCCATAATAAGCTAGTATGTACTGCATACTAGCACATTATCTCAGACTTTCCTTTTAGAATGGATCCATCACCAATGAAAGGGATTCCATCTTAGTGAACTTGGTGTTGAGATATTCACTTTTAAGGTCATCACAGAGGACAATGGGGCACTCCTTACTTTTGGAGGAAAGGAGATTTAATCTCCAAATATGGAAAGATTTCTTCACAGTAAGAGCTGTGAAAATGTAGAAGATACTCCCTCAAGAGCTGGTTCTGTCCAACTCAGTAGATTGTTTTAAAA
Source organism: Rana kukunoris (assembly GCA_029574335.1). Classification (NCBI taxonomy): domain Eukaryota; kingdom Metazoa; phylum Chordata; class Amphibia; order Anura; family Ranidae; genus Rana; species Rana kukunoris. The sequence goes on along the minus strand of CM056052.1, from coordinate 189,181,769 downwards.
AATGTATGGATTATTTCCTAAATGTACATAATATAACTGGATAATAACATTTATAGGTAAAGTTTATCCAGGGGACATCCGATTGACTCTTGAGGGATCAGGGAGGATTATTTCCCCTGTAAGAGCAAATTGGATCATGTTTTGCTGTTTTTTTTTTTTTTTGTTTTTTTTTGCCTTCCTCTGGATCACCTGTGGGTATGGGATTGTGTATATAGGATTATAAAAAAAAAAAAAAAAGTATTTTTTTTGTTTCTCCATTTTATCTGTAGAACTAGATGGACTTGTATATTTTGTCAACCAGACTAACTATATAACCCAGTCTTCTTCTGGGTTTGTCGGCTCTGGATTGGCCAAGTTGCGATAATGTCACTCTCACGCATGCACACGAGAGCCCTAGGCACGGCACAGAACTCTGAAGGAACTGAAACGTATGCCATTCCTTTTAGAGAGCATGTGCCAATGACATCACAGGCTGCTGCTCACTGGAATATTTTCTAAATGGTGCACATTTAGGAGAGATTCATTTTTACCTACAGGTCAGCTTTATTACAAACCGAGAGAGTTTACTACCACTTTAAAAGTCTTTACAGGTTATCAGTTTAGAATTATCTGTGAATTATGGCTGTAGAATTACTGCTCTCCCTCCAATGTTCATGGTGATACCTCACATGTGGTGCAATTGCTGTTTACATACACATGCATGCCCTACAGATATACTTGCATTCACATGTATGCATAAGCTTACGGGGTTGCTTTAAATGCTTGTATTATTTTTTTAACATCATTATTTTATTTTCATTTACCTTTACTGCTATTACAAGAAGTTAAAAAGCCCACAATGTAATAGCATGGCCAGGTGTCAGGCCTTTTTTTTTTTTTGAGACATCAGGGGTTGATTGGGCTAATTTTTTAACATAGCCAGATGTGATGTGTACTTTTCATGAAATCATGTGACCAATAACTTCTTACAAATAGTATTTGATCCTCCCTTTGAGAAAAAAAACCCCACTAAGGCTAATGTACACACAATCGGTTAAACCGTTGAGAACGGTCTGATGGACCATTTTCATCAGACCAAACAGATCGTGTGGGCATCATCGGCTATTTATCTATTGGTTAAAAAAAAAGAAAACTTGTTTTAAATTTAACCGATGGATACCTTACCGATAGCAAAAAAACGATTGTTTGTAGGCACGACCATCGGTTAAAAATCCACGCATGCTCAGAATCAAGTCGACGCATGCTTGGAAGCATTGAACTTTTTTCAGCACGTCGTTGTGTTTTACGTCACTGCGTTCTGACACGATCGTTTTTTTAACCGATGGTATGTAGGCACGACTGACCATCAGTCAGCTTCATTGGTTAACCGATGAAAACGGTCCATCAGACCGTTCTCATCGGATGGACCGATCGTGGGTACAGGGCTTTAGACCCCTTTCACACTGACCTGTTTTTCAGGCGGTTTAGCGCTAAAAATAGCGCTGCTATACCGCCTGAAAAAATCGTCGCCTGGAGGCTTTCACACTGAAGTGGTGCACGAGCAGGACCGCTCCAAAAGTCCTTCTAGCCGCATCTTTGGAGCGGTATGGGAGCGGGGTGTTTACCTCTCCTACACCGCTCCTTTCCATTGAAATCAATGGGAAACCGTGGTAATACAGCTGGCAATGCGCCTCTGCAGAGGCGCAATGCGTGCGATATTAACCCTTTTTTGGCCGCTAGCGGCCGAATATTGCGGTAAATACGACGGTATATCGGTGCTAAAAATCGCACCGCTATACCGCCACCGCACCTCCCGTGCCCAGTGTGAAAGGGGCCTTACTCAAATGCCTGGAAATCTGTCTACATGGCCAGCTGCCACAGGATACTAAAGCAGCTATTTCTGCAGCCAAGGGGTTTCATGGTTTCTGCTTGGGAGGGCAGTGGGGACTTCTTATTTTACCACAGACTCCTGAGTGCTTGCAAACCACTTTTTACACATCTTTTACATACCTTGGCAATCGAATGGCACTCAAATCTTTCAATGAGTTATCAACCAGCCATAGTCTCTCCACTCTTATTAGTCGTCGAAGAATACGGTGAAGGTTGTTTTGTTGGTAAGGGTCCCCGAGACCCTGATAAGACAGATTTATGTTCTGGAAATGAAAGTAGTAAATCAGTCACAATTTTACATTGAGTTTATATGACCTCTTCACCATATTCTGGATGATCAATGTTTAAGCGCACCTTTTTCTTATGTATTGCAATTTCCCTTCTTTATGAAGATTTTATACACCAGCCATAAATAAACACGTAGGGGGAAAAATGACTCTAGGCGAAATGGAAGTTTTATTATACTACAAAAACAGCAATATATAATTTTCATTGGAATACAATATTTCTGGTAAAAATCTGAGATTTATCATATTCCCTAACAAGCTGCTAAAAGTTCCACTTCAGCTACTCAGAGAAAATTGGTTTTCTTTATAACAATCAGAGCTTACGCTACAAGTCACTTTCGCATAGTCAGTCATGGTTTGCCATTTGTTATGTATGAATTTATTGTAGGCAGGCTGCATTGAAGCTGAAGCCCTTTTGGCTCCCTGGGGCAGTCTGCAACACCTTGTTGGGCAAAGCTTTGCAACCTCTGCCTCCATCAGAGAAGGGAATCAGCCACCGAGGCATGTAATGCCAGCTTTATTGTCTCTAATGATTTCAAGCTTTCAGAGATGTTAGACAACCTTTTGTTTTATGTATATATTTCAACAAATGTAACATTTTGTTCAGACCAGCAAAAGCCAATTTAAGTCTCCATGGAAGGTTAAAACATTATAAAATATCACTCGAAATGCACTGGTGATCATGTTAAGTAGACTAAAAACTTGCTAAGTCTGGTTGTCATGAAACTGTGCCACACTTTTGATTTTTTGCGCATCAGCGGACACTGTTTCACCCAGAACTCAGTGTTCTTAATAGTCTTTTCTGTGTCACCGTGTCCCTACTCTCATGAGTACGAAATTACATTATTAAAACTTTAATGCTTGGAAAATGTTAAAATGCTGCTTTAGAATTATTGTTTTTCATTACTGTATTCAGGAACACAAAGCTGCTTGAAATGTTATGGTGCACATATAAACTTAATACAGAGATGATATTCTTTCTCAGTTTCCTGTATTTTAAGGATACAGAAAAATTATGAGAATTGTGTATCAACATATTTTTACTAAACACCTTCAAATATACAAGCCCATAAAAGCCAAACAAAAATGTTAAAGGGGAAGTTCCCCTTGTCAAACAGTCCTGATCGAAGATATTTATAAACCAAACAAACTAACTCTCATATGAAACCCAATACTATAATTTATATGTAGTAAATAAGATCAACATATAAATAAACACATTGGCCCGGATTCAGAAAGCTTTCTCCAGATACGCCGCCGTAATTTCAAATCTGCACCGTCGCATCTTTACGCCGATTCAGAAAGGCAGTTACGCCTGAATTTTTCCAAGAAATGACCGACGTAAGTCTCTTATGCCGTCGTGTCTTGGGTGCATATTTACGCTGGCAGCTAGGGGCGCTTCTGTAGATTTACACGTAGAATATGCAAATGAGCTAGATACGCCGATTCACTAACGTACTTGCACCCGGCGCATTGATATACGTTGTTTACGTAAGGCGTACGGCCAGCGTAAAGTTACCCCTGCTATATGAGGCGCAGCCAATGTTAAGTATGGATGTCGGAACAGCCGTCAAATTTTATGTCGTTTGGGTAAGTCGTATGCGAATAGGGCTGTGCATAAGTTACGTTCACGTCGTAGGCAGTGTTCGGCATATCTTAGGCATTCTATCCGACGTGATTCTGAGCATGCACACTGAGTTACGTCCACGGACTGCGCATGCGCCATTCGTTCAGCCATGCATCTACATGGGGTCACGCTTCATTATCATACAACACGCCCCCTACCTGCCTACTTTGAAATATGCGGGCTTACGACGGCCCATTTACGCTACGCCACCGTAACTTAGGGCGCAAGTTGTTTCTGAATACGGTACTCGCCTCTCTAAGTTACGGCGGCGTAGCGCATATGAGATGCGCTACGCCTGCCGAAAGATACGCAAATGTATCTTAATCTGGGCCATAGTGAATATAATCCTAGACATGCAGTGTAATTATAGTCCTATTGATGATCATCACATCCCAAATGCCCTGTATTCAAATAGGATGACCCCTGACAAAGTAATCTATGATGAATGTTGGGCGGAGCATAGCACGCTGCCGTCATCACGCCTGCTGGTGTGGGATGGGACAGTGAGAAATTTATACTGATGCCTGTATTTCTATAAGGGGTGTCGTATTGGGGAAGTTAACTCAAGGGGTAGGTGCATTTACAACGAGTTGCTCCAGGCCAAAACTGTATTTTAAGGGCATAGCAGCCCACTTTTAATAAATAAATGAAAGTTCACATAAGCATCAGTTGCCCATGCAGGGGATTCTTCCACATCAATACAAACTAATTAAAATACAAAGCCACCTGGCTCCCTTGTTGGCAGCACCGCTTCCCTTTATACCAGTCCCTCTGAGTGTGTTGTCCAGCTCTCCTGAATCTCTTGGCTCTCTTAGCCTTCAGTCACAGCACTCTGCTGCATGGCAGACTCCTGGCCTATGGATTGAGGTTCTCCTTACACCCAGGTAGGAGCCGACCTGACTCCTGGAACAAAACCTCCTGTCTTCTGGCTTCTTGCTGGGGCACCACTGACCCCTCAGTGAGACCCTCTGTCTTTTAGATTTTGGCTGGGGCCCTCTGACCCCCTTGGTGAGACCTTCAGTCTCCCACATTGGGAGCTGTCTCAAACTGGTTGCTCTGAGCCATCCTCAGACCTGAGTTAATAATGACCCCGCACACCTGTGTACCCTGCCAGGGTACAGGCATCTAGCAAAACGCAGACACAGGATTGAATGTTCTGATCCAGAGCTACAGAATCTGGAGAAAGTCAAAGGCAAAAGGTTTTTTATCTTGGTGCATTATGCATTAAGATAAAAAGCCTTCTGTGTGCAGCAACCCCCCCTCAGCCCCTCTAATACTTACCTGAGGTCCATCTAGATCCAGCAATGTTGCAGGAGTGTCTCGGCTGCCCATGACTCCCCTCCTCATTGTCTCTGACAACAGCGGGGCACAATGTACTGTATGTGCTTTGTTCATGACTGAGGTTTACAACCACTTTAATTCTTAGTAAATTGACCCCTATCTCTTGTAAGATTTATTTATTTTTTAAATAAAAATGTTTGTTTTTTTTTACCTGCACTATTTGGAGTGATTTTTCCTTGCATGTATATGACAAAACACATGATGTGATGTAAAGGACTGCTGTATGGCCAGGGGATTCCAGGTATTGTGGATGTGATGGTTTTTGGGTAAAAACAGAGGTCTGATTTAAAAAAAATATATATCTTGTTGATTTAGTTCCAGGACTTGGCAACTATTTACAAACTTGATTCACTAAAATATGTGTCTTATAGTAAAAAGTACAATCCTGTTTTGAATATATTGTGTATATACTGCTTTTTAGGGTAACTTGCTGACAATTTTTTTTTTATGTCTACTAATTTTACAGGACAGAGCCTTGCCAACCAGCAAATTTATAGGTGTGAATATCAAGTTACTGGTGGAAAGGATGGTTTTTGGTTCACTAATTTCCATTATTATCATACATGATTCATAAAGCACCCACAGTTTATGCAGTGCTTTAAAAAAATAAAGGAAGACAGTACAGTTAAGCTGGGTTTACACTAAAAGTTTTTCCATTCAACCCAGCGGTCTTCCCCCTGGAGATTTGCGGGCTCTCCCTATCTATGCCAAAATGCCCTCTAAAGCGCTCTGATAAAATGTCAACTTAGGTAAACTTATAGGCAAGTGTGTGGGGAGATCAAGTGATTTGAAGTTGCCCTCCCCTTTTCCAGGGCCAGCTGAGACATGTATAGTCTCCATTCCATGATGAACAGCGCACTGTCTGCACCTGCTATGTGGATGACTCAGGCCTCGTACACACGACCGAGGAACTCGTCGGAATAGACACATCGTTTTTCTCGACGAGTTCCTTGTTAGGCTTGTCGAGAAACTTGACAAGCTGTCTTTGCGTACACACTGTCAAGACCAAATCTCCTTGTTCTCAAACGCGGTGACTTCAACACATACAACGACTGGGGAAGTTCCATTCCACTAGCACAACCCTTGGGGCTGCTTTTGCTAATCTCATGTTACTGCGTGTTAGGTAAAAGTTTGGTAAGAGACATTTGCACTTTTCAGTCTGTAAGGCCCCGTACACACGAGCAAATAGATTTGTTCAAATCGGTCGGACCGACCGATTTGAACAAATCTGTCTGCTGGCCGTTTTGGTTTGATGGCTGTACACACGATCAAACCAAAATCCCTGCCAGCAGACAGCGCGGTGACGTGGCGGTGATGTGGCGGTGACGTTGACGCTGCCACGTCACCGCAGCGGGAAGTAAATTACTTCCGCGCATGCGTCGAATCCATTCGACGCATGTGCGAGAAGATATGTCTGCTGGTTAGCGTACTAATCATGCTTTAAAATCTGTCGGCTGGCCAAATCCGTCTGCTCACCCGTACACACGATCGAATCTGTCTGCTGGGACGGTCGGGCAGACCATTTCCAGCAGATAGATTTGATCGTGTGTACGCGGCCTTACAGTGTGACAAATGTGCTATCTCCATTACAAATACTACTTTTACCGAAGGTGCGCGGGTTTCTAAGCATAAACACCAACGTGTTTCTCGTTGGAAAACCAGCCCGACGAGGAACACGACGACTCCCGTCAAGGAAAAAGAGAACTTGCTCTCTTTTTTCCTCGTTGAGTTTCTCGACAGTTTACTTGATGAAAAGCATACACACGACCGTTTTCCTCTGCAAAAAAGCTCTCCCATCAAGTTTCTTGATGGATTCTGTTGAGGAAACCGGTCTTGTGTATGCGGCCTAACACATCTGCCATCAGAGAAAGGAAAAACATTTCTGGTGCTAGAGGTGGACAAAAAAGTGGTGTACTTTCGCTCTTTAGCCTGCCACTTGTCTGTAAGCCTACATAAGGTGACATATGCTTGTGAAAATGCGGAAGGGGGAGCAGTAATGGTGGGCCAAATTGCAACCCCTATATCCGGGACTGGGTTAGATTAATACTGCTAAACTTTGGCAAGCAACAATTAGCATTATATTCTCACCACACAATTCTCCCAGTTTTCTTGTAGCCTCCGTCTCCAAATCTCTTTATCGTTGGTCTGTGCGCTTTCAAGTGATAGATGTGCCTCTCCTCGTATTACAAGCTCCTCGTCTGGCGGCCCTGTGATCATGTAAAATATACACATATGTATAAACAGAATACATTTCAGATGTACCCAACAACAAATAATAATAATAATAAGGAAATATATGTCTTGCATCAAATGTAGATAAATAGTTCTAGGGAGACGTTGGATAAGAGTTTGTTACTTTACCTTCTCTCACTCTAGGAGAACGAATTTGAGTCCCCTGCACATCGTGTTCTTTCAACTTGTGCCAAGTTAGATATTTGAACGCATCACATGGCAGCTTAAAATGTAGAGAAGAAAGAACGCTAATTATGTTTTGAAGTGTTTTCATGTGCATTCATGGAACACTTGAAAATGATTAAACCACAGAAGCAACACCTTGAAATCACCAAAGTCAAACAAGGACAACGGTGATTACATTTGCAATTAAATGTTTTCATAAAAAAAATATATAAAAAATTATAAAAAAAAAATATTACATCCAAGATATGTTCTTCTCTCATTAGGGAATGGCATTTGACCTAAAATAAACATAATCAACACATAAGCTCCCATCCTAGAGATAGCAGCAGGTACTTCATATATTTTGTTTTAGGACACTTTTTATGGACTGCCACCGTGTGATGCCTTAACAGGGCCATTCATTATCAGAATTACTGAGTTATTAAAAATGATTAAATCTGAGTATGTTATTGGCAACATACATTGCAAAAATTAGATTCTCACTACAGGGAAAGTCTACAAGTACAGAACAATGTTGCATGGTTTTGTAAGAGCTAACTACATGCAGGGCTTTTTTTTTTTCATCTGGAAGGCAGTGAATGCCCTTCCGGCACTTCCAGCACAGAATGTATGTACTGGCAAAGGGGATGGGGTGTGCTTGAGGGTCTATTGATGCTGACTGCTGGGGATCTCTTATATCTAGGGGTTGTAGTGTTGCTGGAGGAGAGGGGTCAATTATTGCTGGAGGGATCCACCAATGCGGGGGGGATCTGTTGCTGGTGGGGAATCTTCTGCTCTGGGGTTCTTAAGTTGTTTGAGGGATCTACTATTAAAGGGAGGAGGATCTATTGATTCTGTCTCCTGGGGGATCTATTGTTGCCAGCAAGGGTCTTTTGTTGCTGGGGAAGATCTAAAAGGATAAAATGAGCGGTACTAGGGGCTGAGACAAGTAATAGTGCTCAGAGGTAGATCAAGGTGCAAAGAATACCTGCACCTATTTTATTGGGGGAAAAAGCCAACTGATGCTATGTAACTTAGCTATGTAAATCAGCAAATCAGACCTAGTACACCAAGCATGTCAGAATACTTTATTTTTGCCTATCGCAAAATACACACATACTGTAATAATATGTTCCCACATGTTAAATTTATATATAGCCAAAACATATTTTTTTCTAGTTCTGGACAAAGTCGGGAAAGATTCGAAAACAAGGCATGTTTTTATTGCCGACTGTGACCCCTCTGGGTAAATCCACCCTTTCTACGGTGTATACAGGGGCAGACTGACAACTCATGGGGCCCCCGGGCAATAGGAGATTATGGGGCCCCTGGCAATAGGAGATTATGAGACCCCCAGGCAATAGATTATGGGGCACCCAGGCAGTAGATTATGGGGCCACACAGTATACACACACACACACACATAATGTATGCATACACAGTATGCGCACACAGTATACATACACACAGGATATGCATACAAACACTGAAAAGGTACTGGAGAGGCGGGGCAGCTATAATCTTTGGATTTTTAGACCAAAAGGATGTCGATAAGGAACATTTCAGGGGCAGGTGTAAAAAAACACAGATTTTTACTTACTGTCCCTGGTTTTACTGAGGCTGGCAACCCTGATGGGAATAATTGTGATTGTATAATGGGAAATCAAAAATGTAACGGGTAGGATTTCTTTCACTTCTTGCTGGGTTTCAGGGACAGGAAGTTAACGATATTCTCTCCAACAAGACAGTAAAAAATGAAATAAGTTTCTATGTTTTTAAAAAGATAAAAGTTTTTTTATAAGTTTTAAATAATATGTTTTCCAATGAACTGGAAAACATTTGAAAATTAGCCTAAATCTCCCCCTGCTTGTTGCATATAAAAATACAGAAAATAAATATACAATATTTCAGATTTACCTGATAAAAAATAGAGAAAACATTAAATATTTTCTTGTCCTGACCATAATACGTAAAGCTACAAACCATATATACAAAACCCAAGACTAAGACAAATTAATTACTGAACCACTGTTTGTGTTTTTAAAGTATATGTAAACCCCAACAATGAACTTCTCTAATTTGCTAATTATTCGTCTGTTAATTAAATATACTATTAAGTGTTTTGTTATATCTGTTCTTTAAGTGCAATAAAATACCTGTTTATTATGTCAGAAACTCATAGTGAGTAGGTTGCATTCCCAGCACAGCTAAATAACTGACCATGGTGTGCTCTCCTGCGTACTGTGGTCAGTTTTTAATATGAAAGCAGAGGGACTGGCAGTATTACCAGGGATTTCACACAAAGGAAGCAATGCAAAAGAGAACAGGATACTGTTTCATACAATTACATGGTACAGCAAGCACATATCAGAAATATGAAAAGTTGGGTTTACATATTCTTTAAAGTGTTACTAAACATGGAATTGTAATAGTTTTAGTAAATATATACAGTACTGCTAAATACCTTTTTTTTCACTAGAAGTTATAGCACTTTTGGGAGCACTCTTGGGAATTATATTAGTGTCTGGTTAAAGCCTGTAAGAGGGGTTCTTATTCTGTTCTTACTGTCCTATAAGGCTTCATGACCCCTGACCTTCTGTCTGGACAGTGCTGATTGGCCCTGTGCTGATTACATGCACCCTCCCAAGAAAATAAAAATAATCTAACTCTAACAATACACACCAAACTGAGCATGTGCAGCTTCTGCCCTAGAGTTTGTGGACAGTGGAAGAAGGTGAGGAAAAGATAAGGCAGAATACAACAGCCTGTTACACAATGCAGAGGATTAACCCTTTAGGTTACAGAGTGAATATAACAAGCATGCTTTACTCCATATACACACTGTTTTACTGTTGTGGGTTTAGTAACACTTTAAGTGATGACAACTTTCTTAACAAATATACATGCCCATTGTGGAAATACAGAAATAGATCTGGCTCATAAAGGGTATAATTTTGAAAGATCTGAATTGGTTAAAGGAATATAACATAGAGATTGTACAAGTATTGCAGATATGTACTGCATACTGTATGTTGTTTCTTGCCCTGACATACACTTTAAATCGTGCATCAGGGTGCCATATGTGTTGCTATGTCATAAAACAGTCTACAAATAAACTGTAAATAAAGTAAATACGTTGGGTTTAGAAAATGTACTAGAAAAGATAATATTACATAGTGTTAATTTTAAGTAGAACTAAAGTCAAACTTTTTTTTTTCATTTTGGATAGAGGAGGAAGGGTCACTTTTTTTATGCCATCTGTGTACCATTGGGGAGATTTACCTTCACTTCCTGTTCCATAGCTAAAATAGGAAGTAAAAGGAAATGCCTACAAATTAAGGGAATATATTGGCCCCCCTTAGTAATCAGGGCAAATAGTGAGGGTAAATCTTCCTAATGGGTGCAAAGGTAGCAATAAAGACCTGACAGGAGTTCTAATCAAGGGTGCTCTTTAGTAATAGGGGGCAACATTTGTATCAAGGTTCACTGCTTTCCTTGTCTTTGCCTTTACTGAGATATGAGCCTTTACTAGCTAAAGTGGGTCTCGTTTATGTGAGTCTGAAGGAGGACCAGTCTAGGATAGTTTGTACTATGTTATAAAGCACATGGCCTGCGTGTCGAATCTGGCCCCCCAGGCCATTTCATGTGGCCCTCGCACCTCGCCTGCAGCAAAGCTCCAGCCCTCCCCAGGTCCTCCTCCAGACCCTGAAATGTATGCTTCCCAGCTCCACTCCCAGCTTTTTCCCAGCAGCTGCACAAGGTAAGGTGGGTGCACTGTGATGTAAGGGAGGGTGGGGGACTATTGACTTCTGATGGTGGGGTGTTCTGGACATCTAGTCTTAAAGATAAGATGCCCTTTGAGGGCAACCATAATGCTGATGTGGCCCGCAATGAAAATTGCTTTTGACACCCCTGTTCTAAAGTATCTACCCAGATTTAGTTAAAGAACAATTTACATGTGATATCTATGTTTCATATTTGTGATATTCAGAAAACCTGTCACTTCAATATACTGCATGCCAAATCAAGCACTTATGTTTATGCAGCGGCCAGCCAGCAGCAGTGCCTGAGGGCAGTTGGTCCATGCCTACATGTCTGACAGCTTGCTTTAAATGTCTGGGCTCCCTTAAATGCTAACACTTCATAGTTTGTAAAGTACAGATGTTGGTAAAACAAATACTCTTCCCTATATGAAATAAAAAGTGACTGCATCTCTTAATAATTTATTATGTAATTCAAAGGCACATACGTGAACGGACAGGCCATTTCAGCTTTCTATTTACACATTTTCCACCAATTATAGGTCAAGTGTTCTAATGTTTTACCAGTATAATCTTGCAAGCAGCTAATAAATAATCAAAGGAACAAGCAGGCAAGTGGTAACACACTCCTAATATAAATGTGAAAAAATATATACCGTAAATAAATCAAATAAAACAGCTGCACTAAATGTAATTTAAGCTAATCTTGTGTTAAATCGTCAACACAAAATGGTGATATATAAGATACTTTACAAAGATAGTAATAAACTAGAAAAATAAAGTGCTTAATAGTGCATATACGGTATCTCACAGAAGTTAGTACACCCCTCACATTTTTGTAAATATTTTATTATATGTTTTCATGTGACAACACTGAAGAAATTACATTTTGCTACAATGTAAAGTAGTGAGTGCACAGCAGGGGTCTCAAACTGGTGGCCCTTCATCTGTTGCAAAACTACAAGTCCCATCAAGCCTCTACCTGTGGGAGTCATGCTTGTAACTGTCAGCCTTGCAATGCCTCATGGGACTTGTAGTTTTGCAACAGCTGGAGGGCCGCCAGTTTGAGACCCCTGGTGTACAGCTTGTATAACAGTGTAAATTTGCTGTCCACTCAAAATAACTCAACACAAACTGCCAACAAATTATTGGCAGCAAAAGTGAGTACACCCCTAAGTGAAAATGTTCAAATTGGGCCAAAAGTGTCAATATTTTGTGTGGCCACCTATATTTTCCAGCACTGCCTTAACCCTCTTGGGCATGGAGTTCACCAGAGCTTCACAGGCTGTCACTGGAGTCTCTTCCACTCCTTCATGACGACATCACGGAGCTGGTGGATGTTGGAGACCTTGCGCTCCTCCATCTTCCATTTGAGGATGCCCCACAGATGCTCAATAGGGTTTAGGTCTGGAGACATGTTGGGCCAGTCCATCACCTTTACCCTCAGCTGCTTTAGCAAGGCAGCGCTCGTTTGGGGCCGTTATGTTGGAATACTGCCCTGCAGCCCAGTCTCTGAAGGGAGGGGATCATGCTCTGCTTCAGTATGTCACAGTACATTTTGGAATGTATGGTTCCCTTATTGAACTGTAGCTCCCCAGTGCTGACAGCACTCATGCAGCCCCAGACCATGACACTCCCACCACCATGCTTGACTGTAGGTAAGACACACTTTTCTTTGTACTGCTCATCTGGTTGCTGCCACACATGCTTGACACCAACTGAACCAAATATGTTTATCTTGGTCACATGAGACCACAGGACATGGTTCCAGTAATCCATGTCTTCAGTCTGCTTGTCTTCAGCAAACTGTTTGCGTGATTTCTTGTGTATCATCTTTAGAAGAGGCTTCCTTCTGGGACGACAGCCATGCAGACCAATTTGATGCCTTCAACCTCTCCAGAAATGCTTCTAATCTCCAGCAATGCTGGCAGCACTGGCACTTGTTCTGAGTAAAACCTGTCTTGCTAAACCGCTGTATGGTCTTGGCCACCGTGCTGCAGCTCAGTTTCAGGGTCTTTGAAATCTTCTTATAGCCTAGGCTATCTTTATGTAGAGCAACAAATCTTTTTTTCAGATCCTCAGACAATTCTTTGCCATGAGCTGCCATGTTGAACTTCCAGAGAGAGTAAGAGTAATAACACCAAATTTAACACACCTGCTTCCCATTCACACATGAGACCATGTAACACTAATGAGTCACATGACAGCGGGGAGGGAATTGGCTAATTGGGCCCAATTTAGACATTTTCACTTAGGGTGTACTCACTTTTGTTGCCAGCGGTTTATACATTAATGGCTGTGTGTTGAGTTATTTTGAGGGGACAGCAAATTTACACTGTTATACAAGCTGTACACTCACTACTTAACATTGTAGCAAAGTGTAATTTCTTCAGTGTTGTCACACGAAAAGATAAAATTAAATATTTTCAAAAATATGAGGGGTGTACTCACTTTTGTGAGATACTGTATTTGAATCCTTGATAATGTTAGTAAAAAGTCAAAATTCTTGAATCATATATAGTGCTTCAGTGCAAAGTGATATCTTATAAAAACTTCTTTGAATTAATCTTCTTATTCATACATGTGCCAAACTTGCACCCCAGTGCTTCCCAATCAGGTGGGTGCTCACCTCAATTAGTGTGACCTCATAATTAAGTTTGGTTAGATAAAGATTTTTAGTCTCCCAGGACTAATCAAATGTGATTACCTCCTTCCAATCTGTCTGTGTGTGTCTCCATGTGGCGTTGTTTAACTAGTATATGAAAAAGAGAAGGAGCTTCACATAGTGCTTAAACTGTTGAAAACTTGACTTTATTAAAAGATGTGTATGTTCCACTCACATTTATAGGTGGCTCCAGTGCACCAGCTATGTACAAATAAAAAAAGAAAATCCAAGTGCATATATAGGAATCCCCCTGAGAAAGTCGCGTAATCCTGTGACGTAATGTGCGAGTTGTTGTTGCAGTGCCTTCGATTTTTTTTTTTACTTTTTTGTACACAGCTCACTTACTAAGCTCTGGAGCAATTGCTCCTGCAGAGTGCAACTGCAGTTTTCAAAGTGCACAGCCTATATGCCTTTAGTAAATCAACCCATCAGCTCCGGAACTGCTGTACTAACTATGCAAAATTAATGCAGCGATCTCCACCGCTGAGCTGTTGTGTTCTGACAGGGGGACAGCCCACCAGAACACTCTGATCAGCTTTGGTCAATGGACACACAGAGCAGGCTCAGGATCGAACACACACGAGTGCCCGCAAAGCAACCAGCTTGCTGTGGGGGGCATTCAGTGGGGGATAGGAAGCAGAAGCGCCGGCGGGGGGAACAAGAAGAAAAGGACCAGGGCTGCTCTGTACAAAACTATTGTACTCAGCAGGTAGGCATAACATGTTTGTTATTTAAAAAAAGTAAAAAGTGATCCTTTACAATCACTTTAAACTGAATAATTACGTTCACACAATAACAAAAGAAAGGCCAGGAATAAGACAACCCATACCAATTATTCTCAACCAGGATTCCCTGGAACCCTAGGGTTCCTCCAAATGTTGCTAAAGGTTCCTTAAACTTTGGCTGAGCCAGTGTCTTCAATGATCTTTGTAGCAGGTTGCAATGTGACCATCTATGTAAGGGTGCCATTCTTCTTACTAACCACCAACGTAAGGGGCGTTCTTCCAACTGGTCTCGATAAATTGATTTCTTTATCGTACATCACGGGACACAGAGCGGCAATCCATTACTATGTGGGTTATAGAGTCTACCTTCAGGTGTGGACACTGGTGTAATTAACTACACAGGAAGTTCCCTCCCTATATAACCCCTCCCATACTGGGAGCTCCTCAGTTTTTTTCATCAGTGTCTAAGGTGTTGGTCACGAGTGAACATGTGCTCTTAGGAGCTCCACTGGAGGGATCCATGCTGGACGTAAAAAACCTCCATAAATCCGGATCCGTCCAAGGTGCTTCATAGCCAAAGTGGACGGTACCCGGGCCTCGGTACGAAGAACGAGGTTTAGCCTATAATGCCTCTCTGCGGAGGGCTGGATCCTGGGTTCCAGAACTTTGTGCCTTCTAAGGACCAAATGTGTTTTCTGCTGCCAGGATGCTATATAGGTCCAGGGGAGTTGGTGTTCCTGCCATGGACCCCGGTCCCTGAAGGTCTAGGACAATACCCACGGTGAAGGGGGAAGATTGGGCCTCTTGCTTGGCAATACCCTGCAGCGTGGAGAAGGTAAGAGGAGGGCCTACGGGACTTGGTTCGACAGTAGGTCCTCCGTGGGGGACTTGGGTCTCGCCTATATTATGCTTCTATGCATGGGCAATGTAAACCACTATGTCTTCTGAGACAGGATGGGTCAGGGCACCCATATACCTCCCCTAGCCGGCATGCAGCCTGGCCCACCATGTCTGTTAGACAGGATGGCTGCAGTACCTAAATATCTCCCCTTGAATGGGCCGGTACATAAAAAAAAAAAATATGCCCTTAATCCTATACAAAGGATTGTCTTCCGTGAGTAGTTGCAAGTCTTATCTGTGTTTCCACTACTATGGGCAGTAGAAGACATGCCTGATGTTTTTGCTTACCATGCTTTCCAGAAAACGGAAGCTTAAGTGTTAGCTGATCTATTGTGTCCCACTTCCTCCGCTTCAGGCTCTACCATGTTGCACGTGCTCACCGGCTCAGTGCAGTCGCAGAGAAGGCTCTTCAAAGGGCCCGGACGTCAGAGCTCTGTAAAGCTAGGGGGACACAAACGTAAGCACCTTGTGTGAGTTGGATACAGATTCATCTAAGACGCCTACTCGCATCTAGCTGTGCAGATTAGCAGGCATTGTGTCAGACTAAATTCAGTTATTTGATGCACCTGGGTTAAGTGCCTCTGCTTTAGCTTAGGACTTGGTCTCCCCATTGAATAAGGTCAGGGGTAGGAATATAAAGAGGGATCGCCACCTGAACCTGGTGGACCCTTATTCTCCTCTGAAGAGACTTAATCAGCTCATAGATTGAGCCATCAAACCTGTCAGGCAATGCAGCCTTCCTCCCAACATTGCAATCACTCTGCATGTGTTTTGTGTTTTGCAAGAAAAAAAAAAGGGGGTGTCCCCCTTTTCCTGCTTTAATCCTGAAACAAAGGGATTAGAAAGCTTGGGGATAAAAGTTTCACTGTCAGAGGACAGGAGACAGGAGCTGCAGCCTAACAAGGAGAAGCTATCAAAAGCCCTACAGGTTCTGATTACACCTCTATCTTTTCCTTAGAGTGTAAAGAGAGGTTTTCCTATAGGTGGCTAGTAAGACCTCCATATAATCCTCAGCCTGGTGTCGGCTTCAGGCTAACCAAATGCATCGGAGGGATGCACAGTTGCGGGCACGCATTGCTAATGTCTCTTAATTGAGGAAACACACATCTGCAGAGGATAATTTCCTCTTTACCAGTCCGCATGTTGCATAACATACATGAGTTTGGAATGCATGTGGGATAAAAACAAGTATCAGAGCAGATTCTATTGTGGATCGCATAAACATACATGTTTCTGTCTATATGGTGCTGCATGTTTCCACAAAAGAGGTCGCATAAAAGATGCTTGTAATGCTGAATCGCATAAAGACGTTTGTAGGCATAAAAATGCTGAATCACACATGATTACCTGATCACCCAAGTCCTTGTTTCCCCCAAGGATGTTTGGTTACACAGAAGAGGTTTGTTTCCATAGAAAGGCCTAAAATCGCATAAAGTTGCTTGGATGCAAAAAAGATGCTGGATCACACATGGTTAACTGATCATCAGCGTCCTGGATTACCCAAGGATGTTTGGTCACACAAATAGGCTTGTTTCCACAAAGGTACCTAAAGTCGCATAAAGATGCTTGTATGCATAAAAATGCTGAATCACACATGATTACCTGATCACCCAAGTCCTTGTTTCCCCCAAGGATGTTTGGTTACACAGAAGAGGTTTGTTTCCACAGAAAGGCCTAAAATCGCATAAAGTTGCTTGGATGCAAAAAAGATGCTGGATCACACATGGTTACCTGATCATCAGCGTCCTGGATTACCCAAGGATGTTTGGTCACACAAATAGGCTTGTTTCCACAAAAGTACCTAAAGTCGCATAAAGATGCTTGTATGCATAAAAATGCTGAATCGCATAAAGGATGCTTGTATGCATAAAAAGGTTGAATCACACAGGATTACATGATCACCCAAGTCCTTGATTCCCCAAGGATATTTGGTCACGCAAAGAGGCTTGTTCCCACAGAAATGCCTAGAATTGCATAAAGAGGCCTGAAGGTATAAACATGCTGAATCACACAGGATTACATGATCACCCAAGTCCTTGATTCCCCAAGGATATTTGGTCACGCAAAGAGGCTTGTTCCCACAGAAATGCCTAGAATCGCATAAAGAGGCCTGAAGGCATAAAAATGCTGAATCACACAGGATTACCCGGTCACCTAAGTCCTGGATTACTCAAGGCCTAAAGGGATCGCTTAAAGATGCTTGAATGCAAAAAGAAGCTGGATCACACATGGTTGTTGGATCAACAGAGTCCTGGATTACCCAGGGATACTTGATCACATAGAGAGGCTTGTTTCACAGAAATGCCTAAAGTCGCATTAAGATGCTTGGGTGCATAAGGATGTTGGAACGCACAGGGGTGCTTGGTCACACAAGGGTTCTTATCCGCACAGTAGTGATTAAAATGCATAAGATGTTGATCGCATGGAAGATGCGGAATCGCATGCATGGTTACTTTAAAGTTGCACATGGCGGCTTAATTAAGCAATACATGATGCCTTGTGTTTGCATAGAGATACGTGTCTGCATGGGTTCATGTTGCACATTGTTGCATAACACGTTTATAGCACATGCTTGGTTGCTTGCAAGGATGCTCGTTCCAGAGCACACATGCTATATGCATGTTTGGCGTGAGACATATTTATATGATTTCATGCTTCCATGAACACACACTGCCATGTACACACGCCTCCATTGAGGCATATGGCTTTAACACTTGCCACATACACATATGGGGAGCCAGTTGCATATGTGTTTATTTACTTGGGACTGCAGAGGTTGTCTGCGTTGTGCAGGGGAACAGCACTATCTCCAGTTGGTGGTCTTGCCCTTTTGGGTTAGCCTCCGTGTCTGGGTTGTCAGGGTGCTAGGGCCCGCCTCTAGCATGTCTGTAGGCCCAGGGTATAGCAGTAATGGCATACGGAAGCAGACTCCTGCTGATGGATCAGTCAGCAGCATGGCTGGACCTAAGGGTGTCCAGCATGGTCAGGTTTCTGGATCTCCTGGGTTAGGATTCCAGTCTAAAGATACATTCTTCATTGACAAGAAGCTGGGTATGTTTTGCACCAGGAGAGTACTTTTGGCCTAAGACAAGACCATCGCTATAAGAAAGCTGGTCTAGGTGGTTACGGCAAGGAACAGTTCCTTACTTTTGGCCTTCTGCTTAAGGCACTAGAGAAGATGCTGCTTCATTCAAGACAGTTCCCTATACTTTTATTCAGGACTGTTATAAACAGTATTGTGTTGGCCTAGAAGGAGTGGATCTTGACCTAGCATTATCCAAAGAACCGGTCCCAGAGATAGGCTGGAATTCCTCTTGGTGGTTCTTAACTAAAGGGTTTGCCAGGTCAGGAAGAGACCTTGGCCCAGGGGAAGTAGTCGAGCTCCAAGGGAGCCTCATCTGTCAGCTAGAGCTACCGATGGAGCATCTGGCTTAGGGGCCTGAACGTCCAGGGGCTGGTTGGTTCGGTCAGAGTTCAATCAGACTATACCATATTAAGTGATTTACTTAATTTACCAAGGAGGAGCTTGTGCCTTGCCTATTGACATTCGTCATTTCATGAAATGCAGAATTGGCAGGCGATTCGCTGTAGCCGTCAACAAGTGTCTCCAGGAGAAGGACCTCTACACCCCGACTGTTTTCCTGACCAAGGGCCACAGAAATAGTACCCTGTACATAAGATGTATTGGCGTCCAGGCTCAACAAGAAATTGAACAGCTTGAGGTCAAGGACAAGGGATCCACCCGCATGCGGGGCAGATGTGTTAGTAATCTGGTGGGATCAGTGGTCACTGGTTATGTCTCTCCCCCCAGTGCCGCGGCGTTTGTGGCTTCCATGCAACATTAGAGGATGGCGGAAGCTGGCCTGATTACTCGGCATAGCCCTGACGACATTTTCTGTGCAGGGACAGTAGGGGTGGTAGTAGAGGACCCACGGTCCCTTACATCTTGTCCAGGCCTACTTCGAAGGGGGTATTACATCCTGTCGTGCAACAGGTGAATTAATGGTCTGGCTATTTTAGCCCACATTCTTCAGGATCAGGGTTTTTAGAATCAACGGCACTTCCTTGATTCATACAGGAAGGCTGGCCTCCAGGACCAGATATCCCAGGATCGGGAGAGCCCATGTTCCTGGTATGAAACAGATGGTGGCATCCTTGGAAGTTTGTCAAAGATAAAATTCCTGCCTTCCTGCATTTGGAAAGGAGACGGAGCCAGCCTTAAGTTACATCAAGGATCCGATCTCGGCCTTGCCTCCAAAGGTCGCTTGCTTCACACTCTTTGTTCCGAGCCATTATACAAGGGGTGACGCGCATAAGTCCACCAGTTTAGTCGCCCTGGTGCTTGGAGGATTGGCTCTAGTTTTGTCGGCTTACAGGGTCAGCTCTGTGGGCCGATGCACCATATTTCCCTTCAGCCTTTAACAAGGGAATTGGTGTTCTTGGTTGTGGTAGCCTCCAAGAGAGTTTCAGTATTGGCAACCTCTTGGTATAAAACCATACTTATTCTTACTAGTAGGGTGATGTTAATCCTCACCCAGCCTTATTTACTAGAAGGATCTAGTGTTCATTTGAATCTAGATATTCTTACCTCCCCCTTTTTCAAAACCTTGTTTTCGGAAGGAAAGGTTATTGCTTTCTCTCAGTAGAGATGAGAGCAGTTAAATATCTATCTGAAGGTTCAGATATAGAAATCTGAAGTTTTTATTGTGCTGCCAGAAGACCCTAGATGTGGGCAGGCAGTGTTCAGTTCAGCTATTAAAATGGTTACACTCTCTCCTTTGGAGTAGAAGGGTCAAGGCCTATCTGAAGCGGCTGCTCGGATACGGAAAGCTGATGTTATTGCGCTACCAGGAGGCCCCAGGAAGGGGCAGGCAGCGTCTAAAATCAACTGTTTTCAAGATTGATTCATCAGGGTATTATTCAGGCATGTGGTTCGGAGAGTGGGACTCCCCCTGTTTCTTTGGGGGGGGGGTGCTCCGTACCAGGATAGTAAGCGCTTTATGCGCGATGCTTTACCGAGCCTTTATGACGCAGATTTTCAGGGCCGCAACTTGGCGTCTGTGCTTAGGTTCACTGATTCTTGTCAGATGTACATAGGAGGGCAAAAGGATGCAGCTTTTTGGCGCAGTATGCATCTGGCAGCATTATAGATCCTCACATCTGATGGCGGCCTGCGTTGTTTGTGTCTCCCTCCCCTCAGTAAGCATTGCTTTCGGACATCCCACATAGTAATGGATTGCCGCTCTGTGTCCCGTGATGTACGATAAAGAAAATAGGATTTTTTATGACAGCTTACCTGTAAAATCCTTTTCTTGGAGTACATCACGGGACACAGAGCTCCCGCCCCTCTTGTTTGGGGATATTGGGACACTTATTGCTTTGCTACAAAAACTGAGGAGCTCCCAGTATGGGAGGGGTTATATAGGGAGGGAACTTCCTGTGTAGTTAATTACACCAGTGTCCACACCTGAAGGTAGACTCTATAACCCACATAGTAATGGATTGCCGCTCTGTGTCCCGTGATGTACTCCAAGAAAAGGATTTTACAGGTAAGCTGTCATAAAAAATCCTATTTTTAGCAGGGGTTCCCTGAGATTAAAAATTATTTCAAGGGTTCCTCTGGGGTAAAAGGGTTGGAAAAGGTTGACCTATACTTTCATTTTTTTCCTACATGAGTATAATGGAAGTTGAAACTTTGCCAAGAGCAGCAAATGCAATTGTTCTTCTTCCATCTCTAGTAATATAGTATTGTTTTATGAATGAAGAACTGGTGAAACATGACTCCTCGCTGGGATTTTGCCATAGAGAAAGAAAAAATTTTTTTTTTTAAATTAGTAGATATAATCTCCATTGCATGCCTAAGAACAACCTGTTTTATAGACTTGCCTTTATCTTAAATAAATAGGAAATTGAATACTTGACTTGGGTTAAATCTTTGGCACTCTACTCCTATATCACTCAAAATATCTTACTTAGATGTGGACAGAGAAACTCTGCATTGCTTTATTTAAGATGCAAAGAATATTTTTTGGCTGAGGACATGAAGTTCAAGACACTTAAGCATCCCAATGCAACAACCACTGCTGCCAAATCAAACTGGCTTTGTATTATGCATTGATGGGGAATTAATGTTTCTATAGACACATAAGGGAACAAAAATGAGCTTTATGTATTCTTCTCAGTGCGTGTTAATGTCAGTGTGTGTCCTACAATTGGCTTGTTTTTATGTGTACATGATCCTGGCTCCTGGGGAGAACTAGGAACATTTAGCTTGGGGACAAACACATCCAACAGACTCTCTCACCATAGGGGCAGAGTTTTGTAGCCTTAATAAAGTGTAGTATAAGGTCTTATAGATAGATGGGCATGGTGAAAGATGGGTGACACACCTTTTCACATCTTTCTGCATCAGTTTCCTTTGTGCCTCTTCACAGTCAGTCACATGACATCTCAGAGACACAAAGAAAGACACAAAGAAAGTTTGAGTTGTAAGGTTTCCCTTTGTCAGAAGCTGTAATTGCAGGTTTTCACAAGGTTGCCTTTGCATGCCCAGCATGTGTCATTGACTGCGGGTCCTGCTCTGATCAAATATCTGAATAGCTTAGGGTCTCCACTTAGCGCCACTAGCCCATCATATCTTATTAATACTGGCCCAGAGGATGAATACTTTGCTGTCACTCAACACCATCCTCCACTGATATGGTAGCAGCCATAATAGTTATGCCTTGCTGATCCCCCTATTTCATTGTCCGAGATCGTTTTCTCTCTATGATTAAAATCACAGAAAAGGAAAATTCAGGAGCAAAAAAACATTAGAGGTGGGGAGAGTTACGCTGGGTGTATATACCACCTGTAACAATATTGTTCATTGTATAAAATGCAAAAATATGTGTGAGTGCGCTGAAAATTTAATGAATCATGAATAAAAAGTGTGGCAAATACATACTGTATTTATTGGCGTATAACACTCACTTTTTTACCCTGAAAATAGAGGTTAAACTTTGCCTGCGTGTTATACGCAGGGGGCTGTGGAAAGTTTTTTTTTTTCCTGAAACTTCTCTCTTGAAGTTAGGGTGCATGTTATACACCTGTGCGTGTTATACACCGATAAATACGGTATATAATACTTCCCTGTACAATTATTAACATATGTGCAAACCAGCATAGGTGAATGATTTAAGTATTAAATTCATCAATAAATACATTAAAAAGTTCAAATTCATAAAAAAAAATACATTAAAAGTGCAAAAAATCTATGAAAACATAAAGAATCCGGTGTCCAAGTTCATCAAAGGCTTTTTAACATCCAATTTCAAAGAGTCATCGGAACAAAGTCCTAACAACGAATGTATAAAGTGCCTTTGTGCAAAAAGTTCACAATGGTCTTTAGATGACTCTTTGAAATTGGAAGATAAGAAATCACATAAAATCTTTGATGAACTTGGAAATTGGATTGTTAACATTTTCTTATTTCTTTTATTGATTTTTGCACTTTTAATTAATTAATTTTGATGAATTTGAGCATGTGGATCAAGTCATTCACCTATGATTTGCACATGTGTGTATGTGATTAATTGTTCAGGGAAGTACTATTAATATATGCATTTTCTACATCTTTTATTTATAATGTATTTCATTTTTAGCGCAGTCACGCATATTCTTTAGTTTCAGAATTGTTGTCTTTTATTGACAGCATCTGTTTACAACTCTGAAGCCTCGTACACACGACCGTTTTTCCTTGGCAAAATCCATCAATAAAAATGCCGGCAGAGCATTTTTGCCAAAAAAAACGGTCGTGTGTATGTTTTTCGTCGAGAAAACTGCCGTGGATCTTGACGAGAAAAAAAGAGAACATGCCCTCTTTTTTTCTCGTCGGGAGACTCAATTTCCCCATCGTGTTACTCGTCGGGCTGGTTTACGACGAGAAACACATTTGTGTGTATGCTTAGAAACCCTGCGCATGCTCAGAATAAAGAATGAGACGGGAGCGCACTTTCAGTAAAAGTAGCATTTGTAATGGAGATAGCACATTTGTCACACTGTAACAGACTGAAAAGCACGAATCGTCATTTACCAAACTTTTTTACTTAACACGCAGTAACACGAGATTAGCAAAAGCCACCCCAAAGGTGGCGCCAGTGGAATGTAACTTCCCCTTTTATAGTGCCGTCATACGTGTTGTACGTCACCGCATTTGAGAACGACAGTGACAGTGTGTATGCAAGGAAGGCTTGACCAGATTCTCGACAAGCCTGACAAGGAATTTGTCGAGGAAAACAACGCTTCTTTTACGACAAGATTCTTGGTCGTGTGTACGAGGCCTGAGGGTACCCATTAGGCACAGACACAAGTACCAGCAGGGGAGGGCTGGCAGCCTTAGGCCTGGGGGCAAGGCCAGTCAAGTGGCCCATAGACCCGGTGGAGGCAAAGTGATGGATCATGAAAACAGTCTCTAAAGTTTTTCATGATCACAAAGGTGGGGGGAGGGCAGGGAGGACAATGTGGCCCTCCAGAGCCTGTGGGGGACATGTACTACCATGACCTCCAGCATCTAAACTGCAAGTCAGTATGAATCCCTCAGAGCTGAGGACCTGAACCCCCCCCCCCCCTCCCGCAACTAGTGAATGACTACAAGTCCAAACATTAATGCCTGAGATCTAAGGATGTGCCCCCCAACTACTGATGAACTACAAGTCCCAGCATGAACCTCTGAGATCTAAGGATGTGTCCCCTTAGATCCTACAGGTTCATGCTGTGCCCTGTAGTCCTTCACTAATTGGGGGGGGTGACACATCCTCAGCTCTGAGGGGTTTAAGCTGGGAAAGTGGGACCTGTAGTCTTTCACTAGTTGGGGGGGCAGGGGTGTGTCACACATCCTGAGCTATGACGGGTTCATGCTGAGCCTTTAGTCCTTCACTTTTGGGGTGTCACATCCCCAAAAGTAAAGGACAAGTCCCAGCATGAACCCTGGCTGAGATTTAAGGATGTGATCTCCTTCTCTGCTGCCGCCTCATGCTCCCATGACACACATATGTTCATAGGCGTGCGCAGCCTATTGCATTACTTTTTTATACATACACACACACTACAATGTCAAAAGTACATGCACATGAACTTTAATGGCATCCCAGTCTTAGTCCGGAAGGTTCAATATTGAGTTGGCCCACCCTTTGCAGCTATAACAGCTTCAACTCTTCTGGGAAGGCCGTCCACAAGGTTTAGGAGTGTGTCTATGGGAATGTTTGACCATTCTTCTAGAATAGCATTTGTGAGGTCAGGCACTGATGTTGGATGAGAAGGCCTGGCTCACAGTCTCCACTTTAATTCATCCCAAAGGTGTTCTATCAGGTTGAGGTCAGGACTCTGTGCATGCTAATAAAGTTCCTCCACCCCAAACTCGCTCATCCATGTCTTTATGGACCTTGCTTTGTGCACTGGTCCAAATCATTTTGTGGAGGTGGATTATGGTGAGGGGGTTGTTTTTCAGGGGTTGGGCTTGGCCTCTTAGTTGAAGGGAACTCTTAAGGCGTCAGCATACCAAGACATTTTGGACAATTTCATGCTCCCAACTTTGTGGGAACAGTTTGGTTTATGGCCCCTTCCTGTTCCAACATGACTGCGCACCAGAGCGCAAAGCAAGGTCCATAAAGACATGGAGGAGCGAGTTTGGGGTGGAGGAAAATTAAACTTCAAGTGCAATAATTTACATTATAATAGTAACTAAAACATAAAAAAGTGTAACAATCTAAAAAATTAAACCTCCCAACTAAAAAGTTGTTGCACTTGAACTTAATTTGTATTGCAATTATCCGTAGAGGGGTTTCCACCATCCCTGCTAAGTTTAAAAAATAAAACGTATGTCTTATAATCATTTATTTTGATGTGTATTACATGTGAAATCACATATAAGTGGAATTATTGCAGTTGGAGTCAATCTGTATGGCCAATATAGGAGGGGTTTCCATCATCCCCACTAAGTTTAATTTTTATGTATTTTTTCAGTTTGATGTGACGTTGCATATCACAGAGACCAGTATTGTGATAATATTGACGTTTATTGAGATTTCTATACATTAGAGGGTTCCACCATTATTGTTAAGTTATTGATCAGTGAGTTAAGGCTGCACCTTTTTTTTGTGGTGTGGGAACACATAACTCCAGTAGTTTATTGTTAATAGTAATGTGGTGATTACCAATTATACTAAAGGTGGCATTGATAGACAGGACTGATTGGCAGCATTGATGGGCAGTAATTGGCAGCAATGATGGGCACTGATAGGTGGCACTAATAGGCGTCACTGATTGGCACTAATAAGTGACACTGATAGGCAGCACTGACTGTCAGCACCTGAGCGACCTTGATAGGTAACACTAAGCGGCACTGATTTGCAGCGCTCATGGGCACTCATAAGCAGCACTTATTGGCACTGGCAGCATTAATTGGCATTGGCAGCATAGATTGGCACTGATGGGGAGCACTGATTGGCACTGATAGCGGTACTGATAGGCAGCACTGATAGGTAGCACTGATAGGCAGCACTGACTGTCAACACCTGAGCGACACTGATAGGCAACACTAAGCGGCACTGATTTGCAGCACACATGGGCACTGATAGGCAGCACTCATTGGCACTGGCAGCATTGATTGGCATTGGGCAGCACTAATTGGCAGCATAGATTGTCACTGATGGAGAGCACTGAGCGGTACTGATAGGCAGCACTGATAGGTAGCACTGAGGCAGCACCGATGGGCACTGATTGGCAGCAGTGATTGGCATTAGGCAGCACTAATTGGTACTGATTGGCAGCATAGATTGGCACTGATGGGGAACGCTGATTGGCCCTGATAGGTAGCATTGATTGGCAGCACTGATAGGCAGCACTGATTGGCACTGACTGGCAGCAGTGATGTGCAGCAGTGATGGGCACTGATTGGCAGCAGTAATTGCAACTAATGGGCACCAGCATTCATTGACACTGACGGAGGAGAGAAGTTTTATATGCAGTAGATTGTGGCAAGAGCTGCTCGGTGTGTGAGCTCACCTTCTATCTACACCACATTCCCCACACAGAGAGAGAAAGGGGCAAAACTGTTCCATATTGCCCCAGAGTGAAAGGGACCGCTTGACACTGCCTGCACAGAGTGAGAGGGACCGCTTGTGGGGGCAGTGCGAAGCGGTCACTCTCTGTGGGGGTGAATGTTTTCCAGCCATCAGAATACAGTGATCACTGCTGGCAGCTATAGCAGCCAGCAATGATCGCCAAAAAAAAGAAGACACGCTGGTTGTACTGAAGTCAGTTGATAGTTTGAATTCTGTACAACCAGTCTGCACATAGATTGAAATTCTTCTGATATCAACTCCTCTGCCTGTCACTTTTCAGTGGAGCGGCAGTTGGTTCCTGCTGCAAGTAAATAGTTTTCCACGGTCATAGTCCCTCAGACTTCTTTTAGGTTGCACATTTTTGCTGCATTTTCTGGAATTACACCAAAGATGCAGCATGCAGGACGTTTTGTGCACTTTCAGAACATGCAGTAAAAATGTGCAACCTATAGAATAGGGGCAACATGCAGGAAGACTGCCAGTACACCAGCACTGCAGACAAACCACAGCATGCCAGTGTGAGCCCACTTCACAACACCTAGGAGGGCATGGTAGTGACACAGCCTGCTAGCAAAACAAAAAAAGTTTTAGCTGCAGAGAGGGAAAGAAAGGGAGGAGCTCACTTACTTGTATGATCGCCCCAGCCTCCCAGGAGACTCACTCATGGATTACAGCCGACTGCCCAGATTTAACTTTCCCGCCCACACAATCCTTCACAGACAACACATAGGCTGCTGTGTGGGTGGGGAAAGAGAGAGAGAGAGACCAGCTCCAGCCTTTGTCAGCCAATCATGTGGAGGAGGGAGGGGCTGGGCTCTGTGCAGTGTGTAAGACTGTCGGCACTGAGACAGAGACGCTGGCTCACTATACTAACTGGATTTGGCTGCTGCACTCGGCTGGCTCAAAAACTGCTTATGTGCGGTTCTGAGCTGGCAGCCTTTGTAGAGCATATTAGAGCAGCCCAGGGGGCAAATGCATGCCTGCCCCACAGCCCAGCACGCCCCTGAGTACCAGATACATGTTTAGTGCATGCTGGTATATTTGGAGTATAATTTTCGTTGTACAAGGGTCTGTCTGAAAGCATTAGGTTTTCTGCATTCTTTAATGGAATGAAATATTCAGAATTTTCCTTATATTCAAAGAATAGTAGCAAGGTTATTCAGGAGCAGTAGTTTTCCTAAGAATTTTTTTTTTACTCAAATAAATTAATAATGTTATTTGGTTATACTTTTTTGAGTTTTATTTTTGGCTCCACTTTTAAAACAAAGCCATCTCAGATATTAATGGTTTGGATAACTGCGGGATATAATGCTAAGACCAATATCTTCAGTGGTAATATCTGTTCGTCAAAATCCCTATATCTATTTTATTGACATGGCTATTTGCATTAAACAAAGCTTTCCTCGTCTGGCAGCATTTTAATGGAGAATATGGCTTTTAAGAAAGTCCTACAGTTTATATGTTTATTGGATATGCAGGCAAACTGTATCTGACAAATGGTTGTTTCTCAATGCTCATTCCATTAAAGCGGGGGGTTCACCCTAAAACTATCTTCTAGCATTACAATGAGCTCAGTCTTTACATTGAAACTATGCCTAATTTTATTTTATTTTTTGCTGTACATATCTCCGTACAGCTATTTTCACCCGGCTTCTGGGTTGCGAATCCCGCGGGACTGGGTGTTCCTAACAAGCTGGTGATTGACGTGATGAAAAAAAACTAGCTCCCCCCGTCGCATAAGGAGCGTCACGATTGCCGAAAGAAGCCGAGCGGTGGGGCGCAGGCGCAGTATAGCGCCGACTCGCCGTTCGGCTTCTATCTGCAATCGTGACGCTCCTTATGCGACAGGGGGGGGCTAGTTTTTTGTCATCACGTAAATCACCAGCTTGTTAGGAACGCCCAGTCCTGCGGGATTCACAACCCGGAAGCCGCGGGTGAAAATAGCTGTTCGGAGGTATGTACAGCAAAAAAAAATAGGCATAGTTTCAATGTAAAGACTGAGCTCATTGTAATGCTAGAAAATAGTTTTAGGGTGAACCCCCGCTTTAACCACTTAAGACCCGGACCAAAATGCAGCTAAAGGACCTTCCCCTTTTTGCGATTCGGCACTGCGTCGCTTATAATGTGTGTGTGTGTGTATATATATATTTAAAAAAAATCCTCAGTTTAGGCTGATACGTATTCTTCTACCTATTTTTGGTAAAAAAAAAACGCAATAAGCTTTATCGGTTGGTTTGAGCAAAATGTATAGCTTTTACAAAATAGGGGATAGTTTTATTGCATTTTTATTATTTTTTTTTTTTTTACTACTAATGGCAGCGATTAGTGATTTTTTTCGTGACTGCGACATTATGGCGGACACTTCGGACAATTTTGACTCATTTTTGGGACCATTGTCATTTTCACAGCAAAAAATGCATTTAAAATGCATTGTTTACTGTGGAAATGGCAGTTGCAGTTTGGGAGTTAACCACAGGGGGGCGCTCATGGGGATATGTGTGACCTGAAGTGTGTTTACAACTGTAGGGGGTGTGGCTGTAGGTGTGACATCATCGATTGTGTCCCCCTATAAGAGGGATGACACGATCGATGCCAGCGCCACAGTGAAGAACGTTCTTCAGCTCCGGGGACCGATCGCCGCACTCCAGCAGCGATCGGGTCCGCGAGTCCTGTGGTCCCGGAGCTTCGGACGCGCCGCGCACGACCCACGGCTGGGTACTAGCACAGCACGTACCTGTACCTGCCCAGCTGTGCCATTCTGCCGATGTATATGTGCAGGAGGCGGTACTTAAGTGGTTAAAGTGTATCTATAGCTCAAAAGAAAGATGTGATATATTGCAGCTTACTAGTCCTATGGCTGCATTACTATTATTTTTTTTTCAAGCTTATTTTAAATCATTTTCACTTGGTGATCGTATACAGTTCCTGCCCTTGGGTGTTTACATCACTCTTCCACTTTATCTATAGAGGGAGCGATGGTTGTCACCCAGGCTGCCCCCCTGATATAGACTTTTATATTTTCTTATGTTTTCATCTCCATAACATGGAGGATAGGGCAATTGATAGTTTACAGAACATAGCTAGGAAGGACAATATTCTTCCGTTCAGCTCGCAGACAATGACAGGCACACTGCCAATTTTGGCAAGGTTAACGGGTATTTTGTATACTTGCTGAAAATATTTCTAGCTTACAAAAAAAAAAAGAAGAAAACAAAGGTTTCGGTTTAGTTATCTTTAAACATGTATTTACAGATAATTCAGTTGTGGATGTTCATGCTGCCTTGGAGGAGAGAGTTGGAAAAGCAGTCAAACACGTACAGAAACAACCAATAGAGTTGAAACTGAATACTATAATGTACTACTGTATTTAAAATCTCAGGTGACAGTACATGAATGTGCCAAATTCTGAAGCTGGCCATAGAAGGATCTGGCGGCTGATCAAAAACCTGAATGAATTCCCCCATCCTCACAGTCGAGGTGGATGAAGAAAGCCTCGCTACTGCACTAGTACTCTGACAGCAGTACTCCTCCACTGTTAAAATATACTGATCAGCGCTGCAGCCAATTGACTGCAGGGCTGATCAAATTGTCAACATTCCCATTCCCACCTCTGTTGATGGATCAAAATTCAGCCTCTCCCTGCTGAAATGGGTGCATTTCGAACCATCTATGATCAGCTTTCTAAAAATAAAATTATATTGCATTCTTGTAAACCCTACCTCCTCCACTTCTCAAAGGATATGGAGGCCTTTTCCTATCAAATACATTTCATGTACAGTAACTGGATGAAATGGCACAGGGCAACCAGCATAAATCACAGGGCCCCGATGTCACTGTCTTTCTGATGAAAAAGGACCCTTTTCAGCTCCCATACATTCAATATTGCTTCTAATATAGATTTATATTGTACTATGGCCAGTGCCGATCCTGACCTCCCTGGGGCCCTAAGAAAAATGACATCATGTCACATTAAAGTTGAAAAGCAAGGGGGTGTTCTGTTGTCGGAAATGACTTTTTACATTAAAGCGAGATGCGTGGGGGGTGCCGAATTCTTACCTCTTCTCCCATGCAGCCAGCGATTTGAGAAGCGGGGTGAGGGGCCGAAAATCACTTCTTACCAGGCGGGGCCTCTAGTAATTTGGGGGGCCCTCCGCAGCTTTTCGGGGCCCTAAGCGGCTTGCATATTGAGCCTAATGGGCGGATCGGCCCTGACTATGGCTCAAATCTACAATCCATGTGAATGCAAAAATGTTTGTTAAATTCATGTCAACCTAATTATTAAAATTCCCATTGTGCTGCTTGGATTAACTAATAAGAAAGGAAAGCCGAATTACTGCAGTTATTTGGTTTGCTGACTGAAAACACGCTTTTGTCTTAGCAGTAACTTTTTATACATAGCAAGGCCCGACAGATGATGTGAATTGGATGACCAGGGCCTATCCTGACAGATTTATACTCAAGCCCCTGCCAAAAATATTCTGTTTGGTGCTCTGATGATTTTTTTTTAATAGCTTACCCAATGGTCATTACACATTCTGCAGTAAAGGGACATACTAGAAATGTTTACACAATGGAAGACTTACTAAAACTGGAGCACTCAGAATCTGGTGCCGCTGTGAATTGTAGCTAATCAACGTCTAACTCAGACAATGTTAACCAACACAGCAGTATGCAATTTCATGTTGCTGTTTAGTAGATATGCGCCACATACAGGGCCAGATTCATGTACAGAGGCGTATCTTTGTGCGGGCATAGCGTATCTCATTTACACTACGCCGCCGTAATTTTGAGAGGCAGGTGCCGTATTCACAAAGAACTTGCGCCAAAGTTACGGCGGCGTAGCGTAAATGGGCCGGCGTAACCGCGCGTTATTCAAAATAGGCAGGTAGGGGGCGTGATCCATGTAAATGAATCGTGATGCCACGTAATTGACACTCTTTACAAACGGCGCATGCGCCGTCCGTGGACGTATCCCAGTGCACATGCTCAAAATTACTCATTGGTTTCGACGTGAACGTAACTTACGCAAAGCCCTATTCGGGCCATAATCCCACACATGCACATTAGTTCCTGAAGCCAAGCATCGCTCTCCATCTCCACAACCCCTGTGATGTAGCAAGTCACATGGGGTTAAGGCCCAGCTTGTCACTGGGGAAGGAGTAATGCAGGATCTTGGGGATGATGCCAACTGAAGAAAATGACGCAGCCCCAGCATGTACACAGCAATTTTCCCAGAACAAAAAGTTTGCAGGAAAAATAGGTCTAACAGTGCATGCGCCGGTGACCTCATTGAAAACAAAACAAAGGACTACACAGAAAGCAAGCAGATAGGAAGCCATACACACAGAGCAAACAGTACATTAGGTTGCAATGATTTATTTTACAGAAACTTGAGGGTTTGCAACCCTACATTTTAATTTTCTGCCAGACCCCCTATTTTTAGTGAGTCTTCCCCATTGTATAAACATTTCTAGTATGGGCCTTTACTGCAGAATGTGTAATGAGTAAGCTATTAAATAAAAACAGAGCACCAAACATAATATTTGTATAAGTGTTTGTTAAAATCAAAGCCCCTAAATACCCTTTTCTGATGTATCTTAAGGTCGGTCACGTCTCTCCTGGCAGCTCTGATACAGGGCTACAGCAGGAGGAACCAAGCTCTCCCTCTGACATCAACCGGGAGTCACGTGACCGCCGAGCTAGCCGCTCGGCTCCTCCTGCTGTAGTCCTGGATTGGAGTATCGGAGCAGATGGGAGTAACGTGACTGGCCTGAAGATACATCATAAAAAGGTATTTAGAGGCTTTGGGCCAGATTCAGGTACATTGGCGCATATTTTGACCGGCGTAGCGCACCTCCTTTACGTTAGACTGGCGCAATGTAGAGGCGCAATCACCGTATCCTCGTAGTATTTGCACAGAAATTTGCGCCGGTGCAACATAATTCCCGAGGCGTAAGGCGGAGTAATTCAAATTGGGAAGGACGTGGGCGTGTTACATTGAAATGAGCCGTGACCCCGTGCAAATGAAGGGCCGGCCGGATCGCGCATGTGCACATGAAGCAGACCATGGTCAGCAACTCTGTGCGCATGCTCACAACTCGGGAACGGCGCAATCAGTGAAATTGGAAGTGGACCCGGGCAACTTAGTGAGCTACGCAGAGAGCTTAAATAGACAGACACAAACGCACTTCCTTTGCAAAAGTACATCCCTTTGTATCCCTTCCTATACAGCAAGGTGCTTTTGTTCTGTTGTTTATTAGCGTTTGTTTGTTTGTGACGTGTCTTTGAGATATTTGGGGACTGTTTTGCAGAGTGATTTTTGTCTTTTCTGTGTTTTCTTTGTTGTGTTTTTTTTTTTTTATTATATTTTTGCTGGTCATTTTTTTAAATATTTATTTTTTTTGGTTCTGTTTGTGAATGATTTTGGAATGTGGGGGTGACATTCCTGCCGGAAAAGGGGTGTCACCCTCATTTGTGGTGGATAAGTGATCCCCAGGTCCGTGTGAATGGTGTATGAATGTACAGTGACATAATTGGAGCCGTGGCATTGCTGCTCACAAGTCCTGCATGGTGGGCTTGTGCTAATCCAATTTGATGAGGATGTGATGTGTCTGTGCTAGGGACCACAGTGGTGTGCATGCATGCATTCTCATTGTGCCATGATTAATGTGTGTATTTAACGTGCAAGCATGCCTATTGTGAGCTGGCTCCTGGCTGCTCTTCCCTCAGAAGACGGGGTAGCCTCGGTTAGGGGGGGATTGTCTGGTTCAGGGGTCAGGTCATCACTTATGTCAATCTCCAGGCCCTTTCTCACTGCGAAGTTGTGCAGCATGCAACATGCACCAATGATCTGGCATACAAAGTTTGGGGAATACAACAGGGTACCATGGGGGGTACCAGATAGGAGTCATGAGATGGGGTCCCAGTGCATATGCAGAGTCACCTGTAAAGGAAAAGACAGGAGGATGTTAGTCATGCATGTGCCCCTTGTGATGTGTGCATCATGGGGGGGGGGTGGTGTCATGTGTTGGGCTGGTGATACGCATGCGCAGATTTAGACTTATGCCGCGCATTTGCTGTAACGCCGGCGTAATGGCTCTGTAAATCTGGCCCTTTGTTTCTAATAAACACTTATACAGTGCACGACGGAAGGTTAAAAGGGGGTGGGCAGGATCGGCCAGGTTTTTTATAGTTTCCAGAGAGGCAGGTTAGACAGCACAAGCACTGTGATGTTTAACCTGCTATAGGTGAACAGGATCTCTAATTTTTTTTAAGGGTAACAACCATTTCAAGCTTTGGCAATAAAACCTGGAAGTGGATTGGTTTCTATGCAGAGCTGCACCAGATTTTGCATGCTTCGGTTTTAGTAAATAACCAGATTATTCTAAGCTCTGTCACAAAAATGACATGTGTAGAATTAAAGGTTGATTAATGCGCTAAGTTATAGATCATTCTTAGGATAAAAAACACTTATATACGAGTTGTTGGTGCTGCACACCCCGATTCGTTAAATTGAATAGAAGACCTATTTGGGTAAAGGTCTTCTTCAGGAGATTTATTCTATGCAAAAAAAGAAAAAAAGATTTATGAATTATACTGTCTATGAATGTATCATTATTTTGCATAGTCATTATATTTTGTTATAGTGGAGTTAACTGTGTATGTTTACCAATTCCTGACGAGAAATTAACTTTCCATAGCCAGATGAATTGCTGTTAATCTAAAAACACTCCACGCCCTGATGATCCCGAAGTATCCTCACACTGTTCTGTCCTCCACGAAAGAAACCCCACCTCCACACAACTTGCAGGAAGTCACCTCCTTATTGGCCCGTGGAAAGAGGGTTGGGGGGGGCGCACAAGGGCACTCGTAATTTTCTAAATTGCTAAATTTTAAAAGATTTTATTTAATATGCCACAGACAGATCATTCAAGGCTTAATGCATGTGCAGGGATAGCAATATGGTATCTTATTAGCATGGATTACCTAGTAGGCAGAAAACCAATAAGTATATATGCATGCACACATATGGCCGAACAATAATACTTTATTATATCTATATGTTTTAGCATTAATAATTTTTTTCAATTAAACATGATCTCAATTCAATATGTAATACCAATCAACTTAAAGCCAGAGTTTGCGCAAATAAATCCACATAATTGGTTTATGATATTATATTAATAAATTGGTTACTAGAAATATAATTAAAATATTGATGAAATAGATAAGTACTGAGAGGATGAAGTGAAAGATTGTTACGTTTGTGTGGTTATTGTTGTGTTATGGTGTTAATTGTGTGGTGTTGTGTGTGTTTGTGTGAGTGTGCCTTTATTGCATTCACACTGACACACACAACACCACACAATTAACACCATAACACAACAATCACCACACAAACTAACACTCTTTCACTTCATCCTCTCAGTACTTATCTATTTCATCAATTATTTTAATTATATTTCTACTAACCAATTAATTAATATAATAGTAATAACCAATTAAGTGGATTTATATGCGCACACACTGGCTTTAAGTTGATTGGTATTACATATTGAATTGAGATCATGTTTAATTGAAAAAATGATTAATCCTAATACATATAGATATAATAAAGTATAAAATAAAGTGCCCTTGTGTGCCCCCAACCCTCTTCCCCCTGTCCTATAAAGGGGTGGCTTTCTGCAAGTTGTGTGAAGGTGGAGCTTCTTCCGTGGAGGACAGGAGAACAGTGTGAGGATACCTCGAGATCATCAGGGCGTGGAGTGTTTTGAGATAAACAGCAATTCGTCTGGCTATGGAAAGTTATTTTCTTGTCAGGAATTGGTAAACATACACAGTTAACTCCATTAAAATAGAATATAATGACTATGCAAAATATTGATACATTCATAGACAGTATAATTCATAAATCTTTTTTTCTTTTTCACATAAAATAAATTCCCCTGAAGAAGACCTTTAGTCAAATAGGTCGAAACGCGTATGGTTATCATGTGAAATTCTACACAAGCTTTATGGTTTTATATATAACTTGAGTTCATGTGCAGTTTTCCTATTGTTGATGAGATATGTTTTTATGTCAAGGCCAGAATTGCTTTTTACAACTCCTATGTATTCATGCTTACATATCCATTTTGATACTATGA
Organism: Rana kukunoris; assembly: GCA_029574335.1. Classification (NCBI taxonomy): domain Eukaryota; kingdom Metazoa; phylum Chordata; class Amphibia; order Anura; family Ranidae; genus Rana; species Rana kukunoris. The sequence continues at coordinate 189,145,949 of CM056052.1, read as the reverse complement.
TACAAATAAAGATACATTTTTAAGAAAATCATTGAGGGATCTTCTATTCAATAGATCATTCTCATATCTTACACATAAAAATATAAATTAAAGGGATTGTAAAGGTAAATGTTTTTTCACCTTAATGCATCCTATGCATTAAGATGAAAAAACATCGGACCACACAGCCCCCCCCCCCCCCGAACCCCCGTTTTACTTACCTGACCCCTCAAAATTCCCGCGCTCGTCCCGTCATCCTCCTCGGTTCTCAGCCTGGCCGATTGGCTACACTGGATGAATTGAAAGCAGCGCAGCCATTGGCTGGCACTGCTGTCAATCACATCCAATGACGCGGTGTCCTGGGGGCGGGGCCGAGTGATACAGTCGGTGGCTATGGCCGGCGCTGTATCAAGGGAGAGTGCCCGCAAGAGATTTCCACCATGCGAGCTCGCTCGCATGTGTAACAGCTCTGGTGAACGGGAGTGAACCACAACTGCGGTTAGCAAGGATTTCAATGCACTTCTCTATGTGAGAATTCAGTATTGGACCCCAGGCGTCACTCCAAACAGAACAGGAGTTTGGGGGTTCTCTACATCATTTCTCTCTCACATAAAGGAATTGGTTGAGCTACTAGGGGTGGACGTATTACAACATGCGACCAACCCCTAGTGTTAAAAGAATATGATATACATGAAGATTCCAATGCACCTCTGTATGCACGTGATTATCAGTACCGGACCCCAGGTGTCACTCCAAACAGAACAGGAGTTTGGGGGTTCTCTACATCATATCACTTAAGCATAAAGAAGGCATTAGGCCATAAGGGAGTAGGTATAAAATACCTTCAACCCTTAGCATAGAAAAGTTAAAGCAAACATGTTCAGCAACTTAGGGCATGGGCCCATAAACAAGTAACAACTTATGTCAAGCACGTAGTAGTTAAATAAGATGTAGGCAACTAATAGTTGCGTAAGAGAGGCAAATATAGCTCAGGGTATTTGAGAGTGTATGTCCCTTTAAGATACTCCACAGTAAGCAGCTCAAAACACAACAGACAATCTCAAGCAGTATGTTAATACTTAGTAAGCCAGAGTTGATTACAGCAATTGGTTAGCTGCAATATATGTAGCAGATGATTCTGAAGCACTACAAGCAGGGCCGATCCTCCCTATAGGCTCACTATGCAAGCCGCTTAGGGCCCCGCAAAGCTGCGAAGGGCCCCCCAAATTACTAAAGGCCCCCCTCACCCCGCTTCTAAACTCGCTGGCTGAGTCATTTACGACAGGAGAACACCCCCTCCCCCCGCTTCTCAACTTTCTTTAATGTGACATGTCACTGTCATCACCGCCCCCCGCTTTTCATTTTTACCCCCTCCCCCCGCTTCTCAACTTTCTTTAATGTGACATGTCACTGTCATCACCGCCCCCCGCTTTTCATTTTTAATGTGCCATGTCATTTTGCTTAGGGCCCCAGGGAGGTCAGGATCGGCACTGACTACAAGTGAAACAATGGCTACTTATCCATTTGTACAGCATGGGTCTTTGTTGTAGTTCAGCAGCAATGGAATTCCGTAGTGTAGGGACTCTGGCTGGAAGATATCTTCAGGGTGTCCCCAGCAATGGCAGCAGGAATCAGAAAGGCATTTAGCTAGAGGCCATGGAATTACAACCTGGCTACCTGGCTTAACCTCCCTGGCGGTATGATTCTTTAAGATTTTAGGTGCTGAAAGCGGTACCATTATTTGCAAGGGAATTTGGCGTTTTATACTGTAGGCTTGTAATTCTTAGGAATAACTCACTTAAATCTATCCAAACAAGAGTCTAATAGGCATCCCGGGTATGATTTTTTTTTTTTTTTAATAAAAAATTATAATATAATAAATAATTATAAAAAATTATAACAAATAATAATATAATTATAGTAAAAATTATTCAATAATGTAATCAAATCAAAATCACTGAAATTTGCTCAGTTGCAGAATTTTTGCTGTCATTATTTTTTTTTTTTTTTGTGACGCATTTCCCCACAAATCGCTATCGCTAAATTCTGCAAGTGATTATAATTTATTATCGCTGTTTTCTAGCTGATCTAAAACCATTTTTGACATAAAGAGACATTTTTGGTTGCTATGGGCAATCTACAGTTTCCAGGCAGAAAGAACAGTTTTTATTATATAAAAGAACATGCAGGGCACTGGACAGACCACTAGGGACAAGGGGTGTGTGTATTTTTTACATACAGTACTGTAATCTATAAGATTACAGTATACTGTATGTAAAGTGTTTGTTTACTTTTTTGAATTTGGCGCCGTTCTCCGCTCCCGTGCGTCGTAACGTCGCAGGGAACGGAGCTCGGCGGCACACGGGGACGCTGTGTGAATCGAACGAGCACCCGCTCGCTCACACAGCGTGGATGCATCGCTGGATCCAGGAAGAAGGTAAGCCAGCGTGCGCTGCAGGCTCTGCATGTCTACCCTGAGCGTGACTCGGGGATACCATTCTTAGCAAGAAAAAAACACCCCGAGTCACGCTCGGTAACACCGCCAGGGAGGTTAATGTCCAGCAAGGGGAGCGATGGTAGCGGTGTTGTAGCGTGGCCGAGCTACAGCTGACAATAATAGAACGGCGTGTATAATACACGCCGTTCTGTTTATTCTAGAGCAGCATGTGTGTCAAATGCAATTAGCTAATTGCATTCAGCACTTCCGCATTTCAGGCTGGAACGCACGCAACGCCGAGCGATGACGTCATTGCACGGTTGCCGCTCTGTGTTCCAGCAAGGAACGCATCACGGCGCCATGCGCTGATTACAGCATGAAGGTGGAAACTTCTTGCGGGGGGAGCCGAGACAGCCACCGAGGGACCCCAGAAGACGTGGATCGGGGCCACTGTGTGCAAAACGAGCCGCACAGTGGAGGTAAGTATAACATGTTTAAATTTTTTTTAAATAACACTTTAGTGTTCCTTTTAGATAACTTCATAAGTTGCCAACATTTAGCAGTAGAGATCACAGTACCAGCATTATAAGGCCCAGTCACAATTGCAGTAATACCCCTACATCTGTATAGGCAACTGTCCTGCAATGTTTAGTTGTTACAAAATAAAAAAATCATTCAAAGTACTCACTGGAGATGAGATGCCAGAATCACAGCTTTGCGGCAGAGTTCTTCTTTTACTTGACAGTATTGGTAAAGGTGTGTTAGTTTCACTGAGATCAGAGCAGTGTGATGAGTAGGATTTAGAAAAGCTGTTGCTGCTCGTGTTCACACCTGAGGAGCTAAAGAGATCATATTTTAAACAGAGCGTGGAAATCACAAGCTGTGCTTCATTTGGCCTTATATTCTTAGCACACTGATTTGTTTCACAAACAGATGCCATTCCTTTGTTAATACACAAAAGCTCATTACTTAAAAGTTTGTTTGGATTAAACAATGCTGTTGAATATGGAAATGGGAGTTATCTATGAAGCAGTCACTTTATCTAGTTTGGTGTCACTCCACATGAATATACAGCCTCGGCCTATGGCTTTGGGCCTTGTTCCGAGCAGCTTTGAAATACTCCTAAAGAGAGACAGCGATGAAAGTGACTGGACCTTTTAAATGCAGCCAGGGACAAACAACAAAGCAAAGCCTTTGCTATGAGCTTGTGTGTGTTGACTCAGTTTGGCTCAATCCAAAACAATGTACCCATTTAAATCTTATCAATCAATTTGTGTGTCCCTGTGAAGCCCATAGGACCCTAAGCCCAGTTTGTACACAGAACCTCGACTGTGAATCTTAACTTCTTTCCAAGTCAAGATTAACCCTAGTCTCTCTGTCTTTAAGCCTTCCAGTTGTCATTTAACTATTAAATGCCTTTACAGCTCCTTGATTTTCTCGCAGTTAAATAATAGGAGTGAAGTTTAGAATTATGAAGAATGGGGCTCAATTTATAAGAAAGCCCTTTGTACAGTATCAATGTAATGCTTTTAAATTGTCCTAATTAATCATCCCAATGGATTCTCATTCATAATTACCAGATCCATAGTGTGGACATGGGTAGGTAGATATCCTACTGAGAATAGCAAGTGGCAAAAGATACAACTGTCCTCAACTCTGGGTGATCTTGCTTCCTGACTCAAACAAATACAGCTCAGGCATGGTGACATGTTTGCTCACTTTCCAATGGACAAAATGATAAAATCAGTTGCAGAATATTTCAAACATGTGACAAGATGTAATGAACCTTTTATATACCAGTAGGTACTGGGTATCTAGCTGATATTAGCTTCTACACAGCCCATTATTTGAAAGTGATACAAATTAGAACACTTGTATTAATTGGGCTGCTTACAGACAGGAAAGTCACAAGGTTGACGTTGTCGCTCCTCCAGGCCACTGGGGGGCGTGCAAGGTGCCAATGCGCGTGCCTGTCGGCCGCGATGTCAACCAGGTACCCTTGATTGGCCGTTACACAGCCAAGGACATGGATCTGTGTGTGTAAACACACAGATCCACGTCCTGTCAGGGAGAGGAGAACGATGCTGTGTCCTTTGTACATAGGGACACAGATCAGTCACCTCCCCCAGTCAGTCCCCTCCCCCCACAGTAAGAATCACTCCTAGGGAACACATGTAACCCCTTCTTCGCCCCCTAGTTTTAACCCCTTGACTGCCAGTCACATTTATACAGTAATCAGTGCATATTTATAGCACTGATCATTGTACAAATGTGAATGGTCCCAAAAATGTGTCCGCCATAATGTCACATTCCCAATAAAAATCACAGATCACTGCCATTACTAATAAATAAATAAAAATCATAATTCTGTCCCAAAAATATGTAGAACAATACGTATCACCCTAAAATGAGAAAAAAAAAAATTTTTTTTTTTTTTAAATTGGGATATTTATTATAGCAAAAAGTTAAAAATATTGTTTTTTTTTTTCAAAATTGTCACTCTTTTTTTGTTTATAGCGCAAAAAGACAACAACGCAGAGATGATCAAATACCACCAAAAGAAAGCTATATTTGTGGGAAAAAAAGAACGTCAATTTTTTTTGGGAGCCATGTCACACGACCACGCAATTGTCAGTTAAAACGACGCAGTGCCAAAAGCTGAAATTTCACCTGGGCAGGAAGGGGGTATATGTGCCCAGTAAGCAAGTGGTTAATGTATGGAAGCTATAGTACAGTTTCTATGAATGAAGGAAGGGAATGGGAAAGCATGCATAGTCAATACTTTTGATGAGTGCCTGTGATAGGTTCGGACAATTGTATTAATGCTCTACGGCATTGGAAGGTTACCACTCCCGATGTATGGGGGGGGGGCTAGAGGACTTTGGATTTTAGAAATCACCATAGACGCGTGACAGGCTGAATTAACTCAGGTACAACCAGCCTGCTGGATTCACTTGTGATTATCACTAGCAGCTGCTTTATCCGCTAGCAATAATCACAATCTTCTCCCAGCGGGGACAGCTTCCCCCAGCTGCCCCCGCTGGGAGCAGACAATTTCTTGGCAGGAGGGATTCCCCTATCAGCACTGTCTGTGTTGATGGGGGAATCGTGAACATTTATTGTCCGCAACCCGTGGTTGCAGGAAAGAATTTCGTACCGTCTATGGCCTGCCTAAGAGACCAGCCAGCAGCACAAGCGGCAATTCTTATTTAATTCAGGTACTCTCCCTTGTGCTGATTTGTAAGAAAAAAAATTGACTTAGCTTTAATGTAAGTCAGCACGGTACATTTTCAGCAATTGACTACATATCACAGTCACAGATCTAAGGTTTATTCTTATCCAGTTTATATCAATTTTCTCTAGGTTATCTTTGAAAATGATTATTGTATGAAATACCATATTACCGATTAAAGAGCACATAAAAGAACCAATGAAGGGAAGGATAAAAAAGAATTCTCATCTGGTGGCTCAAACTTGACCTAATTGTTTGCCATTTATGTTTTCTGCTCTGCTGTGCATGTTTTGTTGTGTTTTTTTTTTCCATGAACATTAGAACCCCAAAAACCATACAAAAGCAAAATGAAGAACAAATTGCTAGGGCTCATAAGAGGTTTGAACATCCCACACCATCTTCCATTATGTGACTGCTGGGTGCAGGTGAAACTAAAGGACAAAAAGCAATCTTTGATTTTTATGGAGTGACACCCACAGCAGTTACTTAGAAAGCCTTAAAAACAGATCAAAGCCACACAGCACACCTCAGCATGTCATATTGCTGTTATCTGTCTATTTCTAAAAGTCTGTGTCCTGGCTGTGATGGATTAGCAGCTTTAGTTTCCTGCGGGATAGCAAGGCATGGCTGGAAATGTTTAATCTCCTGGAGAAAAAAAAATGAAATCTATCTAATGATTGTGTTTATAGCCAGTGAAATCTTTTAAACAGCTGTAAAGGATAAGTCATTGTGCCCTCACTCTGTTGTATATCCTAATCATAAGCATCATAGAAGGTGGTCATTACAGAATCTTAATGCTTTGTCCAGATAAAAGTGATATTCACATGTGCCCCTTCCTACATGCCTTTCTTCTTCAATAAGGATTTTTCTCAAGACAGAAGCAGCCGGGAAAGGGTTATTTATTGTGATAATGATTTTAAAATGACCTATAAAACTATCCAAAACAAATCGTCACATCTTTTTACATAAGCCAACTATTATGATTGCTGACTGTGCTACTTTTTAAAATTCCACAGTGAGATTAGTTATTTACAGGATTAATGTAATTCACACATTTTGGCATATATGGGTTGTAAAGGTTTTTTTTTTTTTCTAAATAGGTTCCTTTAAGCTAGTGCATTGTTGGTTCACAAAACTTTTCCTTTGATTTCCCTTCTAAATGTTTTCTTTCTTTGTTTTCTTTGTCTGAATTCCTCACTTCCTGTTCCTCCTCAGTAAGCTGTTCTGGCTGACTAACCCCCAGCCAGAACAACTCGGATGATGGATGCAAGCTTACTGAGGAGAAACAGGAAGTGAGAAATTCAGACAAAGAAAAAAAACATTTAGAAGGGAAATTAAAAGAAAAGGTAACAGGAGCTGCGGTGGCTCAACGCGATTGGCACTGTGCTGACAAGCCGTTCACCTCTGCAGCCAAGGGTTCGGATCCCGGTCTCGGCTGCATGTGAATTGAGTTTGGTGGTCTCAGCCCAGCTCCCGGTGGGTGTGCTATGCGAGGTAAGCCTGCGCTTAGTACGCCCACCCCCCTCCCACAAAAACCACCATACTTATACGCACTCAAAATTGGGTTAACAAGCATGCACTTTGGCCACGCGGTCTCTAAAAAAAGAGAGGCGAAGGACTAACAGGGTTGGCTGAGCGGGCTAGATCCTCTCACTCCCTCAGGGGAGTCCCTCTGCCCCGTTGGGCTTTAAAGTGGAGTAGGTAGGGCGGGCTGTGTGGGAGGACCCCCTCACACCCGCCATTGCCACCCGGGGCATGGAGAAAGATGGCAGATTGCCTCTGTGGGAGGTCTGCCTACTCCCAACTCCTGCAGTCCGGCTCCTCTCTCGAGTACACGCACAAAAATACACAAAAAAAAAAAAGAAAAGGTAAGTGAACCAACAATGCACTAGCTTAAAGGAACCTATTTCAAAAAAAAAAAAAACCTTAACAACCCCTTTGTGTCAGCATACCAAGACATTTTGGACAATTTCATGCTCCTAACTTGGTGGGAACAGTTTAGGGATGACCCCTTTCTTTTCCAACATGACTGCGCACCAGTTCATAAAGACATGGATGAGTGAGTTTGAGGTGGAGGAACTTGACTGGTCTGAACGTGGCCCTATAATAAGCACACATTTTACTGGAATCAAAAGGGCTCCTATCACCTTGGCAAAAAGATCATGATTTTGCACAATATGACAAAAAACTATTCATAGTTGACTTACGTGACATTAATCCTAGACAAAGGTCATATGGTCTCTAGTTGTAGAGTTTATTTTTGAAATCCGACCCATCATGTCTGGGAGACTTACGGTATTATATATCAAAAAGGCACAAAGCACTAAGGGGGTTGATTTAAAATGGAGAGCAGATTTTGCTTGGATATGGATCAAGTCTGTATGCACTAGGTGGGAAAAATCTATAAACCCTTAAAGTGGAGAATAAAAGAGGGCGTGGCTACCGTGCAGCAGCATGGACGTGTAATCCTTCTGCTCTGCTCCAGCGACGAGAATCCGCGGCTTTAGAGGCACATCAGCCCGCTCACGACAAACTCATCTCCTCCCTGAGGACCCAGACAATGTCTCGAGATGATCCGTAAGTGAAAGGAGTCCACCCGGTCAAAGAAATTGCCGGACTTCTTCCCCCCGGCGGCTCGCGATCACAGCCAAAATGGCACCGGCTCTGTGCAGGGTTCTCCTCCATCCTCCGGCGGCTCTAACTCTGTCGCATCCAGCCCGGGATCACTGAATGATTCGGCATGGCGCTCCCCTGGAGCCTCCACACCGCTCGCTGGCAGCCCAGCGAAATCAAGACCCAGGCTGATGATAGACAGGTGTGCCCTGCTCTATAGAGGTCTACAGAGGACACGAGGGAACTAGCAGACTGCATCACTGAGTTCCCCACTGCGGGTAAGCCACTTTCTGACACCACATTAAAGGACACCTAAAACTGAGGTGGGGGAGCTGGGGGGCAAATTGTCCACATAGAGCGGGAAATGGGAGAGTTTGCCTCCTCACACAACACTGGATGCTCATGAGGACCAGTCTGAGGCCTGGCTCAAAGCCAAAATGGCCGACCTTGAAGATAGGTCGAGAAGAAATAATGTTAAGCTACGTGGGATCCCTGAGACCGTGCTGCCAGCTCAATTGCAGGAATACGCCAGGGACCTCATGAAAGCCATACTTCCCGCTGCACCTGAGCCTGGCTTGGTCATTGATAGACATGTGCAAAAGGAAAAAATTTGTTTTGTTTCGTTTTTATTCGTTAAATTTGTTTAATTCGCTTTTGGAATTCGATAGTTTTCGACCGAATTCGAAAAAACCCGGTCGTTTTCGACCGAATTCGAAAACCCGGTTGAATTCGATCGTTTTCAACCGAATTCGAAAAACGGTCGAATTCGAAAAGATTTCTACTGGATTCGATAATATTTCTACCGGATTCGAATTCGATCATATTTTGATATATGATATTTCAACAGAATTCAACAATATTTCATCCGTTATCGTTAATATTTCAACCAAATTCGATGATATTTCAACCGGATTGGAAATTATTTCAACCGGATTGGAAATTATTTCAACCGGATTGGAAATTATTTCAACCGGATTGGAAATTATTTCAACCGGATTTGAAATTATTTCAACCGAATTTGAAATTATTTCAACCGAATTTGAAATAATTTCAACCGAATTTGAAATAATTTCAACCGAATTTGAAATTATTTCAACCGAATTTGAAATTATTTCAACGAATTTGAAATTATTTCTACTGGATTTGAAATTATTTCCACCGGATTGGAAATTATTTCAACCGGATTTGAAATTATTTCTACCGGATTGGAAATTATTTCAACCGAATTGGAAATTTTTTCACCTGAATTTGAAATAATTTCAACCGGATTGGAAATTATTTCAACCGGATTTGAAATTTTTTCACCCGGATTTGAAATTTTTTCAACCCGTTTGAAATTATTTCAACCGGATTGGAAATTATTTCAACCGAATTTGAAATTATTTCTACCGGATTGGAAATTATTTCAACCGAATTTGAAATTATTTCAACCGGATTTGATTGTATGTATTTGTATTTGTATTATTGTATTTGATTACATTCTATTAAATTCTATTCTGTTCTTTACTATTCTTTGATTTTCATTCTATTGTTTTATTATTTTATATTCTATTTTATTGTATTCTTTTTTAGAAATTGATTTATATTCTTTAGATTTTGATTCAAACTTGCTTTAAATTTTCATTCGAATTTGTTTTCGATTCGAATTGTTTTCGAATTCGATCCGAATAGATTTTTTTCCGAATTCAATTCGAATTCTTTTCGAATTTGAATTTCGTTCGCGTTTTTTCGAATTTCTTTAAATTTGTTAATTTTGTAATTTGGAAATTCGGATGCATCCGAATTTCCGAATAATGAAAAATTTGTCCGAATTCGAATTTGTAACGAAACGAAATGCACATGTCTAGTCATTGATTGGATTCATCGTCTTCCCCAAGCCGTCCCACCTGCCAGATAACATTTCTGGGGATGTCCTCATGAGAGTCCACTTTTATCACGCTAAGGAGCAGCTCATGACAGCTTTCCGTAGGAATTTTCACCCTCCAGAGAAATTTGCTCATCTACAACTATATGCTGATCTTTCCCAGTATACCATGCAAAAACGCAATTAGCTGCTTTCTGTGATGAAAGCACTGCGCAACCATGATATACCGTATAAGTGAGGATTCCCAACAAAGCTCTCGGTCACTATCGAGGGGAAAACTACCGTGATCACTAACTTGGAGGAAGGTTTGCAGTTTTTACGCTCCTTGGACATCATACCCGACCGGTCTCCTGAGGGCCTTTCCGCTTCTGCAAAATTGGATCCTTGCGGTGAGTGGCAAACGGTGTCACGTAAAAACAAGAGCAAGAAACAATGTGCCTAGTGCCTTATGTACCATGTTTAGCATGACTATCGGATTCCCTTAGCACTCTGGAGCGTGTGGTGTGCGTTTTTTTTTTTTCCCCCTGTTCTCAGAAATGGGCAGCTGCTCTGCCCTCGGATTCCTGTGTGAATCTACCTTTTTACAGACTTGTTTACCCTTTTTTGTTTTATGTTTTTTTTCTTTTTGTAAAGTTTTTTCTTTTTTGTTTTGCATCTCCATTCATTGGTCTGATCTCCGCGAGTTGAACTCCTCTCTCGTTACCTTGGACTGGTGTGAATGTCCCCTCTCTACCTGCGTTTGGACCCACAGCTGCCTAGCATCCTTCGGTTCTTTGACAAGGTACTGTCAACACTTTTGTCTATATTGCTTCTATGGTTCTTAAATTGATATCCTTTAATGTTCATGGTTTGAACCATCCGGTTAAGAGAGCCTCTGTTTGGAAGGAGGCTCTGAAACTTCAGGCTGACATTCTTTGCCTTCAAGAGACTAATTTTTCCTCCTTTAACATGCCTTCCTTCCGCCATAAACAATTCCTGCATAAATTTTTAGCCTCGGCCTCTACGAAAACAAAGGGGGTTCTCATTGTGGTCAGAGACTCTGTGGCTTTCAACCTTCTAGATGTTCAGGCAGACCCAGAAGTTTGTTTCCTCATCCTGATAGCTGAACTGAACAATAAGCTTTTCACCGTAGTGAATCTCTACGCTCCTAACTCTCACCAGTTACGTTTTCTAGGGAAGCTTTTTCGCAAGGCTCATTGGTGATATGGTGATATGCGGAGACTATAATGCTACTGTACACCAAGTCTAAATGTCCTCTCCCATCACTCCAACCTCTTTTACACTCAGAAGATGTATACGATGCCTGGCGGTGTCATCATTCGGATGAACGTGATTACTCCTTCCATTCGGCCAGGCACAATACCTACTCTAGGATTGACATGATTTGGGTGGACAAATTATTGGTGCAGGCGGTATCCTCCTCCGCCATACATGATATTTCGTGGTCTGACCACGCTCCTGTCTCTATCTGTGGCGGAGGAGCATGCCCCTGGCCCTGCATATTTATGGCGTGCAAATTCTAGAGTATTCCATACGCCTTCTCATGTTAATACCATTGCTACTAATCTGACTGAATTTTTCTCCTTAAATGCTCATTCTGTTTCTAATCCTGCTACATTATGGTGCGCTCGTAAAGCGTTCATTAGGGGTGTTATCTTGCAAATTTGTTCTCAGGAGAAGAGGCAGAGGACTCTAAAGCTTCATCGTCTTCTTGAGGATATTAGATCCCTAGAATCTCAGAATAAAGCAGTTCCCACTGCGTCCGTGTCCAATAAACTCTCTAAGTTCCGTTCTGATCTCAGATGTTTGCTCCTTGAACAATACCATAAACATGTTAATGCCCTTAAACTATCCCATTACTCATCTGGTAATCAGGCTGGCAAACTTAATGCCCTCTATCACAACAAAAAATATTTAATCCAAGGGACATAGCAAATTCCTTCGCTGATTATTACTCTTCTCTGTATAATCTTAGTGGAGACCCCAATACCCCTCATTCCATGGACAAAAACCATACAAGATTTGTTATCTAGTATTAATCTCCCCTGTCTTTCTCAAACACAATTGACTTTCCTTAACTCTCCCATTACGGAGCTTGAGATCAGGAAAGCGATAAAAACTCTCCCGTCTGGGAAATCACTGAGTCCCGACGGTTTAACAAATGACTACTTTAAAGTTGTTTGCGATGTCTTGTCCTCACCTCTTCAGACGGTATATGCTGGTGCAATGTCCTCTGCCTCTTTCCCCTCAGAAATGCTTAAGGCCTATGTTGTCACCATTCCTAAACCTGGTACCACTTCTCCCCAAAATTTTAGACCCATCTCCCTCCTCAATACAGATGTCAAATTGTATGCAAAAATGTTGTCCTGTAGACTCCTCCCTATCTTACCTTCCCTTATAAACCCTGACCAAACAGGTTTTACCCCTGGACGACAAGCATCCGATGCTACGAGGAGGGTTATCAATGGTATGCAGTATGCTGGGACCTGTCGGACGCCTTCTCTGCTCCTCTCTTTGGATGCGGAGAAGGCGTTCGACAGGATACATTGGGGTTATATTTCCCACACATTGCAAAAGTTTGGCTTCAGAGGGCCCATCCTCTCTGCCATACTAGCCCTTTATTCGTCCCCATCTGCACAAGTTTATACATCTATTATCCTTTCATCTCCCTTTAATATTTCCAATGGTACGCGACAGGGCTGCCCTCTTTCCCCTTCCATTTTTAATCTCCTTATAGAACCATTGGCGGAGAGGGTAAGAGCTCACCCTGGCATTACAGGCCTTAATGTCCAGGGTACCCCCCATACCTTGAATCTTTTTGCAGACATTATTTTGTTTTTGACCTCTCCTTCCACATCCCTCCCTCATGTACATGATATCTTGACTGAGTTTAGCCAGATCTCCTTTTACAAAGTTAACTGTGCAAAGTCACTTATTTTACCGCTGAATGTTTCACCCCCTTACACTTCGAACTTCAAGCTGCCTTTCCCTACTCTTGGAGTACCTCCTCTATAGCTTATTTAGGCCTACAGCTCACAGCAGATTTACGAAAACTAGCTGTCGCTAACTACCCTCCTCTGATAGATAAACTTACCAAAGATACTCAAAGGCTGGCTAAAATGAAACTATCTTGGATGGGTCGACTGGCCTCATTTAAGATGCTTCTGCTGCCTCAGATTCTTTATATTTTTCCCACTCTGCCCATTCCTCTGCCAAGTACTTACCTTAAAGCGCTGAACTCCCTGCTCACGCGATTTATCTGGCTCTCTAAGAGACCACGATGCTCCAAAACACTTCTGACCAAACATAGACTTGGGAGGAATGGGTATGATTGATATATATGACTATTTCAAAGCTTCACTCCTTACACAGCTCAAAAATTGGTTTGGTTTCGCTCAGATTGCCCCGTGGTGTAGTATAGAACAAGACTTATGCCCTACTAAAAAAAAAAAAATTCTCTTACTATTAGACGACTGGCAACCGCTTTCAATTCAGCATCTCCTGCTTACCATACAAGCCTCTTTTCTGGCATGGAGGGGACTTTGTAAGTTACCAGCCCTCTCTTCCAGTAGAGTGGAAATCCCTATACCAATTACTCTCCTTGCCTTTATGATCCTAAATCTCTCTATCACTGACTGGCAAAATAGATGTATTGTTTCTATTTCAGATTTATATAATGGGGACTCTCTTAAGACTTTCTCCTCTCTTCAAGTACAATATTGTTTACCAAACAGGGACTGTTATAAATACATCCAGATCTCCCATCTCTTGAAGTCAGTAATTTCTCATCGCATATTTCTCCCCCTTGACATTTGGCGTTATTTCACCACAACTCCTGCCCCGACAAAAGGCATATCTTTTTTTTATAATCTTCTACAGCGTGAGTTTGACTTCACTAAATCCCGCCCTTTTCTACAATGGTAATCCGATTTAGGTATCTCCATCACAACTTCCCAGTGGCTTAGTGCATTTAAAGCAACATATAAAGCTTCAAGGTGTATTAGTAACTGGGAAATTTCACAGAAAATAGCTTTAAGGTGGTATCTTACACCATATAGGTTGTCCAAATTTTCTCTCACCAACTCATCGCTTTGCTGGAGAAATTGTGGATCTGTGGGCAATTTGCTCCATATGTTGTGGACTTGTAAGCACCTAACCGGCTTTTGGAATAACATCTTTCGTACTTTTTCCACTATTACAGGGATATTAACACCCCCCAACCCGAGCCTAGCTATGCTAAATGTTGGAATTGAATCCTTCCCCCCTGACCTGCGTGTTGTGGTTACCCACATTTTGCTGGTGGCCAGAACTCTGATAGCGAAGTATTGGAAGTCTAATAGAGCTCCCAGTGTCTCGGAAGTTTTGGAGACTACCCAATCTCACTTTGTTTATGAATCTTTACTGGCTAATAGATTGAATAATAGTAAACAATTTGATCGTTATTGGAAACCATGGAAGGATTGGTGTAATATGGTTTGAGCTGTTCCCCTTTCTTCTCTATTTATTTCGGCTCTCATGGAGGTCTGATCGTGGAGAGACCACACCCTTTACTCTCTACTACCCTTTCTCCTTTTTTCATTCTTTTTAATTTCACTCTTTCTTTTCTTTCTACTTGTAATCTCTCTTCTTATGTTTATGCCTATGTTGGTGTTTGTACTTCCTTTATAAACAATTGTTGTTTTCTTATTGCCTGCACTCTTTGCAAAAGTAGGCCCAGTTGTTATACCTTAAGTGTCATACATGCCTTTCTATTGTCGTAATTGGTGCGGCTATGTCATATGGTTGTATGTATGCTTTTATATTTGTACTAGTGTATTTCAGCTATGTCTTGTTTATTGGAAAACTTCAATAATAAAAATCATTTAAACAAAAAAAAAAAAAAAGTGGAGAATAAAAGAGGATACATAAGAAAATAAGAAATATTGCATACGAATATTTTATGTTTTCATATGCAGATAGCAGGTGGAGCTCCAGGCTCTTTTTCACATCTTTTTATGTTTTTTTAGACCTTCTGTTTACATAGCTCAATAGCTGAAGTTGAAATTTACATACACAACTCAGGGTCAGTGCAGTGACTTATCTCTCTGCACCTCTTCTTGTCTGCCTCTGCGTCATAGAGCACTTCCCGTTAGGGGCAGATTTAAAAAATTAAGGTTTTATAAAAATACTAAAACAGTTATAAAACATCAATTTAAAAAGTTTAAATGTTTAAAAAAATGTGCACAATGGAATCGATGGCACAGTGTATATTTTTGCATCTATATGGTATAGTATTATCTACCATAAAAGTGTGGGCTGTTCATTAAATGCATATAATTATGAAGTGCACAGCATAACTAAGAACAAGGGAAATATTTATTGGGACAGATTCATGAAGTATTGTAGTACCAGATCTCGCCAGTAGGTCATGCTGCAGCTGTAAACTGTAATTGCAGATCATTGGCATGGCATGTACTGCTGGAAGAGGGTGTCCCTCTATATCTGTATACAAACAGGTCCAGTACAATAAGGATATTTCTACTTTTACTTAAAGAAGACATACACCCCTATGAGATTCTTGAAGTCTATGTGCACTATGTTTGCCATATGAGACTATCACACCATAGATTCTGAACAGTTCCCAAACAAAGGAATGTGATACATTTTGTAGTCGTTATTCAAAGAGACTGCAGGTGAATTTCTCTATTTGTAGTGTAGTAGGAAACAGAATTTGCAAGTGTGTTTGTACTCTAATGTGTTTCCTTAAATCCCTAGCTAAATCACAAAAAGCCATGTCTACAGTAACAATACAGCATCAGCTTGATATTGCTGTACTTCAATTTACATCTTATGTGCCGGAAAATGCCTGACCTAAAAACCGCAGATGCTACTTTTATTGCAGCTTTAATTTTCATAGTTATTATGATTTAGCCCTGTACCATAATCTAGTAATATACTTTACTCTCCAAAATAAAATACATATACTGTGGGAATACAGCAGTCTCTGTGTAGCACTGAAACATGCATTTTTCATAAGTGTCCTATTTTAAAGCGAAGGTCTACTAACCTATGCAAATGATGCGATCCTGAGATTATAGCAGAAAAGTAAACCGCTGACAGAGAAACGCAATTCATTTTTTAATCGCTTAAAAATTTACATTATGCAGCATTTTAAAGCAAAATTCTGGCTTTCAGAAGCAATATGTGAAAAAATACTCTCACTGCAATATGTTACTGTGCACTTTGCAACAAGTGATTATGATTGCATTTGGAAATTTTACAATTAGACCCCAATGTATAGCACTGATGTCCATTTGGTATAAAATTATCCATAATGCCAATTTTATTATACACATTTAATGTCACATTATTTCAAGGCCATTCTGAACTAGATGTAATGGAATTGCATAGCTCAAAATGATAACATTGTATTTTTACATTGTGGAGTGCAATTAGCGGTTATTAAGGGATAATGCTGCACCCAAGGCCAGCCAGCACAAAATAGATTTAGCTGTACAATAAAGAAACTTAATTCTGAGGTCTTTTAAATGGCACTTGTCTTCAAGAAATGATTTCAATCTATTGCCAAACTCATTTCAAAGTGCTCATATAAGAAATATACCCAAATAAGCCAACTTCTAAAGTTTAATTTAATTAGATGGAACATTCAGTTACAAAAAAAGCTGTTTTTAAGCTCATTTCAGCCTTTATCAGCTGTTCAGGTCTCTGTGCACTTTTGAAAAAGACACTTAATCCTGTAACAGTAGACTGTCTTTCAGTTGTTCTCCGAAAGGACAGAAGACACACAAGCTGCAATAGTTTGTCTGTAACTCTTACCTTTCTGACATGACTTCATGTGGTCAGTCCCCCGACTGTGTGTCTGGAAATGTAGCATTCATTTGTAGAGGGTCTTTGTCTTCACCTTTGCAGATCCCCAGCTTCCGGCATTGTGCAGTTTCTGTGGAATATTTAGGATGGCTCCATGGATCTAGTTTCTCCAGGAACACTATCTGTTACCTAGTAACACGCCGTCACTTCCGCTGCCCAGGTTTCCATATGACTCCTTATTGAAGAGCTCATCTTTTCGATACAATGCCATCAATTGGCTACTTTATTTTGGTTGAAAATTAAAGATGCTTGTAAATGGCAAAACATAACAAGGCAAGATAAAAAGCTCTCTGAATTGTGATAAAGGGAAAAACTGACCTATTATAAAATAGAATTAAAAAAAATCTAGAATAAACTAGAGTATTTCAGATGAACAACATATAGCCATTGCCCTTGATTCCTCCACATTGTAACACAGATTTTCACACACCTCTTCTAAACAAGATCATGTAATTGCCAGACCCCAGTCTTGTTCTTATATTATTTTGTCCACTTTGGCTACAGCGCAGATTTCTGCACTAAATGGTTCACATTTTCCATAGTTAAAGGGGTTGTAAAGGTAAAACATTTTTTTCCTAAATAGCTTTCTTTACCTTAGTGCAGTCATCCTTCACTTTCCTCAACCTTCGATTTTGCTTTTAAATGTCCTTTTTTCTTCTGAGAAATCCTCACTTCCTGTTCTTCTGTCTGTAACTCCACACAGTAATGTGAGGCTTTCACTCCGGTGTGGAGTGTCGTGCTCGACCGTTCCCCGGGACTACAGGAGAGTCAGGATGCCCACTAACACACAGCTCATTTCTCTATCTGCAACATAGAGAGCGTCCTGACTCTCCTGTATTCCAGAGGAGGGGTTGAGCACGACACTCCACACCAGGAAGAAAGCCTTGCATTACTGTGTGGAGTTACAGACAGAAGAACAGGAAGTGAGGATTTCTCAGAAGAAATAAGGACATTTAAAAGCAAAATGGAAGGATGGGGTAAGTGAAGGAGGACTGCACTAAGGAAAAGGAAGCTATTTAGGGAAAAATGTACCTTTACAACCCCTTTAATCACTTTGTTTGTAAAGTTTGAATAGCAGTGGTACAGAAGACAAAGACAATTTGATATAGGAGGATATTGAAATGAAAAATGAATTGCTAGCTAAGATGATCTGCAGGATTTTCGGTGGCATATTAAAGTCATGAATATCTATGTACTCTTTGGTAGGTTTTCTACATATCATTTAATAAGTTTACCTGTTTACTTTTCTTGCGAACTATCTATCTATCTGTCTCAGTCTGTCTGTCTTCTTTCGTTCTGTCTCCCTGTTTGACCATCATCTCTTGACTAGGTGATTTGCCAACCTCGGTCCTCATACCAAACCTTAAAATAATAAAATGGACTGCTTGACATTGGCCACAGCAGCTATTTTATTTACAATTCAGAAATGCAACCAGGAGGGGATCTTTGGGTGTCCTCAGCTGCAACCCAACTAGCTCAAAGATTTTACAACCTCATGTGTTCTGACATTTTCCCCCAGGGGACCTAGCTCCTGGCTGAACCACCAATAACCAATCAAGTGGAAGCACCATACCGAGATGGACACCGAGTTTTGTAACAATTCAAATATTCACTGATCCCTCAAAGACCCCTCAACCCACCAAGTTGCTATGACTTATTTTCTTTTTTCAGTACAGGCATACCCCATTTTTAAGTACATAATGGGGTTTATTTACTGAAGATGGAACGAGCAAAATCAGACTTCTGCATAAAAAACAATGATCTGCCAGGTTTTATTACTAAAGCTTAATTGAACAAGCTGGGGTAAGAATCTAATTGGTTTCTATGTAGAAGTGAGCCTGATTTTGCGCTTTCCGCAGCTTTAGTAAATAATCCCCATTGTGTACTTAAAAGTGGGGTATGCCTGTAATAACTCTCCACAACCCCAAAATTAATCTTCATTCTAGGGTGTACGAGTGGGGAAACTTTCTCTTTGCGTGAACTTTCCAGAATGAATACCAAACATCCCTCACAAAAAACACCCTTGTGGCTTCACCTCGCCCATCTAACCTTCAGCCTTGCTGAGAAATGGTCACAAAGTTCGGACCAACCCGTCATTCCTAATGGCACACAGGTCTTTGACAATACTATTAAAACATACCCAGAAGATGAATGCCAGCAGTTTTCATCTGGTATTAATGCTGGCTAAACCTTTTCAAATGCACTGTAGTATACAGGCATACCCCACTTTTAAGTACACAATTGTGTTTATTTACTAAAGCTGGAAAGCGCAAAATAAGGCTCACTTCTGCACAGAAACCAATGAGCTTCCAGGTTTTATTACCAGGCTTAATTGAACAAGCTGAAGTTAGAAGCTCATTGGTTTCTATGCAGAAATTAGCCTAATATTGTGATTCCCAGCTTTAGTAAATAAACCCTATTGTGTACTTAAAAGTGGGGTATGCCTGTATAAAGAATATTTAAATGACATTTGGGTTGATTTACTAAATTCAAATAGGCTGTTTACTTTGCAAGGAAAGTTGCACTTTGATAATTTTCCACAGAGCTTAGTAAATATGGTGAAATTTCATGCAAGGAAAATACCATTCAGTACAAAAGAATTGTGTGGATATTGTAAAGGGCCATCTCATTTAATATACTGCCATGGCCTGCCATATTAGACACCAAGTGCATCCTCTGGACAGGTGGGTTCACAGCCCCTGGATATATGCTGTTACTGTGTTGTACCTTCTGAAGATGTTTAGCTGTTACTGCCCTTTGCTATTCAATTCTGTATACAATGTCTCCTGACAACTTTAGCTAATTGTGTAAGCCATGGGGGGTTAACGTGGGTTAATTAACTAAAGGTAAATAGGCTGTTCACTTTACAAGGAAAGTGAATTTTCCCCAGAGTTTGGTGAATGTAGTGGAATTTAATTTTGCGAATAATAGCCAATAATTGCCAATAATAGCCAATTACATGCAAGAAAGAAAAAAAAAACAGTCGTTTTTTCTTACATATGATTGAATGATGACAGTCACCAAAGCTTCACCTCATTCACGAAGCTCTGGGGAAAGAGCAAGTTCAACATCCCCTGCAAAGTTTTTAGTCTATTTTCCTTCGGTAAATGAACCCTATTGTCTGTTATGGTAATTTTACTATATACTCCCATTGAAATCCTCAACTTTTACTAAAACTACTGTAGGATCATAGGATAAAATCACACAAGTTAAAATGATGTATTAAAGCATATCTACACCCAAAACCAAAATGTAATATATTGGAGTATACCATACTTTAGATGTAGTGGCTGCATTTATTTTTATTTCTTTATTTTTATTTGTTAATCTGGCAGATAACACACATCCTGTCCTTAGTGGCTATGATCACTTCTCTACTGTATCTATGGACAGACCATGGTTGTTACACAGGGTGGACTTTAATTACGTCTTCCTAAGTTTATCTTAATTACAGAAGTGTTGATGGTATTCCTAGTTTACACAGGAGAGATAACAATGTTTTTGCTTCCAGTTCATCTCAAAGATAGTGACTCTGTTTTTCTGGCAAGATCGCTAGTTATTTTCTGTACTGCCAAACAATTAAGACTATCGCAGCCACTATTTAATAATTTACCATTAAAATGAATAAAACAAACTCCAGACATACCATATTATTGTATATTGTGTTGTATTTGGCCCCTAGCCATAGGTATAATACTTTTAGTCCCAAATGCATAAATTCCAAAACAAGTGAGGTAAACCACTTGAAAAGTGAAACATTTTCAAGTTATTAATTGGAAAAATACTATGATGGTATAATACTATGCCAGTATATTTATTGTATTATTTCTGAAAAATAAACTATTTTTAGTAAACTATGGTAAACAGTTGTTAATATGTTGATGTGCAAATGAATGAGAGGACGGGGTCATGGATTACCTACAGCCAGTGAGATGTAGATGAAAGATTGGGAATAATTTATTGGACACCATGTGGGGTTTGCATTTGTCAATTCAAACACCAATTACGTTAAAATAACTGTGATAAAGGACACTGAGCTGTCATTCATGTCTGTAGAATGACAATCTGTTGCTTGCTGCTGCCCTGAGGCTCCATGTCCACCAACCAGAAAACAGTTGAAGCACTTTATTTTGTTAACTACTTGAAAGTCAACATATAGTTGAATGCACAGGGGCAAATGTCCTGTACACTATGTATCTGTTTTCTGTACATTCCTTGCAGGAAGGCTGTAGGATATGTAACTTGTTGACACATAAAGCATCCCCTTAGGCTTAGGACATGCCAACGGTTTTAAGTCAGAGAAAGCATGTCTTTTTAGTTGAAAATAGAAAGCGATGGGAAGGAATTTATACCTAAAAACCTTCTGCAATATGGCTTTTGGAAACAGTATAATAATTACCATATACGACCAGGAAAATTTGTGCAGTGGGTCTTAAATGTACAATATGTTTCTACAAGTACCAGTACAATAAATGCTTATAGGTATATGCCTATATGATAGTTCCAATTATGCACTGCTGAGTTCTGTAAAAATAGTATATACTGTAGCTTTAGCATTAATAACAAATGTGAAATAACAAGATGCCATTCAAGTTTCCATCTCCTGCATATGTTGAGCATTAAAGCCTGGATGCAAATATGTATTTTACTTGTACTAAATTAGGTTTTATATAATAGAAATAAAAGTGTACTTAACTGAGATTGGTATTACTATGGATAAAATACCTCCGATTTTATATAACAACATAATGCCCACATTACTCAGATGGCATGTTTGGTCTCCTTTACGCAGCCCATGACCCTGCATTTGTACTGATGTGTGATAGAAAACAGTGATTTCTATTTGTGACGATCCATGTTTTTCCCCATATGTCTTCCTTGTGTTTAACCACTTAAGCCCTGGACCATTTGGCTGGCCAAAGACCAGGCCACTTCGATTCGGCACTGCGTCGCTTTAACTGACAATTGCGTGGTCGTGCGACGTGGTTCCCAAAGAGCTTTCTTTTGGTGGTATTTCATCACCTCTTTGGTTTTTATTTTTTGCGTTATAAACAAAAAAAGAGCGAAATTTTAAAAATAATTCAATATTTTTTTACTTTTTGCTATAATAAAAAACAAATGTTTAGGCCGTGTAGACACATTGGACACTTTTGACACCATTGTCATTTTTACAGCGATCGGTGCTATAAAAATGCACAGATTACTGTAAAAATTACACTGGCAGTGAAGGGGTTAACCTGTAGGGGGTGATGAAGGGGTTAAGTGTGTCCTAGGGAGCTATTCTAACTGTTAGATGGTGTGGCTATGAGTGACACATCACTGTTTGCTGTTTCCGATGACAGGGAACAGACGATCAGTGACATGTCACTAGGAAGAACGGGGAGATGTTGTGTTTACACTGACATCTCCCCGTTCTTCAGCTTTGTGACCCGATTGCGGGACACCGGTGGACATCAAGTCCGTAGGTCCCGCGGGCACAGTCACGGAGCTCGCGACAGGGTCGCAAATGCGCCACCACGTGGCGGCAAATGAAAATGGACGTACCTGTACGCCCATTTGCCCAGCCGTGCCATTCTGTTTACGTAAAAAGGAGTGCGGCAGTCCCTAAGCGTTAAAAATGCATTTTGTGTTAAAAAAACAGTGTTTTAAACATGTGGTTTATTGTCTGATGTGTTTCCAGGGTGATAATTCCATACTAGCCCAACGAGCCGTGGTTTCTGTTGCTGTTCCAACTGAGCTTCTGGTATCCAGTTCTGCTCCCATCCAGACCAGATCTCCTGTTGCAACGATCGACCCCTCATCCGTGTCCAGCCCATCTGCATCTGATGGCCTGGTTCTTGAGAGGGGAAGGCTGGAAGCGTTAGGGTGTCCAAGCGGAGCCATCTCTACTTTATTGAACGCTAGAAGTTCAAGCACCAATAAGGTCTACCAAAGAATTTGGTCAAAGTTCTGAAACTACACCTCTTCCATGGATAGTTCTGCTATTGATCCCAGAATTCAAGATGTTCTAGGCTTTCTTCAGACGGGTCTTGATCTACCTTTATCTGTTAGCTCATTGAGAGTTCAAGTTTTGGATCTCCGCTTTGGATCTCAATCTCCGCTTTCTCAGGGATATATCCTGGGCTACTCACACCCTCGTCAGGCAATTCTTTAAAGGAGCTATGAGGCTGGGACCTCTAAGGAAACGGAGGTTCTCCAACTATCGATCATGGTTCTTTCCCTCAAAGTAGTCTTTCTCGTAGCCATGACATCAGCTAAGAGGGTTTTCGAAATCGGTTCATTAGGATCCAAAGAACCTTTTCTTTACATTCTTTCCGGATCGTGTCGTATTGATCCCTATGCTAGGTTCTAAACCAAAAGTGTCATAGGTTTTTCATGGGAACCAGGAAATCGTCCTCCCCACCTTTCGGTCTTCTGGGTATTCTAATTTTCATCCTTTGGATGTCGGAGACGTTTTAAAGCAATATCTAGAAGCTACAGCATCTTTTCGCCAATCTGATCATCTGTTTCCTTTCATGGGAAAAACAAAGGAATGCGTGCTTCCTCCAGAACCATTGCGGCGTGGATCGTCAAAGCTATCCAAGGGGTTTATAAGGTGAAAGGGTTGGCTCCTCCGGAAGCGGTAACCGCTCATTCTACTCGGAGCTTTTCCACATCATGGGCGGCTGCCCGGCACGTTTCCCCAGATGTGATCTGTAAAGCGGCCTCTTGGTCATCGTTAAACACGTTTATAACACACTATTGCGTGGAACCGGCTTCTTTATCGTCGGTTAATTTTGGTTTACATGTTTTATCTGTTGACAATATCAATTAAACCTTTTTATTTAACCAGCAATTGCCCACCCAGGTGTGTAGGGCTAGTTATTTCTCACACGTAGGCTGCCATGGAGTCTGTCAGGAAAAAGGAAAATTTATATGAAATACTTATCGTAATTTTCCTTTCATGATGGACTCCATGGCAGCAGGAGTTCCCTCCCTTTGCTGGAGTAGGCTATATTACAGAACACAGTCTATGATGAGATGCAAAGCTTTATGGGAGTAGGGTCCTATGAGGTATGAGAGGCGGGGGTTAACCCACACGTAGGCTGCCATGGAGTCCATCAGGAAAGGAAAATTATGATAAGTATTTCATATAAATTTTCCTTTTTTGTGACCCTCATGCCGTGTACACATGATCAGATTTCCGATGGAATAAAATCAGATGGAAATTTCTTTCGGAATTCCGATGAAGCTGACTTTCATCAGTCTTGCCTACACACTATCAGACTAAATTCCGACTGTCCAAAATGCGGTGACGTAAAACACTACTACGAGCTGAGAAAAATTTAATTCAATTCTTCTGAACATGCGTTGACTTGATTCTGAGCATGCGTGGATTTTTCTCCGATGGAGTTCCACGCAGACGATCGGAATTTCCTATAGTTTTTTTTTTTTTCATCTGAAAAATGTAAAACATGTTCTATTTTTTTACACCGATGGGAAAAAAGTCAGATGGGGCCCACACACGATCGTTTTTTCTGATGAAAAAAGTCAATCTGACTTTTTTCATCGGAAAAAACGATCATGTGTACACAGCATTATTGTGTTCTGTGGTTTCTCCTACTGTCCTCTACGTCATTACAGGACACAGTTGTCATAGGGATCGAGAGATTCACTCCTCCAGAATTTTCAATTTCCTAGCCATCAATTCTTACATAAAGTGGATGTAAACCAGATCTCATCCTTTCTAAACTACTGCCATAGTGCTGATCTATAAGGATATAGATGCCTCCTGCACGTATCCTTACCTGTCAAATGTTTCCCCTCTGTCTGTTATAAGAACTGAAAAACTGCAGATTCTGTGGGTGGGTCATGATGTCAGTAGACTCCCCGCCCACCTCTAAACTCCCCTTGTCAACATACATTTTCTTCTGTGAATTCCTTACACTAAATTCTGCTATGATCACTAACATCCAGTCAAAATCCAGAAAAGTAACCATATGACTTCAGAAAAGGCGTGGGGTGGGAATTAAAAAATAATGCCTGTCTCAGGCTAGTGCATCAGCTATGTAAATAACCTGTGATTCACTGCAAAGGGGCAGAACGGAAAGAAGTTTTCTCCTGTTTGTCGGTTTATCTCACTGAAAAAAGAAAAGAGGATTGCTCAGAGCTGGATTAACTCTGTGGCAAGACTGGGCACAGATTATAGGAAATATTATACTCTACATTGTGACAGCAAAAAATAAATAAAACATTTCGGGTTTACATCCGCTTTTTAATAGAATGATTGGAGGCATGTGCATGGTCAGTATTTATTCTCTTTTTTTGATGGGGAACAGGTTGTTTGCCATTTCATTTTCCAGACCTGCTTACTTTTTGCATTCTTTATACTATTTTTGTACCTCAGCAGTCAGCACCATTTTTAGTACATTGGTAGCTAGTTACGGTTCATAACATACTGTAGGAAAAAACTCTAAGCCTGTCACCTATGCAGACATTGTGTGGGCTGATCAGAGCTTCCTTCTACTTGTACGTGAAAGAAGCAGACTTCATTCACAAGAATTCTCATTCATGCTCCAAAATAGATGACAGTAAAGACAGTGAAGTGTCTGTATTTGTGCTTGCAACAATGATGAAAACAATGTTATTTTTAATTGGCACAAAAGAAAACCTTTTTTCTAAAGCAGCAAAGGAAAATGACATGAAAAGACTAATTGGAGAGAATATTAATCAATTTCTGAAAGGTATGCTAGAATACTGCTGACTGTTTTTTTTTTTTCATGTACAATTAAATAAACCAGACATTTGTTCAGCCATGCAGAATGCCCCAGCTTCAGTGGTAGTGCGTCCATAGAGGGCTCTGGAGCGCCGCCCCCTCTCGCTCTTGCACCACCACTGATTACAATACATAGATTCATGCATTGCATGAATCTATGTATTGTTTCCGCTGCCACCGACTATTCAGATGGCCGGCCGGATGGTGAGCGCCGGTCATCTGAATAACGGCAGCTGGTTGGCTGTGTGGAAGTGCCTATCAGAGCCATCGGCTTTCCGAGTACAGCCCTCAGGTTATATTCGGCTTCTAGATAGTTATCTAAGGGACGTACGGGGGGTGCGTACCTTGGATAAGACTGACAGGCGTCTCAGCCAATCAGGTTCACTGGTTCTGGTTACCGGTAACCTGATTGGCTGAAGCGTCATCGAGGGCGGGAGAAGACATCGAGGGACGGGGAAGGAGGATGGCCGACCCCAGAAAGGTAAGTGCCGGGTGGGGGAGGGGCATTTTACAGGGTACAGGGGCAACAATTGGCACAGTGACAGTGGCAACAATGGGCACAGTGGCAACAATGGGCACAGTGGCAGTGGCATCAATGGGCACAGTGGCGACAATGGGCAAAGTGGCGACATTTGGCACAGTGGCATTAATTGGCACAATGGCAAAAATGTGGGCACAGTGGCGACAATTAAAGGGCACAGTGGCATTAATTGGCACAGTGGCGACAATTAAAGGGCACAGTGGCGACAATTGATGGGCACAGTGGCTGTGTTTGATGGCATGGCACAGTGGCTGCGTTTGATGGCATGGCACGGTGGTGACAATTGATGGCACAGTGGCTGCGTTTGATGGCCTGGCACAGTGGCTGCGTTTGATGGCATGGCACAGTGACTGCGTTTGGCATGGCACAGTGGTGACAATTGATGGGCCCAGTGGCTGCATTTGATGGGCACAGTGGCTGCATTTGATGGGCACAGTGAGGCTGCAATTTGTTTGTTTTTTTGTTTGCGCCCGGTGACTCAACGGCGACAGGTTAGTGGAAGCAAGGGCCCAGATTCACAGAGCGATTACGCCTGCACAACAGGAGATGCGCGTGCGTAAGTCGAAATGTGCGCGTGCGTTTCGATGCACGGCATCCCCAGAACGAGATACGCAAAAAATCTACTTTTTTTTGTCCCGCATAATTTCGTTAGACTGGCGCATCCGTCCGCGCAAAAGTGCGCTAGACAGACCATTGATTTGCTAGTCAAATATGCTAATGAGGGACTTACGGGGATCCACAAAAGAACGTTGGGGCAGCGCAGGCGACGCAGTGTGCGCAACAGCAAAATGTCCTGTCTAAAATTAGAGCATATAAAAGCTGGTCTAAAAAGAGAAAAAAAGTCTACTTGTTAGATAAAGCAACACTGTTAGTGAGGAACTCAGCAGTCACACGTGTTGCACAACAATCTGTATGCCAACATGCCAGGGGCATCATCGCACATAGCTATACTACTGACTTTAGATGAACAAAGAAGGATGAGGGCACGGAGGATGGCACGGAGGATGGCACGGGAGAGGATATACCGCACCCGCATAGACCTGTTTGGCATTAATGATTCTGAGGTGTTTCGCATCTTCAGATTCACCCCTCATGTCATCCTGGAATTAACCACAACCCTGCAGGAGGACATCACCAGCCCAACACACCGCTCACATGCAGTGCAGCCACTGGTCAAGGTCATGGCAACACTCCATGTCCTTGCCAGTGGCTCTTTTCAGCGTACAAGTGGAGTGGTGGCTGGGATGTCACAATCCTCCATGAGCAGATGTGTGCACCAGGTTGTCCCTGCAATCCTCAGACGCATGGCCAACCAAATCATCAAACCCACCACTGAGGACCTGCGGCTGAAGGCAATGACAGATTTCTACAGAATTGCCAGATTCACACGCACTGTGGGGGCCATTGATTGCACACATGTGGCACTCCAGCCCTCCCAGGAGACAGAGCACATGTACCGCAATCGGAAGCATTGGCATTCCATCAACGTACAGGTGATAGTCGATGCCCAAGGCCTCATATGGCACGTCCGTGCCAAACACCCAGGGTCCAGCCATGACAGCTACATATACAATCAATGCCACATCCGAATGGAATTCGATCAGAACGTGTATGGGGACACCTGGCTGGTTGGTGAGTGACATGGGAGTCAGGCATGACTATCCCCTCCCATGATGCACACATCACAAGGGCCACATGCATGACTAACATCCTCCTGTCTTTTCCCTTACAGGTGACTCTGCATATCCACTGGGACCCCATCTCATGACTCCTATCCGGAACCCCCAAACCCCAGGAGAGGAAAGATACAATCAAGCACATGCCCAAACACGAGCAGTGGTGGAGCGCACCTTTGGCCTCCTAAAGTCTCGTTTCCGATGCCTGAATAAGTCTGGGGGTACCCTCTTGTATTCCCCAAACTTTGTGTGCCAGATCATCGGTGCATGTTGCATGCTGCACAACTTCGCAGCAAGAAAGGGCCTGCAGATTGACCTACGTGATGACCTGACCCCTGAACCAGACAATCCCCCCCTAACCGAGGCTACCCCGTCTTCTGAGGGAAGAGCAGCCAGGAGACAACTCACATTGGGCATCTTTGCACGTTAAACACACACATTTTTCATGGCACAATGAGAATGCATGCATGCACAACACTGTGGTCCCTAGCACACACACCCCACATCCACATCAAATTGGATTGGCACCAGTCCACCATGCAGGACTTGTGAGCAGCAACGCCACGCCAAGGCTCCAATTATGTCACTGTACATTCATACACCATTCACACGGACCTGGGGATCACTTCTCCCTGGTCCTGGGGAACCCTTCTCCACCAAAATTGAGGGTGACACCCCTTTTCCGGCAGGAATGTCACCCCCACATTCAAACAGCATTCACAACCCAAAAAAAAAAAAAATTACCTGCAAAAGCAAAAAATGTCCAGCAAAAAAAAAAAAAGGGGGAAAAAAAATTAATGCCCTTTACGTGAGCCACGCCTGGGGCGCCCCCGGCCACGGCCCCGGCTTCTCAGGGGAGACTCATGGGGGAGGGGTAAAACCGGGGAAGGAGGAGCAGCCCCTGATCTCTGCCCACCTGGCGGCCTGCCCTCCAAGGCCACGGCTATTCTGTCCAGGGCAGCACCAAGTGTTGCCGTGTTGGCCTGGATAGCCTGGGTAAGGGCCCTCACATCCTGCCCAACACCTGCTGATGTAGTCTGCAGGTCGTTTAGGCAGGTTGTGAAAGCCCGGGAGTGGGAGTCCAGGTTCCCCAGCGTATCCTTGATGGAGGACAGGCTCTTCTCCATCCGCACCAATGTCTGGCTGACCTGTCCCAGATGGCGGGTCTGAAGGGCCTGGTCCCTTCTCAGAGTGGTGGGCAGGAGATCGGCCAACTCCCTGGTGTTCTGGGATGAAACCCTGCCTCCAGCTCATGCTTGTGGCCGGGGAGAAGGGGAGGCCCTTGGGAGGGGAGCCATGTTGGGGGAGGAAGGGGGGCTCCCCCTTAGGGAGGGCTGCCTGCTGCCAGCCAGAGGGGGAGAGTCCTCAAAAACCAAACGTCCAGTGCCTGACATGGACTCCTCCTCCTCATGATTCTCCTCCTCCTCATGATTCTCCTCCTCCTCTTGAACCTCCTCCGCGGACTCTGGCCTTGTTGGGGGGGCCTCATTAGGCTGCTGTCCTGGGGTTGGTGCGGTCAGGTCAGATGGCCCTGCACCCTCCTGCACATCTGTGGATGACACAAAACATTCACAGGTTGGAGGATCCACACACTTGCCACATATTCCCTTTCACCCCCTCCCCCACACATGCTACACACCTGATATTAAAAAAAATACTTACCTGGCACCACGGGCTCCGGACTTGAGTCAAAGCTGGGCAGGCCCTCAACTTCATGCCGATGAAAGGTCAGGGCCACCGCACGCTCCTCCGCTGTCAGCCTAATACGGCATGGTGGGCCCCCTCCTGTGCCCCTGGCATGGGCATGCATTCTGGCCAGCTTCTGTTTGACCAGACGCCGGAGGTCATTGATTTTTTTGTCAATCCCAGACCGGGTCCGTGTCCCCCTCTCCCCCGCTGAATTGACCTGCTCAGTGATCATATCCAAAATCTCCCTCCTCCTGGCCGGGGTGGTGTTGGCACTGTCCGGGCCGTGGAGGAAACGCCCATAATCGCTAATGGCCCGGGCAAGAATTCTTTTTTCCCCCACTGTAAAATTGAGCTTTCGCTTTCTCTCTGTCATACTTCCAAAAAAACTCACTCCCAGTCAACAAAAATCACTCACAAAAACAAGCACAACCAATCAAGCAAGAACACACACAAAGAGAAAACTACTCAGCAAGAAACAGTCACTAAAACAAACAGCAAAAAAACAGCAGGAAAACAAACGAACAGAAATATATCAATCAAACAAACAGTCTCTCAAACACTTATCAAAAAACACTTTCAAAGATCTACTAACAAACACTTGATCACACGAACATTAATCTGACAACTACAAAACACACCGCAACGAACAACTGGACAAAAGCACTTGGTTAAATGGGAAGGGACAAAGGGATGTACTTTTGCAATGCAAGTGCGTTTGTGTGTGTCTATTTATGCTGTTTGCGTAGTTCACAACGTTGACCTAGCCCATTTCCAATTTCACTGATTGCGCCGCTCCCGAGTTGTGAGCATGCGCACAGCGGAGCTGACCATGGTCTCCTTCAAGCGCGCATGCGCGAGCCGGCCGGCCCTTCATTTGCATGGGGTCATGGCTCATTTCAATGTAACACGCCCACGTCCTTCCCAATTTGTATTACTCCGCCTTACGCCTCTGAAAAAACATTACGCATGCGCAATTTCCTGCGCAAAAGCTACGAGAATAGGGTGATTACGCGGCAAAATTGCGCAAGTCTAACGTAAAGGCGGTGCGCTATGCTGGTCCAATAATGCGCAGATGTACCTGAATCTGGGCCAAGATCTCTATTTTTCTCGTCGAGATTCTGGCCAGATTTCCAGATGAGAAACATGAAAGCCTCGTAAAACACGCTCGGTGCTATTGCAGTTAAAAATAGCGATTTGCAGTGGTTTTTAACCCTTTCCCTTTTTTTAACCTGCTAGCAGTCGAATAGCGCAGTTAAATTGGCGGTAAAGCGCCACTAAAATAGCGGCGCTTTACTGCTGCCGCCGACGCCCCAGTGTGAAAGGGGCCTTATTCTTTTACAAGAAGTATCTACACATGGACCTTCATGGCAGAAATATCAAGTGATATTTTAGTGAAAGATACAAAGTTTGAAATATTAAAAATTACTTTTATGTGATTATGATCTTATATAAGATTTTAGTGATTTGTTTTACATATACTTGAACTTACTTTAATACGTTTAAAACATTGTTTTAGTTCATAGCTTTACGGTTCTATAAAGTGACATTTGTAAAAAGAGCTGGCATGACCAAAGGTTTTAATAGGCTTGACTGGAAATCCGAGGTATACAGGTATTGGCATTCTCACTATCTACTCTATACTACAGCTGCAGCATCTCTAGCCTCCAATTGTAAGAAATCGATATCTTTTAAACATCGTTGCTGTGTTTACATATTGTTTTGTGAGCAGTGGTCTTTGTAAAGCTGGTCATAGATACCACTCCAAGTCTGACTACCCTCGGGCATCTTTGCTAGCCAGCACATTTCTAAACATGAATGACCATTTCAAGCAAATGTGCATAGGACTGTGGAGAAAGGAGGGAATTAGAGGCAAGCTGCATGCCACCTATAGTGGGCATAGAAAAGATTTACCTGAAAGCGGCTTTTCCCTTCACGTGGGCTAGGTCCTCAATCAAGTACTTGGGTATTCAACTGACTGACCGTTACGAAACTTTATATCATGCCAATTACCCCTCCCTACTGACGACCATTAAAACTGACCTCTCCCATTGGACTAAAACGGCCTTTACTTGGCTTGGGCGAGTGAACATTCTCAAAATGAATGTGCTTCCTAGGGTCCTGTTTTTCCTGCAGATGCTGCCAGTTCCTTTGCCGGGTGCCTTCTTTACTAAACTTAATAGCATGCTCATAGACTGTGTGTGGAGTGCCAAGAAGCCTAGAATAGCCATGAGGGTGTTGAAGCGAGCCAAAAGGGCAGGGGGTCTGGGGATTTCGGACGTCCGGCGGTATTACAGGGCCACTGTTCTCCAGAGGATTCTGAACTGGAGGTTCTACTCCTGCACTAGACTTTGGGTTCCTCTGGAGAAGAGCATGGCGGGTAGGGACTTGGTCTACGCCCCATGGCTGACGAAGAAGCACAGAGGGTTGTCTGATGCGACCCCTCCCCTTACGAGGCAGGTCCTTCGGGTTTGGGACAGGATCAATACTGTGTATTCTTTGGCACCCCCTGGGTCCCCACTGGCTCCACTGGGGGGCTTTCGCTGGTTCCTCCCGGGTGAACAAAGGTTTTTAATTAGGAATTGGGTGGATGACCCTAATGCTCCATGTGGTAGGGTTTTGGAGGGTGGGGTTCTCCCTCCGCTGGAGTCCCTTAGGGCTCGGCATGGCTCTTTCCCAATGGATTTTTGGCGACATGCGCAGAATAAACATTTCTTTGACGCACAGGTCGCTCCTGTTCATGCTCCCTCTCAAATCACACCCTTTGAGCTTCTTTTCATTGCGGAGGACCCCATTCCCCACATGGTATCCGAGCTCTACCAGCTACTGGGCTCGTCCGTGATGGAAACCAAGCCGGCTTATATTAGGGAGTGGGAGCGAGACCTGGGAAGGGAGCTCTCAGAGGCACAGCTGGCTTCCCTGTACCACATGACTCACTCTAGCTCCATAGAGTCTAGAACACAAGAAATGAACTGCAAGTTACTATCAAGGTGGTATAGGGTGCCGGCTGTCCTTTCACGCATTTACCCCGCTGTGTCAGATCGTTGCTGGAGGGGTTGTGGCCATCGCGGCACCCTACTTCACATATGGTGGGAATTCCCGAGGATCCGTCCTTTTTGTGAAGCAATTAAGGCACAGATTGAGGCCATATTGGATGTGGACATCCCGCTTCAGCCATTGCACTTTCTTCTCCATGTCCCTTCTATGCCGATCAGTCGTTACAGGGGATGTGCTCTGCCGCATCTTCTGAATGCTGCCAGGCACCTGATTCCCATCTATTGGAAGCAGGCTTCTGTTCCTTACCTCGAGGACTGGTTCAAGAAGGTGCGGGAGATCAAGGAGGCGGAGGAGTGGGTGGCGAACTGCAATGGCACAGGTGAGCGCTTTCAGTCCATTTTGGCTGCAACATACTCCAGGGACTGGGTTTATCCCCTCTAGTCTGGACATTGCTTTATTGGAACTTGCGGAGCCCTCACTTAGGGGGAAAGGGGTGCTGTATTGTAGGCCCTGGAGACGGGGTCTGGAGATGCAGGAGTTTGAGTGCTGTGCTGAGCCCTAACAGCAACGTGGAGCATGCCTGGTGGAGGCTGTCATACCCCCTATTTCTTCTTCTCTTCCTTCTTTCTCTGGACTTTCTACTTTCCTATCCCTAGTCGTCTGTTTGTCTGTCTGTCTATGTTTTGTGTGTTTATTTGTTGGTTTGTTTGTTTTTGTTTTATTCAGTTTCTATTCCCCTGTTCTTATTCTTTGGGAATTGGTACATGGGGGTGCTGGGCCATCTGGCCTGTCCGCACCATCCCCGGGACAACAGTCGGAGGAAGACCCCCAGACAAGGCCGGAGTCCTCTGAGGAGGTTGAGGAGGAGGAGTTTGAGTTGACTTGTTAATTTTGGAGGAGTCTTCCCCTATGACTGGCAGCAGCCAGGCCTCCATCAGGGGTAGCCCCTCCCACTCCTCCCCCAACAGGGCTCCCCTCCCAAGGGGCTCCCCTTCTCCCCGGCCACAAGCCTCATCTGGAGGCAGGAAGGCAACCCACAAGACTAGGGGGTGGCCGAGGTTCTGCCTGCCAACCTGAGAAGGGACCAGGCCCTTCAGACCCGCCATCTGGGACAGGTCAGCCAGACTTTGGGGCGGATGGAGGAGAGCCTGTCCTCCATAAAGGATACAGTTGGGGACATGGCCTGCAACTCCCTGGCTCTGATCAATTGCCTAAATGAACAGCAGGCTACCACAGCAGGCATTGGTCAGGATGTGCGGGCCCACGGTCAGGATGTGCGGGCCCTCATCCAGGCGAAAAAACGGCAACAATCAATGCTGGCCTGACTCGCATTGCCGTGGCCTTGGAGGGCAGGCCGCCAGGTGGGCAGAGACCAGGGGATGCTCCTCCTTCCCCGGATTACCCTCCCCATGAGTCTCCCCTGAGGAGCCGGGGCCGTGGCTGTGGCCGTGGCCGCCCCAGGCGTGGGTCACGCCAGCGGCGGTAGTTTTTTTTTTGTTTTGTTTTTTTGCTGGGCATTTTTTTGGGGTGCTGGGCAATTTTTTTTTTTGGTTTGTGAATTATTTTTGAATGTGGGGGTGACACTCCACCCTCATTTGTGGTGGAGAAGGGTTCCCCAGGACCAGGGAGAAGTGATCCCCAGGTCCGTGTGAATGGTGTATGAATGTACAGTGACATAATTGGAGCAGTGGCGTGGCGTTGCTGCTCACAAGTCCTGCATGGTTGGCTTGTGCCAATCCAATTTGATGAGGATGTGGTGTGTGTGATCTAGAAACCACAGTGGTGTGCATGCATGCATTCTCATTGTGCCATGATTAATGTGTGTGTTTAACGTTCAAAGATGCCTAATGTGAGCTGTCTCCTGGCTGGTTAGGGGGGGATTGTCTGGTTCAGGGGTCAGGTCATCACGTATGTCAATCTCCAGGCCCTTTCTCACTGCGAAGTTGTGCAGCATGCAACATGCACCGATGATCTGGCATACAACGTTTTGGGAATACAACAGGGTACCCCCAGACTTATCCAAGCATTAGAAACGTGACTTCAGGAGGCCAAAGGTGCGCTCCACCACTGCACGGGTTTTGGCGTGTGCTTCATTGTATCTTTCCTCTCCTGGGGTTTGGGGGTTCCGGATAGGAGTAATGAGATGGGGTCCCAGTGCATATGCAGAGTCACCTGGAAGGGAAAAGACAGGAGGATGTTAGTCGTGCATGTGCTCCTTGTGATTTCTGCATCATGGGGGGGGGACAGTCATGCCTGACTCCCATGTCACTCACCAACCAGCCAGCTGTCCCCATACATGTTCTGTTCGAATTTCATTGGGATGGGGCTATGATTGTATATGTAGCTGTAATGGCTGGATTCGGGGTGTTTGGCACGGATGTGCCATATGAGGCATTTGCCATCGACTATCACCTGTACGTTGATGGAATGCCAATGCTTCCGATTGCGGTATATGTGCTCTGTCTCACGGGGGGGCTGGAGTGCCACATGTGTGCAATCAATGGCCCCCACGGTGCGTGGGAATCTGGCAATTCTGTAGAAATCTGTCATTGCCTTCTGCCGCAGGTCCTCCTGGGTGGGTTTGATGATCTGGTTAGCCATGCGTCTGAGAATTGCAGGGATAACCTGGTGCACACATCTGCTCATGGAGGATTGTGACATCCCAGCCACTACTCCACTTGTTCTTTGAAAAGAGCCACTGGCAAGGAAATGGAGTGTTGCCAGGACCTTGAACAGTGGCTGCACTGCATGTGAGCAGTGTGTTGGGCTGGTGATGTCCTCCTGCAGGGTTGTGGTTAATTTCATGATGGCAGCAGGGGTGAATCTGAAGATGCGAGACACCTCAGAATCACTCATGCCAAAGAGGTCTATGCATGTGCGGTATATCCTCTCCCGTGCCCTCCTCCGTGCCCTCCTCCTTCTGCGCTCATCTAAAGTCAGTAGTATAGCTATGAGCAAGGATGCCCCTGGCATGTTGACATACAGATTGTTGTCCTGCAAGTGTGGCTGCTCAGCTCGTCCCTAACGGTGTTGCTTTAGCTGACATGAAGACGGATTGTCTAATTTTAGACCTGCTTTTATATGGACTAATTTTAGACAGGACGTGCAGCTGATGCGCACAGCGCGTAGCCTGCGCCGCACAAACTTACTTTTGTGGATTGCCGTATCTCCATCATTTGCATATTTGCCTAGCAAATCAATGGTGTATCTAGCGCATTTTTTGCGCGCACGATGCGCCGGTCTATCAAAATTACGTCGGTCGAAAATTTCTAGATTTCTGGCGTATATAGTTTTGTGGATACGGCGCATAGATACGCAGGCGCATTTTTCCAATTACACAGGCGCAACTACTGAAACGCCGGCTTAAGTGCTTTTGTGAATCTGGCCCATTGTTTGGTGTTGAGGCCAAATAATTACATTTTAGTCTTATGTGTTATGGGGGGTGTTTCTCTGCAGCAGGGACTAAAGCACTTTTAGGGATAGAACAAAAATGTAATGCCGCATACACACAACCATTTTTCATGATGAGAGAAATGCAATTTTTTTAATCGGTCGCGAAAAACGGTTGTGTGTTTGCTCCAGAGCATTTTTCTCGACGAGAACCTGCTCTATTTTTTTCTCATCATTTTTCACTTCATTCTATTTCACATCATGAAATGTCGTGTCATGTGTATGCTTTTACGAGGGGGGGGGGGGGGACACGCATACTCAGAAGCAAGTTATGAGACGGGAGCGCTCGTTCTGGTAAAACTAGCGCTTGTAATGGAGATAGGACATTTGTCACGCTGTAACGGACTGAAAAGCACGAAGACTGAAAAGCGTTAATTGTCTCTCACCAAACTTTTACTAACACGAAGATCAGCAAAAGCAGCCCAAAGGGTGGCGCCGTTTGAATGGAACGTCCCCTTTTATACAATGGTCATCTATCAATGTAGAATATTCATCTTGTTATTGTTATTCCACTTATTGTAGAAAATATATGGCCAGCATTGTTATTTTCAGTCCATCCTTGTGTATCTTATTATTCTTGTGTTTTTTCTATAGGCGTTATGGGGGAAAATGTGATACGTGTTGCAGCACTGTATAACAATATGGAAGCATGTATGTTACTGGATGCTTTCCCTTTTCTAATCAACACATTGATAGAGTGCAAAATTTATAAAGGCATGGAAATACAGTGATACAATTATGTTTCTAGTTTTATAGGTGAGAAAACGCAAATCTCTCATACCAACATAATTCCAGATCTAAAAATTATCTTAGAAACCAATGCACGTTTTCACATACAGTATATAATTGTAAATGTCCTAAACCTGAATAACATTTATTATACCTTTGCAAATGCAGATGCTGGAAACAGAGAAAAGCAAAGGTGACACCATAAAAAGGGTCAGGATTCTGAAAAATAATTATTATGTTTTGAAAAATAAAAATAAAAATTGCCCTCTAAATAGCAGAAACATCATCACTGCATATTTCTGTTTCCATTTTTTTACCACGCATTTTGGAGTGTATAGTATAGAAGTGTGTTTCTATGACAGGCTACCTACAAACCTCACAAAAGAGAGGATAAGGATTCAATGTAAAATGTTGTATTTTATACTAATGAGTCATAACAAACAAACACAAATTAACTAATTGAAACTCACTTTGCATAAAAATAATCAATTAAATTGATAAAATAAACAATTAAAATATGTATATATATTTTTGAAAGCGTTCTTACTTTACAGCATTTCTTTACACTTGGCCAAAACTCTACGTCCTCTCTTTTTCGGCCACTAGGGGGGGCGCACCCGCGATTGCTCGTTACAGAGCGGGGAACGGGAGCTGTGTGTGTAAACACATACCTCTCGTTCCTGTCAGCGGGGGAAACGCTGATTTTCTGTTCACACAATGTATGAACAGAAGATCAGTGATTTCCCCGAGTGAGTCCACCCCCCCATACAGTTAGAACACAAATAGGAACACACTTAACCCCTTCCCTGCCCCCTAGTGTTAACCCCTTCACTGCCAATGGCATTTTTATAGTAATCCAATGCATTTTTATTAGGGCTGTGCAAATTAACTTTTAATTAATCGATTAATCTTTAATTTTTTTGATCGATCAAAATCTTTTTGATCGATCAAAATCTTTTTGATCGATCAAAATCTTTTTGATCGATTAAAATTCTTTTGATTGGTACTCACCTCTCCGCCGGCTTCTGGGCCTTCAGGGAGTTCCATCAGAGATGCGGTGACGTCACGGACATCGGCGGGGCTTGCCGTGTCCATCTGAAGGGCTCCTTTGCTGTGCCTTCATATCTGCATGCCGGCGGGCCTTACTATCTGCCACACGCAAGGGCTGTTGCACTTCCCTCTTTTACTTCCCTCTTTCACTTCCCTCTATCACCCTGGGATTCTACAACCATCCTCTGGGGGTTGTTATAGTTCCCTTCATGAGACATCTACATGCCGACGGACTGATGTTAACCCCTCCTCATCTGGATTCAGCAGTGGTATTGTTGTACACATTTTTATACCAGTATCATACTTAGCTACATGTTTTTATGACTGCTTTTGGTACCGTTTGATATTACTCGCACTATTTTTACAGTTTATGTAGCTACATCGATTTTGTCTCCAGTGCAATATTTATTTTGTTACCTACTTGAAGACTATAAAAGTTTTAATGCTATTCCCATTGAGCGCTGCCTTTGTGTGTTTTTTGTATCCTGCTATCCATTTTCCCAGTGGTTGGGAGCTGCACTGGGAATCGGCCTGCAAGAAGAGCAGCTAAATGTAGTTGGATCTGTATGTGAGTTATAATTAATCGAAATTAGTCGATTAATCGATTAAAAAACAAAACGATTAATCGAACACAAACATTTTGATCAGTAACAGCCCTAATTTTTATAGCATTGATCGCTATAAAAATGCCAATGGTCCCAAAAATGTGTCAAAAGTGTTCGATGTGTCCGCCATAATATCGCAGTACCGAAAAAAAAAACGCTGATCGCCGCCATTAATAGTAAAAAAAAAATATTAATAAAAATGACACAAAACTACCCCCTTTTTTGTAAACGCTCTAAATTTTGCACTAACCAATCAATAAACGCTTATTATGATTTTTTTTTTTACGAAAAATATGTAGAAGAATACGTATCGGCCTAAACTGAGGAAAAAATACGTTTTTTTTATATCTTTTTTGGGGATATTTATTATAGCAAAATGTAAAAAATATTGAATTTTTTTCAAAATAGTCGCTCTATTTTTGTTTATAGCGCAAAAAATAAAAACCGCAGAGATGATCAAATACCACCAAAAGAAAGCTCTATTTGTGGGACAAAAAGGACGCCAATTTTGTTTGGGAGCCTTGTCGCACGACCGCGCAATTGTCAGTTAAAGCGACGCAGTGCCGAATCACAAAAAGTGCTCTGGTCTTTGGACAGCAATATGGTCCGGGGCTAAAGTGGTTAATATTGCCTTAATTACTGCAACTCTCTGCTCATTGGTTTACCTTTACATAGGCTATCCCCCTTTCAGTCCATTATACAGTGCTTTGCGAAAGTATTCAGCCCCCTTGAACTTTGCGACCTTTTGCCACATTTCAGGCTTCAAACATAAAGATATAAAACTGTAATTTTTTGTGACGAATCTACAACAAGTGGGACACAATCATGAAGTGGAATGAAATTTATTGGATTTTTTTAACTTTTTTAACAAATAAAAAACTGAAAAATTGGGTGTGCAAAATTATTCAGCCCCCTTAAGTTAATACTTTGTAGCGCCACCTTTTGCTGCGATTACAGCTGTAAGTTGCTTGGGGTATGTCTCTATTAGTTTTGCACATCGAGAGACTGGAATTTTTGCCCATTCCTCCTTGCAAAACAGCTAGAGCTCAATGAGGTTGGATAAAGAGCGTTTGTGAACAGCAGTTTTCAGTTCTTTCCACAGATTCTTGATTGGATTCAGGTCTGGACTTTGACTTGGCCATTCTAACACCTGTATATGTTTATTTGTGAACCATTCCATTGTAGATTTTGCTTTATTTTTGGATCATTGTCTTGTTTGAAGACAAATCTCTGTCCCAGAATCAGGTCTTTTGCAGACTCCATCAGGTTTTCTTCCAGAATGGTCCTGTATTTGGTTCCATCCATCTTCCCATCAATTTTAACCATCTTCCCTGTCCCTGCTTCGTCGGTTGAATGTGCCTAACCCTTAAGCCCCATACACACTATCAGTTTTCCTGCAGGTTTTTCTCTTCAGGTTTACCAAAACCACGTAGTGCAAGGGCCTACCTGATTGCATACAAATTGAAACTCTTAAGGTTTGACCTCATATTAGATGGTTTTGGTAAACCTGAAGAGAAAAACCTGCAGGAAAACTGATAGTGTGTATGGGGCTTAACTCTATTGGTCCAAGATTATTTAACATAGATAGAAAAGATTCGACATTATAGAGAGGAAAGATTCGACATTATAGAGAGAATAACGCTGCTGGAATTGGGTGGGGGAAGTAAAATAAAAATAATGATGATGATGAATGTTATTGGCTGATTGTAACCAAAGAGGAGGAGCAGTAAAATAGCTAGAACTAACTTGACACTTCAACATAAACAACGAATATTCGACAAAGCTTTAAAAAACATACAAACATACAAACGTCGAATCATTGAAGGCTTAAGGTGTCTGTCGAATGTTCAAAGAAGATTTGACGGAGCAGCTAAACTGTGCATTAAATCTTACATTTCTGGTCGAATGCTCCGCCTACAAGCTATAGAAGAATTCTAATGTTGTATGACTAGTAATAATTATATTAATTATTATTACTATCAACCAACATTAGAATTTTTCTATGGGCCGAGCATTTGACCAGAAATGTAAGATTCAACGCACAGTTTTGATGCTACGTCGAATCTTCTTTGAACATTCGACAGACAGATTCAATGGCAGATTCAACCTTAATTCATACGGATTTTCAGACGAATGCAATTTCTAATGAAAAACTAAATAAATAAAAATGAATTTCGGGAGTAACTAAATTAATTAATTTTTCGGACGAAAATGAAATTCCAAAACAAAATATTTCAGTGTGCACGTGTCTAGTAGTTTTTGGTATAGAGTTCATGGGCACAAATGACACCACCCAAGGACCAATTTTTACACACCTGTTTGACAGGTGCATACAGTGCAGAAAATAAGTATTTGAACACCCTGCTATTTTGCAAGTTCTCCCACTTGGAAATCATGGAGGGGTCTGAAATTGTTATCGTAGGTGCATGTCCACTGTGAGAGACATAATCAAAAAAAAAATTCCTGAAATCACAATGTATGATTTTTTTAACTATTTATTTGTATGATACAGCTGCAAAGAAGTATTTGAACACCTGAGAAAATCAATGTTAATATTTGGTACAGTAGCCATTGTTTGCAATTACAGAGGTCAAACGTTTCTTGTAGTTTTTCACCAGGTTTGCACACACTGGAGGAGGGATTATGGCCCACTCCTCCACACAGATCTTTTCTAGATTAGTCAGGTTTCTGGGCTGTCGCTGAGAAACACAGAGTTTGGGCTCCCTCCAAAGATTCTCTATTGGGTTTAGGTCTGGAGACTGGCTAGGCCACGCCAGAACCTTGATATGCTTCTTACAGAGCCACTCCTTGGTTATCCTGGCTGTGTGCTTCGGGTCATTGTCATGTTGGAAGACCCAGCCTCGACCCATCTTCAAAGCTCTAACTGAGGGAAGGAGGTTGTTGCCCAAAATCTCGCAATACATGGCCCCGGTCATCCTCTCCTTAATACAGTGCAGTCGCCCTGTCCCATGTGCAGAAAAACACCCCAAAAGCATGATGCTACCACCACCATGCTTCACAGTAGGGATGGTGTTCTTGGGATGGTACTCATCATTCTTCTTCCTCCAAACACGGTTAGTGGAATTATGACCAAAAAGTTCTATTTTGGTCTCATCTGACCACATGACTTTCTCCCATGACTCCTCTGGATCATCCAAATGGTCATTGGCAAACTTAAGACGGGCCTTGACATGTGCTGGTTTAAGCAGGGGAACCTTCCGTGCCATGCATGATTTCAAACCATGACGTCTTAGTGTATTACCAACAGTAACCTTGGAAACGGTGGTCCCAGCTCTTTTCAGGTCATTGACCAGCTCCTCCCGTGTAGTCCTGGGCTGATTTCTCACCTTTCTTAGGATCATTGAGACCCCACGAGGTGAGATTTTGCATGGAGCCCCAGTCCGAGGGAGATTGACAGTCATGTTTAGCTTCTTCCATTTTCTAATGATTGCTCCAACAGTGGACCCTTTTTCACCAAGCTGCTTGGCAATTTCCCCGTAGCCCTTTCCAGCCTTGTGGAGGTGTACAATTTTGTCTCTAGTGTCTTTGGACAGCTCTTTGGTCTTGGCCATGTTAGTAGTTGGATTCTTACTGATTGTATGGGGTGGACAGGTGTCTTTATGCAGCTAATGAC
Organism: Rana kukunoris; assembly: GCA_029574335.1. Classification (NCBI taxonomy): domain Eukaryota; kingdom Metazoa; phylum Chordata; class Amphibia; order Anura; family Ranidae; genus Rana; species Rana kukunoris. The sequence goes on along the minus strand of CM056052.1, from coordinate 189,103,834 downwards.
CTCAAACAGGTGCATCTAATTTAGGATAATAAATGGAGTGGAGGTGTACATTTTAAAGGCAGACTAACAGGTCTTTGAGGGTCAGAATTCTAGCTGATAGACAGGTGTTCAAATACTTCTTTGCAGCTGTATCATACAAATAAATAGTTAAAAAAAATCATACATTGTGATTTCAGATTTTTTTTTTTTTTTTTATTATGTCTCTCACAGTGGACATGCACCTACGATAACAATTTCAGACCCCTCCATGATTTCCAAGTGGGAGAACTTGCAAAATAGCAGGGTGTTCAAATACTTATTTTCTGCACTGTATAATTTTTTTTTTTTTTTACAGCAAGGCCAATTCTTTCTTTCATCAACAGTACCTCTATAGGGTTACAGGGTGAAGGCACCACCAGCACCCAAAGCCCAATTTTTCCGCACCTGTTACTTCTATTAAAAGTCTGTGAAACAGACACCAGAATTTACCCCCCAAAAATCTAATCTTGTTCCAATTACATTAAATTGTGGCCTCACCCTCCCAAGCCATTGTTTACTAAATAATAAAGCTTGCAGGGAAAATGTCATTTTTTCCTTTATAAATTAAATTTTTACTGCAGCAGGTTTTATACAGGGTACAGAGGTGCCGCTTTACAGGTAGACTAAGGAATTTTCCATTTTTATTGTTTAACTTTAAGCATCATTAAATCACTGATCATTTATAAATGATCTTCTTTTTTTTTTACTTTTTTTGCATTGATACATGTCCCCCAGGGCAGGACCAGGACCACCATGTCCTTTGTATGCCCAAAAACTTTCGTATAGGTCTTTAAAATGGGCACTTTTGATTTTTCCAGTTCTGGTCCTATAGACTTTAATAGGGTTCATTGTTCAGCTCTGAAGTCTTGCGATGATCGAAAGTTCTGATGCCAACCAAACTGGAGGGGTGTTGGGTCCATCTCTATTATTTAGTGGAACAATTGCAATTTAACTTGATGATTATTTACAGTATTTAATACAAAAAAATCAAGAAATGTGGTAGAAACATTTAAAAAAATACCTCTACCATCCACCATGTTAAAATGCCCCCATTGTCATTTTAACTTGGTGGAGGGTAGTGGTATTTTTCTGTTTGTAGTTTTTTTTTTTTTTTTTATAATAAATGCATGATTAAATGCATGATTATGAGCTAAACTGTGGCCTGTTCCACTAAATAACCTTTAGGTTGTGACCAACCTATTGGTCAAGTTGGTAGATGTATGTCTTTGTTTAGAGGTACAACATACTAATGAGTTGGTGCACGCCTGCGTTTGGAAGGGTACTCCCAATTATCTCTTTTTTAATTTTTGTATTATAAGAAGAACCCTTATAACCAGAGACCTGTCAATAGGTCTGATTGTGAATTAATAATTGGAGGCTATAAAGTCCATTAATAGGTTGCCCCTGAATCCAGGCCTGCTACACACGTTTCAAAGAATTTTTGTAACTCTGGCTATAAATAAGATATCTTTATAAAACGTGTCTACACTACTGCATAAAGAAGTAACAATCATTTTTAGAACTGATACATCTTGATTAGTCTTTCTCAAACTGTGATTACTTGCTATGTAGTAATATGAAAATATGACTGCATTTTTAAATCTGAGCTGGAGGAATGGTCTGCAGTGAATTAAATTTATGTTCAATCACTCTTACCCCCCACCACTTAGCAGTGGAAGCTAAAGCTTGACAACTTTCTATTTCCGTCAAAAGTCTGCACACAGGGTGGAAGTCATTCGGAGGGACTCAGAGTCACATAAAATAGAACTAGACTCATGCTATATTGAAAAGGACTGTGCCAAACCATAGACCAAGCAACAACTTGTCAAGCACTTTTCCTTTTTATCCAATTTATTTTGCAGTTGATATTATTGGAGAATTTATGTTTTACCTTTATCTGGAAATATTTTGCTTGCACCACTTTTTCTTTTTCCTTCATTAAATTATATTTTGAAAAAATTGAGCTTTATCTATCGTGCACTAAATCGGAACTTAAAGAATTCCTATCTCTTTAAAGAGAGCCACTTTATTTTAACATCATCTATATTCCTTTCTGATGTGACAACATGTATTACCGACATTTCTTAAAAGTCAGAATTGTTACAGCAGGTAATGTAAATGTTGCATATTTCTATTAAAAGACATGGTTACAGTTGTTGTTTGTGTGTAAAGGGCTAACTGTGAAATTAGCTGACTCCTGTGTTGATCACTTGTATGCTTGTACTTAGATTGTTGTCTCACAAGCTGGGAAATCTCTGTAGAGTGCGTGCCATTATCACAGATAGTAATGTGTTTTTGCTTGACCTTGTGAAAGGTCTAGGTAGTCAATAACTTGCAAAGCACTCTGTGTTCTTTGTCTTTACACTCTGTGTGTGTTGTTTCTTATCTCAGGCTGATGTTGCAAAGTTCTAATATCCCACAGTTTTTGTCCCAGTGGGTGTTGGAAGTCATAAAACAGATACGGATCTGCTTGGGAGGGTTTTATGTGAACCTAAAAAGTCACTGCTTCCTTGACATTCAACAAGACTTTTTTACCCACTCCTCTTGTTACACTCTCCATAATAAACTGTTAAAATCCAACAGGAAGAGTAGGGCAGAGAAACAAGACTCCTGTAGCCATAGGCATTGTAGAGAAATTAATCTTTAAATTTAACATTGGAGGCATTGAAATCACAGATCCTCTCCCCTTATGTTCTGTGGTAGTAAAAACTTGGGATACACTTGGCAGCCTGTCCGTCTTCTAGTGTAAAGAAAACACCAAGTGTGTTAATCTTTGAGAATGAATTACTTCATAGTAGATGCAGCTAGGGAGGTCAGGGACGACAAGACAAATAGAGAGGGTGAATCTTCCTAATGGGGGCAGATAAAATGCTGACAGGTGTTCTAATCCATCTCCACTCTATCCAAAACAAATACCAAGTTTTCCCCTTAGTTGTACTTTAAATAACCCATAATAATTGTCCCCCAAATAAAGTGAGTCACCACCAGTAAAGCCATTATAGAGTGTGATTTGTATCAGTGGATTATCCATATCGTGCAGACTCCCAAGTAAAAATACTACAAAAACCCCTTGCATGGGCAGGTGTGGCTACCATATGATTACAATCTACATTTCATTTACAAAATATTTTAGACACATTTTTAGAACATTTTAGAAAATATTTTAAAAACACTACAAAAAAATATTAGAAAAACATATTTTACTGAGAATGTCAGAGGTATAAGGATTAACTACTGGAAAATTAGGTATAACGTTTCTAACTGGCCCATGTGCAGCTGGCCTTTACTTCTACAACAAATGCAAAAATATAAAAATTATATTGTAAAATATGTTAAATGTTTAACATTTATGATTTGACAGCAAATTATTTTTTACTTTTATTTTATGCATTCTAAAACAGAACATAGTTAGAAAAACAGTTAGGCCTCATACACATGACCGTTTTCCTCGACAGAATCCATCAAGAAACTTGGTGGCAGAGCTTTTTTTGCCAAGGAAAACGGTCGTGTGTATGCTTTTCATCGAGAAAACTGACGTGGAACTCGACGAGAAAAAAAAAGTACAAGTTCCCTTTTTCCTCGTCGGGAGTCTCAATTTCCTCATGGTGTTCCTCGTCGGGCTGGTTTTCGACGAGAAACACATTCGTGTGTATGCTTAGAAACCCGTTCATGCTCAGAATAAAGTATGAGACGGGAGTGCACCTTGGGTAAAAGTAGCGTTTGTAATGGAGATAGAACATTTGTCGCTCTGTAACAGACTGAAAAGTGCAAATCGTCTCTTACCAATCTTTTACTTAACACGCAGTAACATGAGATTAGCAAAAGCAGCCCCAAGGGTTGTGCCAGGGGAACAAACTTCGCTTGCCGTCATATGCCTTTGAGAACGAGGAGATTTGGTTTTGACTGTGTGTACGCAAAGAAAGCTTGTCAAGTTTCTCGACAAGCCTAACAAGGAACTCGTCGAGGAAAATGATGTTTCTTTTACGACGAGTAAAAATGCAAACATTATTATTTACAAATATCTCATATACATAATTTCTCCGGATTAAATAATAAATCACAATTAATTAAAACTCTAAATAGATCAACTTTGATTGTTAAAAGACTACATCAATGCCACCTGTAGCTTTTTAGAAGGCAATACAATTACCGTATCTACAATTGCATGACAACTGTGTGTTAAGTAAATGATACATAAGGTTTTTTTTTTTTTGTAAGAATTGAAATACTATATATATATATATTATTAATGTATACGCTTTTTATGTTTTTGAATTTTTTATGAAATAAAAGAAAAAAAATCCATAATTTGCACCAATACTTTTCAAAATGTGACCACTGTAAAATGTTGAATGTTAGTAACAAATTAGTGCAACTAGATGCTACCATTTGCTGTCTGTTGTTTTATAGCCCATTCGCACTATACCAGAGAGTTGCATTTTTCAGAATAAGAAAAGAGCACATTTCTGAAGGGGCACACAGACAACAATGTTTTTTTTATGTGCCCCATTTACTGTACACTTCCCCGCAGCTGTCACCTGCAGTGCAGAGCGGTGCAGAAAACTACAACACTGCTTCCGTTTTTTGCACCACTCCATGAGTGAACTATGCCAAAACACACAGAAAACACTCGCAGCAGGAGGAATCTGATGGACAGTCAGGGGTGTACAGTGTGGTGGGGAGGGGGGCAATTACAAGAACCAATTTCCCTGTGTGGTTCAGCAGTGGTATGCCAGCTTCTCATCCCCTCCCTCCAGCAGCTTGCAGCTGCTTCATGAAGAGCCATACAGGGAGATCAGTTCTTGTAATTGCCCCCTCCCCAGGGCCATTTGAAGGAATTTGGGGGCCCCAAGCAAAATAGGGGCCCCCAAGCACACACCCCCGCACGCAAAGCCTACGTTAGCGCTACACCAATTTTTTACACCCATGTTCTTACTCCCCCCAGACCCTTTGTTTTTCTATTCTCACCTCCCCTTCTTCCCTGTAGGCTGCCGCTGTAGCGTGGCCGAGCTCCTCTTCCTCCTGTCAGTCCAGTGTTCTATCATTATGGGTCCCCAGTCCCCGGGTACCGCACGGTACAGGAGATTCAGTTTCCTGTGTTCCCGGCCGGACTGAAAGGAAGTGAGCACTTAGTGTGCACTTCCTGTCAGTCCGACCGGGAACAGGAAACAAAATCTCCAGTAACACGCGCGGTACCCGGCCGGACTGACAGGACTCCAGGAGAGAGGAAGAGCATGCTCGGCCACACTACAGCCTGGGAAGGGGAAGTTGGGGGCCCCAGGCCAGCTCGGGGCCCCAAGCAATTGTTTGTTTTGCCTGTCCTGTAGCAACCAACCTGCCCCTCCCCATTATATCGATCACACTCAACTGTCCATTAGATTTCCCCTGTTGCCCGGTGTAACGGTCACCACCGATTACGACAGGGATCCTCAAACTATGGCCCTCCAGCTGTTGCGGAACTACACATCCCATGAGGCATTGTAAAATTCTGACATTCGCAGACATGACAAGGCATGATGGGAATTGTAGTTCCTGAACAACTGGAGGGCCGTAGTTTGAAGACCCATGGTTTACGACCTTCCATCCACCCACGACAAGCTTATCCGACACATAGCGACAATCCTACATACCCGATCCATTCCATTTCCCAGAATAAGACGAGACTCCGCTCTGTACTCTCTGGTTTCAAAATGAATGAACGCTTTATTGGTTTCTTAGCTTGCTTATATATCTAGTACAGCATGTTAAAGTTAATCACAGGACAATGCAATCTCCATCCCCCTATTCACACACTATGGCTAATCCTCTAGCAGACATTTCGGCACCGATACTGACAAGATCTATCACATTCCAAAATACAATCATACAATGCCTTGACCTCAATCCACATATCTAGACAGACGTACTATCTCTAAAGGGTCTTGACACCTGGGCATCAATAGGCTTTAAACCGTGTTATCAGACAATTGAAAGGTCTAGCAGCAGACCTGAATTAACACCTTTATACAATGGACAATGTAATGTCTAGGAGTAGATGCAATTAACATCTTTCAAAAGCATGTGTGCCCACATTGAATAGCCAACAACTTGTGATATCTCAAGACATCCTGCAAACATGAATTATTATTAATGTCCCATCTCATGTAATACATGAATTATGATTTTATTAGCCACCCTACGCCTACAAGGGCACAGGGTGGACTTAGACCCAGGAGTTATTAGTGTCCCTGGCACAGGAGTATCTCTCATTCTTCCAAAGTCTCTGGTTGTCACCGTTCATTCCGTTACATCTCTCCCCTTTTCGGTGGGAAACGGACACAGGAGGGAACCCCAAACGGGTTGACTCCGAAGTCCGTCAGTAGTTCCAGTCCTCCAATGCTGGTATCCATACTGTACCCCAAATAAATTGCTCCAAACTGAGCATTACTCACCCCGCCAACCTCTGCCTCTCTCAGAGAACATGCCTGCCACTTGGGAGAGGCCTGGACTGGCCCTTCTTCCTGGAGTCCTTTCAGATGTTGGAGAGAAGGCAGGGTGGCTGGGCTCAGTCCATCATGCTGTTGGGGGTCTGAGCCAACTGCCCCCCCCCTTCCTGGGGTATACCAGTGGAGACTGAAGTCCCATCCACTGGTGCTAGGTGAAAACCCCCCGGTGCTTGCAAAGCAAAGCCGACATCCTCCTGTTTCAGTGCCGCATTTTCTGGGGTTGTGTCAGCAGGGCCGGCCTTAGGTGTTCAGGCGCCCTGTGCGAGCTAATCCTGTGGAGCCCCCCCAGACCACTACACACTGACCGCTACACAATACACACTGACTGCTACACACTGACACTACAGCATTGGTGCATTTTACTATAGATTCATTAGTGGACTACAAGGCCCAGCATTTTAGTCCCACCAATGCCTCCTATAGTAAAATGCTGGGCCTTGTAGTCCACCAATGCCTCCTATAGTAAAATGCTGGGCCTTGTAGTCCACCAGGATGCCCTTTACCTTATATCGGTCCCCCCTTGATTAGATCAGGGAACCCACCCATCAGTTTCCCCTTCCCCATGAAAGACCCCCATTAGACTGCCTTACCGAGAGACGCTTTGAGCCAGAGTTTGTGGGTGGAGCTCCTCTACTGTAGTGTCGTTTTTCTTCCTTTAATTGTGTGGAGAGAGAGAGAGAGGAGGAGGTGAGGGGGTGAGAGGGGGAGAGAGAGAGGGGAAAGAGGGGGTTGGGTGAGTTGGTGGGGAATTAGAGAAAGAGTGGTGGGTGGGAGAGAGGAGGTGGAGAGGGGGGTGACACAACAGAGGAGATGGGGGGGGGTGACACAACAGAGGAGATGGGGGGTGACACAACAGAGGAGATGGGGGGGTTACACAACAGAGGAGATGGGGGGGTTACACAACAGAGGAGATGGGGGAGTTACACAACAGAGGAGATGGGGGGGGGTTACACAACAGAGGAGATGGGGGGGGGGTTACACAACAGAGGAGATGGGGGGTGACACAACAGAGGAGATGGGGGGTGACACAACAGAGGAGATGGGGGGGTGACACAACAGAGGAGATGGGGGGTGACACAACAGAGGAGGGAGGTAAGCTGACAGAGCAGATGAGCAGGACTCGCATCGTGAGGCAGGACTCCGGGAGCAAGCAGGCACGATGATCCTCGTATCCACAGTGCAGCCCCGCCCACGCCTCCACACATGACCAGCACAGCCATTCACAGACCCCCATATCTGCTTCCCGGCCCGCCTCCCACTTCGTACATGGCCTGTTTGGCCAATCACAGGGCACCAGCGCAGCGCAGAGTACGGGATCATGCGCGCCGCCCGAGACAGAAATCCGGCTGCTACAAGCCACAGGACGGTGGAATGTTTACCCGGGCAAAATACAGTAGGTGACTGGGATATTGTGTCAATCTCGCTCCCTTTCTCGGCGAGATTGAGCACTTGCGAGCCCCATCGCGAGAGCCAGCGCCGAGCTGGCTTGCCGCGATGGAGACAAAGCCGTCATAGAAGCGACGGGGATCCGACGCGGATTCCCCCCAATTCTACACGTGGGCGGAGTTTGTTATGAATCCTGAAGGAGAAATCCCCGCCGGATTTTTTAAAAAAAATCCGGCATGGGTTCCCCCCTCAGGAGCATAACGGGCCCTTAGGTCTGTTATGGGTTGTAAGGAGACCCCCCTACGCCGAAAAAACGGCGTGGGGGTCCCCCCACAATCCATAACAGACCCGTATCCAAAGCACGCCGGCCGGCCGGTCAGGAAGGGAGTGGGGGCGAGCGAGCGCCCCCCCCCCTCCTGAGCCGTACCGGGCAGCATGCCCTCAACATGGGGGGGTTAGGTGCTCTGGGGCAGGGGGCGCACTGCGGCCCCCCACCCCAGAGCACCCTGTCCCCATGTTGATGAGGACAGGGCCCCTTCCCGACAACCCTGGCCGTTGGTTGTCGGGGTATGCGGGCGGGAGGCTTATCGGAATCTGGAAGCCCCCTTTAATAAGGGGGCCCCCAGATACCGGCCCCCCACCCTAAGTGAATGAGTATGGGGTACATTGTACCCCTACCCATTCACCTGCAAATAAAAAGTGTAAACACAAATAAACCACACAGGGTATTGAAATATTTTATTAGTTGGCCGCCGGGGGGGTGTGTATAATCGCTTTTATAAAAGCGCCCCCCTCCGGCGGGCTTCTGTGGGGGGTGGGTGCCGCCGTCTGGTTCTCTTCCGCCGCCGGGGGGGGCGCTTTGATAAAAGCGCCCACCACCCGGCGGGCTTCTTTCGACATCTTCGGCGGCTGGGGGGTCTTCTCCCACTCTCCGGGGTCTTCTCCTGCTCTCCGGGGGTCTTCTCCGCTCTTCGGGGGTCTTCTCCGCTCTCCGGGGGTCTTCTTCTTCTTCAGGACTCGCCGCCGCTAGTAATTGAGCTAACACACAAAGTTAGCGGCGGCGAGTCCTGAAGAAGAAGAAGACCCCCGGAGAGCGGAGAAGACCCCCGAAGAGCGGAGAAGCCCCCTCTTCTGTGACGTCGTCGTCTTCTTCTTCCTCTTCTGTTCTCCAGATGTTGACGCGACGCTTCCTTCCGGTGTTATGCCGGGGCGCGCGGCTCGCAGCGAATTATATAGGCCTGTCTTGTGACGTCGCAGTCCCATCATGCTCCGGTAGGTACCACGTGGTAGGTAGCACGTGGTACCTACCGGAGCATGATGGGACTGCGACGTCACAAGACAGGCCTATATAATTCGCTGCGAGCCGCGCGCCCGGCATAACAGCGGAAGGAAGCGTCGCATCAATATCGGGAGAACAGAAGAGGAAGAAGAAGAAGACGACGACGTCACAGAAGAGGGGGCTCGCCGCCGCTAGTAATTGAGCTAACACACAAAGTTAGCGGCGGCGAGTCCTGAAGAAGAAGAAGACCCCCGGAGAGCGGAGAAGACCCCCGGAGAGCGGAGAAGACCCCCGGAGAGCAGGAGAAGACCCCGGAGAGTGGGAGAAGACCCCCCAGCCGCCGAAGACGTCGAAAGAAGCCCGCCGGGTGGTGGGCGCTTTTATCAAAGCGCCCACCCGGCGGCGGAAGAGAACCAGACGGCGGCACCCACCCCCCACAGAAGCCCGCCGGAGGGGGGCGCTTTTATAAAAGCGATCATACACACCCCCCCCCGGCGGCCAACTAATAAAATATTTCAATACCCTGTGTGGTTTATTTGTGTTTACACTTTTTATTTGCAGGTGAATGGGTAGGGGTACACTGTACCCCATACTCATTCACTTAGGGTGGGGGGCCGGTATCTGGGGGCCCCCTTATTAAAGGGGGCTTCCAGATTCCGATAAGCCTCCCGCCCGCATACCCCGACAACCAACGGCCAGGGTTGTCGGGAAGGGGCCCTGTCCTCATCAACATGGGGACAGGGTGCTCTGGGGTGGGGGGCCGCAGTGCGCCCCCTGTCCCAGAGCACCTAACCCCCCCATGTTGAGGGCATGCTGCCCGGTACGGCTCAGGAGGGGGGGGGGCGCTCGCTCGCCCCCACTCCCTTCCTGACCGGCCGGCCGGCGTGCTTTGGATACGGGTCTGTTATGGATTGTGGGGGGACCCCCACGCCGTTTTTTCGGCGTAGGGGGTCTCCTTACAACCCATAACAGACCTAAGGGCCCGTTATGCTCCTGAGGGGGGAACCCATGCCGGATTTTTTTTTTTAAATCCGGCGGGGATTTCTCCTTCAGGATTCATAACAAACTCCGCCCACGTGTAGAATTGGCGGGAATCCGCGTCGGATCCCCGTCGCTTCTATGACGCACTCGCTGGAATGTGCTTTTACTATTCCAGCGAGTGCGAGATATCGGCAGCCTGTCGCCGAGATTCAGCGCGATGCTGTCGTGCTAAAAACACATTCTCGGCGGCAGGCACTGTAGGTGGCAAGTGGCAACCCTATGCACGGCGCCCCTGTTCCCATGGAGCCTTGTGCGGGCGCGCAGCCCGCACAACGCAAAGGCCGGCCCTGTGTGTCAGTGGAGACTGAAGTCCCATCCACTACCCCAGGAACCCCCTCTTCCGTTAGTGGAGAGCAGAGGCCCGGGGCACTCTGCTCTGTTGCCAGCTCTTCTGCTGGGTTGCTGTGAGTGGAGAACAACAGTCCCATCCACTACCACAGGGACCCCCTCTTCCGTTAGTGGAGAGCAGAGGTCCGTGACCCTCTGTTCTGTTGCCAGCTCTTCCGCTGGGTTGCTGCGAGTGGAGACCACAGTCCCATCCACTACCACAGGGACTCCCTCTCCTGCTAGTTGGGAGCAGAGGCCTGGGGCACTCTGCTCTGTTGCCAGCTCTTCCACTGTGGGTAAAAGCTTTACCACCTCAGCTTGTTGCTGGAGAGAGGGGCCAACCGTCCCGGCTCCCTGGAACTCCACACCATCCGCTTCGGCTTTAGGGATGGCAATCTCCATATTTTCCACTGCCGATTCATCAGCCTGGATTTCATAGTTGTCATCTGAACTTTCCCCATAGTCCCAGGCAACAGGAGCCCCACCCTGCTGCTGAGCAGAGTCCAGCAACTGTCTGTAGGCGACCTCCAGCTCCTAATTCCGAATGGCCAGAAATTCCAAATCTTCCTGTAACCAGTGGCCTCCCGAGATATTAAATTTTTCCTCTCTGTGCTCCATTATGTCCTCCAAACGCCACTCCCGATCATCCCCGAAGTCTGGGTCACTGGACATCCTCCAATCAACAATCCCAGGCCATCAAAGACATAGCCTTCCATGGGGCTGTCATCCGCTGACCACGGGCACTCTTGGGCTACATACCACCGGAGGGCTCTGTAGCTCTCGTCCAGCTGCATCTCTGCCCGGATCAGCCTGCTTAACTCAGCTGTCCACTCCTGCTTTGGTTATTCCCCCAACAACAGCATTCGTACGTCATACTGCGGCCAGTACCTTGCATAGATGGAGGGCAGGACCTTTCCTTGGTTTTGCTGCTCCAGAGCTAGCGCTTCCTTCCAGAGTTGGCACCGAATCACATCCGACCATCTGTGCTGTATCCGCATCTCTTGTAACCTCCTTTGGAATTCCTCTTCCATGGAGACTGGTATCTGCACCTCTCCTCTCTCTTCAGTTGGTGCTGCTGTGACTTCAGCTGCTGCACACTTCTTCGCTGTCGCAAGGTGGCTTCTACACCCGCTTTAACCCAGTCTATGATCTCCGGTGGAGGATTAGGACCATATTGTGCCAGTCCACATTTAACAGCCCGATCAAAAAAATCTTCCTTGGGTGTCCTGTCTGTTACGCTGGGCCTCTTAGCTCTATCCATTTCGACAAGTTCTGCGATAATGTCCCTTTTCTTACGGTTGCTGGCCGGTCTGCCCCGACTCTCCAGTAAGTCCTTGAGGGAAGAGAGCTTCATCCGTTCATACTGTGTCTCCATTGTCCTGTGCCCTTGTTGCCGCCCTTCTGAAGATGGAATCATCCCACCGCTGCCACCAATGTAACGGTCACCACCGTTTACGACCTTCCATCCACCCATGACAAGCTTATCCGACACACTGCGACAATCCTACATACCCAATCCATTCCATTTCCCAGAATAAGACGAGACTCCGCTCTGTACTCTCTGGTTTCAAAATGAATGAACGCTGTATTGGTTTCTTAGCTTGCTTATGTATCTAGTACAGCATGTTAAAGTTAATCACAGGACAATGCAATCTCCACCCCCCTATTCACACACTATGGCTAATTCTCTAGCAGACATTTCGGCACCGATACTGACGAGATCTATCACATTCCAAAATACAATCATACAATGCCTTGACCTCAATCCACATATCTAGACAGACATACTGTCTCTAAAGGGTCTTGACACCTGGGCATCAATAGGCTTTAAACCGTGTTATCAGACAATTGAAAGGTCTAGCAGCAGACCTGAATTAACACCTTTATACAATGGACAATGTAATGTCTAGGTGTAGATGCAATTAACACCTTTCAAAAGCATGTGTGCCCACATTGAATAGCCAACAACTTGTGATATCTCAAGACATCCTGCAAACATGAATTATTATTAATGTCCCATCTCATGTAATACATGAATTATGATTTTATTAGCCACCCTACGCCTACAAGGGCACAGGGTGGACTTAGACCCAGGAGTTATTAGTGTCCCTGGCACAGGAGTATCTCTCATCCTTCCAAAGTCTCTGGTTGTCACGGTTCATTCCGTTACACCCGGGTCCCCCCTGGTGTGCTCCCCTGCCCCCCATCACCCTGATTCCCTCCACTCCCACCAGCTGCTGAGGGGATGCTTTCAGGGTGGAGAGCAGGGAAGGAGCCAGTAAATGTCATTTTATTTTTTCTGAATGAACACATTGAGTGGTCGGTACTGATCATTCACTGTGTTCATTCATAACTGACTAATAGTAATAGTAAACTGTCCTGTAAAAAATAAAATAATAAAAATAAAAAAAATCTACTGACTTTGTCCACTGCCCCCAAAAAAAGCATTGTGAATAAATATTTTATTTTTTTGCATCAAATAACAATTAAAAAATGTAAGCAAAAAAAATGTAAGGGCACATGTGTTCTCTTGCGCATAAAGTGTGAATGAGCGTTTGTTTGTGTGGCTGGAGCCACCTGTCACTCTATGTCAGGGGTGTCCAAACTTTTTTCAAAGAGGGCCAGATTTGATGAAGTGAACATGCGTCAAAGGGGCGACTATTTTGCCTGACATTCTTTGAACCATTAAAATTCGGTCTAAGTGTGTTCATCTGAGCACTTATACACTGAGCTTGGGTGTGTTATTCGGATATACTGTATATATTTCTTGTGTGGCCCCAACGAATCCCAGAGCGCTGCTCAGGACTAAGGATGAGCTTGGGTGTGTTATTTGGATATACCGTATTTATCGGCGTATAACACGCACGGGCTTAGCATTGCCCTGAATGCAGCCTTACCATTGCCCTGAATGCAGCCTCACCATTGCCCTGAATGCAGCCTCACCATTGCAACCAATGCAGCCTTACCATTGCAACCAATGCAGCCTTACCATTGCAACCAATGCAGCCTGATCGATGCCCATCTGCAGCCTCGGAGGGCAGAGGGAGGGGGGTGGGACAAGTGCCGACAAATTACAAACAGGAGAATCTCTTGTTTACTCTGTGGCCTCTTTAATACAAAGTCCCGCTTCCTATGATAGACAGAACAGTAGTTCAATGGCATCCCAGGAGACAGGACTTCCAATACAGACGCTGCTGAGAAAACAGGAGATTCTCTTCATGTAATCTTCATGTAATCTGACGGCGCTCGTCCCGGTCCTGCCCCCTCTCTGTCCCCTCCAAGGCACCACCCATAAATATGGTGTATATCTTTTGTGGCCCTGGGGCATATAACCACAGGTAAGCAAAGAGGATTGCATGTGATTTTTTACCTGCATTTTTTATTCACACAAATGTGAACCAGCCCTCAACCTCAACCTTGTATTCTGCAATATGAAGCATTATGGGGAATGAAATGTAAGCTCTCATTAAGCTGCTTGCATGTAATAACCCTCTTATTTACAAGTGATCATTAACATTTTCAAGATTCACAATTCAAGTTTAAATAATAATAGTTTAAAATCTTAAATACCATCCATTAGTTGGTGCCATCACACCAGAAATTCTGATAGTGATTCTATCTTAATAGCAAATCATTACCATCAATTTCTGAAGTGCCCAATTCATTGCTTTTAATGCAACATTACCCTCTATTAACATCACATTATACGGTTGCACAGAATATAGTGTTTCAAAGATTAATATGTCATTAAATGAAATAATGGAGCTTAATAAATCTATGCTTGAAGATGGACAATTATCTCACTGGTCTAATAAGATATCATGTACCTGGTATATGTAAATTTTCTTAATAATGTTAAGGTTTTTATTGTTACCCCCATGTTTGTTATCACTCCTTGTCCCCAGGGGAGATCTAGCTCTATACATAGCAACTATAAACCAGAATACAGAGATGGTTAATGAGTTGACTGAAAGGAAGGCAGACATATACACCATGTTCCAAATTATTATGCCAATGATTTTTTTCTCATACCTAAATAATTGATGTAAACAACAGTCAGCATAATAATTAACTATTACGACTACAATTCAAATTTTATTGACCAAACCTCCTAATGATAACAGTTTTCAAAATAAAAAACTTACAATGCACTGTTCCAAATTATTACACACAGTAAGTTTCAAAACTATTCCAAATTATTACACACAGTAAGCTTCAAAACACTTTATAGGTTGCATAGAACTGAAAATTGTCATCTGTTGTGTTTGCAGCATATTTACTGAAATTGAAAGCTAATTCAATCAAACTTTTTAAACATTTTAACAGGTTACGTTACATTTTAACATAGGACCCCTTATTTGATAGCAGCTTCAAAAGTCTTGCATCCATTGAACTTGTGAGTTTTTGGACAGTTTCTGCTTGAATTTGTTTGCAAGATGTCAGACCGAGTCCTTTTTTCTTGTTGTTTGGGCTACCCTCCTTTTCGCCAACTGCAACAAGCGCTAAATTTCTTAATTGGCAGTGACTGAGCTCTTTTGATTCATACCCTTAAGCCCCATACACACTATGGGCCGGATTCAGAAAGACCGGCGTAACTTTGTGCGGGCGTAGCGTATCTTGTTTACGCTACGCCGCCGCAACTTAGAGAGGCAAGTGCTTTATTCACAAAGCACTTGTATCCTAAGTTACGGCGGCATAGCGTAAGTGTTCCGGCGTAAGTGCGCGTAATTCAAATTAGGCAGGTAGGGGGCATGTTGTATTAAAATTATCCGTGACCCCACGTAAATGACGTGCATAACGAACTGCGCATGTGCCGGCCGTGGACATATCCCAGTCCACATGCACAAAATTACGCTGCAAATACTCATTGGTTTTGACGTGAACGTAACTTACGTAAAGCCCTATTCACGAACGCTTTACGCAAACGATGGAAAATTTGACGCTGTCCTGACGTCCATACTTGACATTGGCTACGCCTCCTATAGCAGGGGTAACTTTACGGTGTAAAAAGCCTTAAGCAAACGACGTAAAAAAATGCGCCGGGCGCACGTACGTTTCTGAATCGGCGTATCTAGCTCATTACCATATTCAACGCGTAAATCGCCGGAAGCGCCACCTAGCGGCCAGCGTAAATATGCAACTTAGTTACGACGGCGTAAGAGACTTACGCCGCTCGTATCTTAGCAAAATTACGGCGTATCTTGCTTTCTGAATACAGAAAAAAGATACGCCAGCGCATCCTAGAACTTACACAGTGTATCAACAATACGCCGACGTAAGTTCTTTCTAAATCCGGCCCTATCAGTTTTCCTGCAGGTTTTTCTCTTCAGGTTTACCAAAACCATGTAGTGCAAGGGACTGCCAGATTGCATACAAATTGAAACTCTTAGGCCCCGTACACACCATTAAATAAATCTGTTCAAATCGGTCTGACAGACCGATTTGATCAGATTTGTCTGCTGGGCTGTTTTGGTTTGATCGCTGTACACACGATCAATTCAAAATCCCCACCGGCAGACAGCGCGGTGACATGGCGATGACGTTGACGCCGCCACGTCACCGCACCAGGAAGTAAAACACTTCCGCGCATGCGTCAAATCCATTCGACGCATGTGCAGGCAGATATGTCTGCTGGTTAGCGTACTAACCAGCAGACATATAACCAGCATGCTTTAAAATCTGTCTACTGGAAAAATCTGTCTGTCCGCCCGTACACACGTTCGAATCTGTCTGCTGAAACTGTCAGACAGTTTCCAGCAGATAGATTCGATCGTGTGTACGCGGCCTTAAGGTTTGACCTCATATTAGATGGTTTTGGTAAATCTGAAGAGAAAAACCTGCAGGAAAACTGATAGTGTGTATGGGGCTTTAGTGGTCAGACTCTTGTTCTACTCTCCAGGTTACTCCCCTCCTGTCATAGCTCATTACGTGCATGGTTAGAGTATACACAGGGAGAACATTATTTGAATACATGGTCCTTAATAGACTTTCTGACACAACCTTATACAGATTTCAAATCTCTGCTATTTCAATCTTCCAGGCTGGACCACACCATTTTTCAGATATACCAGATCTTTGTTTCTTTCAAAATTGGACTTGCAAGTATCGACAGTTGATATAGATTGGGACAAAATACTGGCAGTTTCATACAATCTATTTATATACTCTCATGCACATGAAAGTACTTATTGGATCTTACCTATGTGGTACCGTTACCCTACACTTCTGCAAAAAAATTCTGCCACCATGACCCATATTTGAGGTACCTGTCTGAAAATTCTCCCATTCTGGTCTAAAATTTGAAACCTAATTCACAAACTGGTTAGAGATAAAGGCCCAGATTCAGATAGAATCGCGTAAGTTTCGGCGGGCGTAGCATATCTCGGATACACCAAGCCGCCGTAACTTTGAGCGGCAAGTCCCGTATTCAGAAAGAACTTGCATTCTAAGTTACGGCGGCGTAGTGTAACTGAGTGTAAATGGGCCAGTGTAAGCCCACGTAATTTAAAGTAGGCTTGGAGTGGGTGTGTTGTATGTAAATGAATGGCGACCCCACGCAATTGACGCTCCTTACGAACGGCGCATGCACCGCCCGTGGACGTATCCCAGTGCGCATGCTCTGAATCACGTCACAAATACTCAATGCTTTCAACGTGAACGTAACTTACGCACGGCCCTAATCGCGTACGACAAACAACGTAAACTACGGAAAATTCGACGATGTCCCGACGTCCATACTTAACATTGGCTACGCCTCATATAGCAGGGGTAACTTTACGCCGAAAAAAGCCTTACGTAAACAACGTAAATCAAGGCGCCGGGAGCACGTACGTTTCTGAATCGGCGTATCTAGCTCATTTGCATATTCTACGCGTAAATCTACGGAAGCGTCCCTAGCGGCCAGCGTAAATATGCAACTAAGATACGACAGTTTAAGACACTGACGCCGGTCGTATCTTAGACAAATTCTGGCGTTTCGGATTCTTTGAATCAGGTGCCAAGATACGACGCCTCACACTCAGAGTTATGACGGCGTATCTGGAGATACGCGGTCGTAACTCCTTTCTGAATCTGGCCCAAAATCTCTAATGAACCTCAGATTACGGTATTGTCTATGTTGCCAGGATCTTATAGGCAATTTTAAAGAAACGTATTTAGGCACTTTATCACAGCAGCCTGTTCTGTGATAGCCAGGTGTTGGCGATAGGCTGAGGCTCCATCAAAGGCTGAATAGGCTTGCGAAATGGACAAGATTCATTATGTGGAACATTTGATCGCATGAGATGAGGACAAATCTGAATAATACAAACTTATGTGGACAGTATGATATTTTTGTGACTTTAAGCCTCAGTTCACATTTTGGCCGCATCTATCGCACAGCAGTGGTCCGGTGCGTGCTGGTTCACCATTTCAGGTCCGATTTCAGTCCGAATTTAGTGCTGAATTCAGACCTGAAACGCACCAAAAAAGTACACGTTTTTCTTGCTAACCGCACCGCACCGGACCGGACCTCAATCGGCTCCATAGAGAGCCAGTCACATTCTCCTGCTATTCTCCTGCTATGCGAATTGGATGCGGAGAAACGTGCATTCAATATGCATAGGTGTGAACCTGGGTGCTTCTGGGCACCTTCCAATTTCATTACCCCTCGCCCCTTTTTTTACATTCTTTCTCTATCTCCCTCTACCCTTTTTCTCTTCCTTTTTTTTACTACTTCTGCTATTTTTTGTATAACTTATTTGATAATTTTACTGCGTTGGCTGCTAACTTGGATATCATACCCCTAGTTGCTGTTTGGTATCCCAAATTATGCCTACCTTTCCTTTTACATCTGCTGTTTCTTCAATATAGTCCACTGGCTTTTGATGTACTGAAGGTTTTGATCCTATACTTGCTATCTGTTTCTTGTAACCATTGTTTTACTCATATTTTGTTTTGTTTTACATTGTATTTCAATTATCATATCTAGGTTGTACAAGTTTGGATGCATTTGTTCAGGCAAAATGTGTATTTGTACAGCAAGTCTGTATTATCTGCAAATACTAAATAAAATGTATTAAACATAAAAGATTACAGCTAACTTTAACAGTGAAAATAGATGTGCTGACAAAAATGAAAAGAAACCCATATGAAAAAAACTCTGAAAATCCTATTCGTCTGGTTGTTATGCTGACCCTCTTCCTTCAAAACTCTGAGTTACTGGCCCAGAATAAGTATGTTGATAAAGACGATTGACATTTCTGTGCCTTGCATACTTTTTCCAGGTCACTAACTCAAAGTATTAAGACCAATAGGTCAGAATAACAAGCTTAAAACTTCAGAACGAGGTCACCAATAGCAGCCCTAGATTTCTATCATGACAGATTTATTCTAAAAACTGTTTAAACTCTGATTATGTGAATACAAATGTGTGTATATAAATAATAATCCTGTACAATAATGTATCTGTGTTTTTATTTCAGGAGAATATGTAATTGCATTTGCTGCTTGTTTGGGTAATAAATAAATGATGGGGTTAGAAGCTGATTGGTTAACATGCACAGCTGCACCAGATTCTGTGTGCACCAGTTTTAGTAAATCCCCCATATAGTGTTACAATAGAAAAACTCTACAATACATTTGTAGAGACCACATTCCCTAGAAGTTCTCCAAAAACTCTGATAAGTGATCATTTATGTCAAGGACAAAAGTTTGTATTTAGCATTGTCTGTAAACGTAATGACCCAAATTTACTAAAAGAATAGAGCTTATTAACTTTCCAAGAGAATGTGCATGTAAGTGAATGAGGTCAAACAAGAATTGACTTTGCATAAAATATCCAATCATATGCAAGGAAACTTTTTTTTTTTAAATGCGACTTTGAGCATCTACTGGGATAATTTTTTTACCCAATGCCCATAGAATTATGGGCCCAGATTCACAGAGCGATTACGCCTGCGCAACAGGAGATGCGCGTGCGTAAGTCGAAATGTGCGCGTGCGTTTCGTTGCGCGGCATCCCTAGAACGAGATACGCAAAAAATCGACTTTTTTTTGTCCCGCGTAATTTCGTTAGACTGGCGCATCCGTCCGCGCAAAAGTGCGGTAGACACACCATTGATTTGCTAGTCAAATATGCTAATGAGGGACTTATGGGGATCCACAAAACAACGTTGGGGCAGCGCAGGCGACGCAGTGTGCGCAACAGCAAATTGTCCTGTCTAAAATTAGAGCTTATAAAAGCTGGTCTAAAAAAAGAAAAAAAGTCTACTTGTTAGATAAAGCAACACTGTTAGTGAGCAGCTCAGCAGTCACACGTGTTGCACAACAATCTGTATGCCAACATGCCAGGGGCATCGTCGCACATAGCTATACTACTGACTTTAGATGAACAAAGAAGGATGAGGGCACGGAGGATGGCACGGGAGAGGATATACCGTACCCGCATAGACCTGTTTGGCATGAGTGATTCTGAGGTGTTTCGCATCTTCAGATTCACCCCTCATGCCATCCTGTAATTAACCACAACCCTGCAGGAGGACATCACCAGCCCAACACACCGCTCACATGCAGTGCAGCCACTGGTCAAGGTCATGGCAATACTCCATTTCCTTGCCAGTGGCTCTTTTCAGCGTACAAGTGGAGTGGTGGCTGGGATGTCACAATCCTCCATGAGCAGATGTGTGCACCAGGTTGTCCCTGCAATTCTCAGACGCATGGCCAACCAAATCATCAAACCCACCACTGAGGACCTGCGACTGAAGGCAATGACAGATTTCTACAGAATTGCCAGATTCCCACGCACTGTGGGGGCCATTGATTGCACACATGTGGCACTACAGCCCCCCCAGGAGACAGAGCACATGTACCGCAATCGGAAGCATTGGCATTCCATCAATGTACAGGTGATAGTCGATGCCCAAGGCCTCATATGGCACGTCCGTGCCAAACACCCAGGGTCCAGCCATGACAGCTACATATACAATCAATGCCACATCCGAATGGAATTTGATCAGAACGTGTATGGGGACACCTGGCTGGTTGGTGAGTGACATGGGTAGCAGGCATGACTATCCCCTCCCATGATGCACATCACAAGGGCCACATGCATGACTAACATCCTCCTGTCTTTTCCCTTACAGGTGACTCTGCATATCCACTGGGACCCCATCTCATGACTCCTATCCGGAACCCCCAAACCCCAGGAGAGGAAAGATACAATCAAGCACATGCCCAAACACGAGCAGTGGTGGAGCGCACCTTTGGCCTCCTAAAGTCACGTTTCCGATGCCTGGATAAGTCTGGGGGTACCCTCTTGTATTCCCCAAACTTCGTGTGCCAGATCATCGGTGCATGTTGCATGCTGCACAACTTCGCAGAAAGAAAGGGCCTGCAGATTGACCTACGTGATGACCTGACCCCTGAACCAGACAATCCCCCCCTAACCGAGGCTACCCCGTCTTCTGAGGGAAGAGCAGCCAGGAGACAGCTCACATTGGGCATCTTTGCACGTTAAACATACACATTAATCATGGCACAATGAGAATGCATGCATGCACACCACTGTGGTCCCTAGCACACACACCCCACATCCACATCAAATTGGATTGGCACCAGTCCACCATGCAGGACTTGTGAGCAGCAACGCCACGCCAAGGCTCCAATTATGTCACTGAACATTCATACACCATTCACACAGACCTGGGGATCACTTCTTCCTGGTCCTGGGGAACCCTTCTCCACCAAAATAGAGGGTGACACCCCTTTTCCGGCAGGAATGTCACCCCCACATTCACACAGCATTCACAACCCAAAAAGAAAAAAAAAAAATGACCTGCAAAAGCAAAAAATTTCCAGCAAAAAAAAAAAAAAAATAGAAAACAAAATAAAAAAAATAAAAAATGGGGGAAAACAAATTAGTGCCCTCTGCGTGAGCCACGCCTGGGGCGCCCCCGGCCACGGCCCCGGCTTCTCAGGGGAGACTCATGGGGGAGGGGTAAAACCGGGGAAGGAGGAGCAGCCCCTGATCTCTGCAGACCTGGCGGCCTGCCCTCCAAGGCCAAGGCTATTCTGTCCAGGGCAGCACCAAGTGTTGCCGTGTTGGCCTGGATAGCCAGGGTAAGGGCCCTACCTAAACTTGACGCACAAGTCGCTGTTACAACAAGAGAAATTGCTGCACCACTTTAAGAAAAGTGGTGCAGCAGTTTTATTGAATTCCTCCTGTGTTAGTGTAGTTGTTGTTGTTGTATGGAAAATCACAGACCGGCAGTCACCTAGTTGTTGCAAAATGCACTTGATTTGGGCACTTAATTTGTAACTATAACGTTGTTTTCACAGCTCTCCTAACAAAGGAAAAACTGAAGGTGCAAAGGAAATAAAATATTTAATTTACAAATGTACTATGCAGGATCGTTTTCATTTTGCTCTGTACAAATAGCATTAATTAAATCATTCACTCGCACTAATTGCTTCCCCAGGTGGAAACAGCTTCCCTCTTTCATTCAGTTCCAGGTCAATCTGTATAGAAATCTAAAGACTTTCTGTTCTTTTTATGTATAATTTGAAAAGTCTCTTACAATACAAGTTTTTCCAATAACTAGATTGCACATTCTTTAAAATTGCATTACTGTAATAATGAATAACTATGTCCTTCACAGATGTTTAATTATTTAATGGAAAAGACAAAAAATGTATGCTGGTCTTTTGGCCGCCTCAAGTCCACACCTTATGAATTACCACAAATCCACTGGTGTAATGACAAATTGTCAGTCATTGATACTATATGTACCTGCAACAAGAATGCTGTACTTGAACAAAGAAAGTCAGTTTTTGATTTTGTTTAATTGCAAAAAAAATAATAACCTCTGAAATTGGAAAAGATAATTAACGCCATCTGGAGTGCTACAGAGATAATGACTGTAGTCTAATTACAAACATTGTATAGTTTGCAGTTAATAGTCTTGGTATAGAAAGTTTTATGTGAAATTAAAAAAAAATCTGTTCTAAGTTGAATGTGTGTTCCGGCATGATTCACCATATCTACTGCTGTAAAAATAGAAATGTGAATATGTTTATATTGTATAAACGTTTAAAAAAATAATACAATTTATGAAGATTAGAATGTAAGATTTACAAATCGACGGGGGATGGCGTGCACGTAAGGACGTGACGCGCCGCGAGGAGGGTGGGGCGGCGAGACGCATGTGAGACGCGGCTGAGCTGGAGGAGCTGGGACGGGACGTTGCATCCCCAGGAAACGGGTCTGGCATTCAGAGACACCGCAGAGGACCCATCGCAGCTTCTTCGGAGAACCACCGCAAACGGACCGGGAACCACCCGTCACGAACGCAGCATGAGCTGAGGTTGCCGCGCTGCGCGCTCCCATAACAGGACAGGTCACCACCAGCCCCCTTCCCCCATCAAGGGTGACTTCCCCGGGAAATTCTCCAGAGGGTAGTCAACACGGAAAACACTAAATCCCTGAAACAGCTGACCCTCCTCTGCAACAAGCAGGTAGTATGAGCAACGGATCCTGAAGGTAAACTAAAATGTCTAACTCTCAAAAGCCTCAACTGTCATCTGGAAAAATCGGACTATTTTTTTTCTTGTCATGAAATGGAATAAGGTGAATGAAGTACACAGGAAGAGAGGAGACATAGAGAGTAATGTATGGCATTTTAAATGTAATTTAAGGTCTGGTATTAACAATGGAAAAATCAGGTCTACTGCAATGAATGAGGGATTAAGGAGGATTTCTCTGAGGATGGTATGATGATCACAAAATTGTTAAGCTGAGTTCCTCCACATGATGGTATAAACACTGAACGCATGAATGCAATATAGTAAAAATATTAATGAAAATTTCCCTTCACAACGGTGGACTGCATTGAAACAGCGGAGGGCAGGAACAGGCGATCTCCACCTGAGATTAGCAGACTGTAAATGACCCTGAAGGCAAACTTTCATTGAATTCGTTCAATCTGAAACCTGAGTTAGAATGGGTGCTGTATCTTCCGGCTGAACGAGCTGTAATAGAATAAATGCTAAGGGGTCTCAGAGAGAAAATATATAGTTATATAGTACCTGCGGGCTTTGTCCGGACATAAGCCCTAAAACATTAGGACAAAACAACACCTGGCCTCGGTACACTAAATAAATTGCCAGAAGGTGTGTAAGTGATCGGTCGCTTACCTTAGGACTACACACAATTAAATCAAATTAATATCAGCGGGGAGAGGATGCTCCAGCGGGGGGTGCCCCAGAGGCACAAGTATTTTGTTTGTTTTTTTTCTCTCCTCCCTTTTTTTTTTTCTTTCCGTTTTTTGCTGACGGTCTCCCTCTGCCCACTACTGGCGTGACTTTTCTCCTTTGAAGTGTTTATTTGACAAAAAATCCTATAAAATCCTAAAAAGGCCTTAGACATAAAAGAGAATAGAAGGAGCCCCATAAAGAGTTTACCAACAGTACCTCTATACCCGGTCAAGGCCCCCCTATAGGAGAGATAGGAGCCCCTCCCCCGGGAAGGATAAGAACTTACCTCAGGGGATAAGGGGGAACTCCGGAAACCACAAGAAGATAACCGGAACCCATAAAAGTAATACCAACGGCACTAATAAAGGGGAAAACCCAGAGCCAGAGGTAGTAAGGAAGTAAACAAGTTGGCAACCTGGGGAAAAGAATCAGAAAAGCGAAGAATAATATGTCCAGAATGTCAAGTAGATCAACAAAGGGAGCAACTCCAAAGACATCTGGAACTGCTGCAACATCAAGCACAATCCAACAATACATGTATAAAGCAACAAGCTCCAGAAATACAGGATCTCCAAAATCCTCACAAGGGAAAACGGAGAAAAAAATGGATGAAAAAAAACTGCATAAACCAGCCCAGGGGGATACATCCGGGGACTTATTAGAGGACTCAAGAGTGGAAGAGATCAGAGAGGGATGGAGAGATGAGCAGAAGGGAAGAAGATAGACCCGAAGATCAAATTCCAACCAAGGGCGATATGGAAAAGATGCTGATGCGACTTGAAAACGCTATTAAAGGAGAGATACACAGCTTAAAGACGGATTTGGGCCATCTCCTTTCAAGGGTCGAGACGTTAGAGGAACAACTAGAGAAACAAAAACAAGAGTCGATCGAGTTAAAGGAACAAAACGACCAGCTTCACCTCCAACAGCGAAACATACTCTACAAACTGGAAGATCAGGAAAATAGATCCAGAAGACAGAACTTGAGAGTTAGAGCTGTCCCAGAAGGAAAAGGGGAAGACTTGAGGAACATAATCGGGACAATTCTAAAACCAATATTAGGCAAAACCGCCGAAGACCCGATTGGAATTGAGAGAGCCCACCGTGTGGGAAGATCAAATAGAAGTGATACAGAACGGCCCCGAGATGTTGTGGTTAGATTTCATTCTTTGGAAGAGAAAGACCAAATATGGAAGAATCTGAGGGGACTCCCCCCCCTCATATACGAAGGGTCTCCCCTGCAGATTTACGCAGACCTGGCTCCTGAGACGTTGGCTAGGAGACGATTACTAAAACCTCTCCTAGAACAACTAGTGACTAAGAAAATTAAATATAACTGGAGATTTCCAGCGTGTTTGGTGGGCTCCAAAGAAGGGAAATCAGCACTATTACGATTCCCTGAAGATTTGAACGAATTCTGCAAAAGATTAGACCTACAGATACCAGATCTACCTGGATGGAGTGAATAGGGGGAGACGGCAGATGGGAAATTAAATTTCTCTGTGGTTGTACACTTCCCTTTTTCCCTTTGGGGGGGAGGGGGGGGGGGGCTATAACAACATGGTGGTCCCATTACTCCAGAGAAACTCAGTGCCCGTCACCTTTTTTTTTTGTTCTCCCCTTCTAAGCCAGAAGGGGATCGTGAAAATATGCCCCACCCCAGAGGGAAACTAGACCAGGGGTTAGAATTGGTTTAGAGGCCTATGTCTGGCCAGGGGGGAAGGATTAGGGAGGGGGAGGGAGGGGGGGGGGAAAGGGAGAGGGGGGAGGGAGGGGAAGAGGGAGGGGGGGGGAGAGGGGGGGGAAGAGGGAAGGGAAGGGGATGGAGGGGAGGGAGATACACCACACCAAAAAGACTGATAGAGGAAGTATATGAATCTAGGTCGAGGTTAAAACTTGAAACAAAGAGGAGGATCCCCAACATCAGATAATGCCGACAATAAAATGCGTATCATATAACGTAAAAGGTCTAAATAGCCCCACAAAGAGACACAAAGTTTTAAAAGAATTGAAAAAAATGAAAACCGATGTAGCTTATTTACAGGAGACTCATCTTACCACAGACTCAAACGTAAAATTAAACTCAATGGACTTCCCTATATGGTACTATGGGGACACTGTTTCAAAACGCGCGAGGGGAGTAGCTATTGGGTTCGCCAAAGGAGTGAGATTCCGGTTAATCGATAGACTGACAGACCCTGAGGGGAGATACCTTATATTAAAAGGGAAATTAGAAGAGACAGAATGCACCTTAGTAAATATCTACTCACCTAATAACCAACAGATAAAATTCTTAATCGACATTTTAGGAAAGATAAGGGACTTTAAAAAAGGTAGGATTATACTGGGAGGTGATTTCAACTTTTGCATGGACCCAAAGGTGGACAAGACTACCCAGGTAACAGGGACCAACATAAAACAATTAAGAAAACTAAAAAACAATCTGCATAGTAGCCAATTAGTAGACGCCTGGCGCGTGCTAAACCCGGCGACTCGAGATTATACCTTCTACTCCCCTGTTCACGGGTGCTATTACCGGATCGACCATATTCTTGTGGACCACTACCTATTAGAGGAGGTGGTGAATGCAACAATAGAGCCCATGACTATATCAGACCATGCCCCAATTAGTGTGTCCTTTAATATTACAGGTAACCCTAGGCCCCCCCCAAATTTGGAGGCTCAATGAGGAACTATTAAAAGATGCAAATAGCCTAACCAGGGTTCAAAAGGAGTTAGAAGAATACTTCAAAATAAATGATACTAGTGACATATCTAAAGCCACATTATGGGATGCCCACAAGGCCTTAATCCGAGGAACGTTAATATCAGAGGGAGCAAGAAAGCAAAGAGAGAACCGGCTCCAAAAGGAGAAAATAATTGAGGAATTAGTTAAGCTAGAACAAAAACACAAAAGAGGGGCTCAGCAGCAAGAGTTATATCAAGAATTGGTTAATAAACGTAACCAACTTAAAAACCTTTTATTTCAGGAAACTAAAAGAGATCTACAGATAATCGCAAAAGAAAGATACATGGAAGGCAATAAATCCGGTAAACACCTGGCTAAGTTGGTTCAGAAAAAGAAAGGAAGAAACTATATAGGAAAAATCAAAAACGAACAAGGGGAGGAGGTGTATAAAACAAAAGATATAGCCGAAACTTTCCGAGTTTATTATGAAAATGTATATGCAGTCAAGCAGAAAAATTGGGAAAAAGGGGAGAAAAGAACCAAAACATCAGTATTTCTGCAGGGGGCGGGACTACCATCAGTAAAACCCATAGATGCATTAACGTTGGATAGGCCGATCACGGAAAACGAAGTACAATTAGCTTTATCAGGTACAGCATCAGGGAAAAGTCCTGGACCTGATGGTTTTACCGTACTTTATTACAAAAAATGTAAGGACATTCTCATACCTCGACTTAGTCAATATTTTAATGGTCTCGGAAAGGATTACAGCATGAGTAGAGAAGCTGCCGAGGCAACAATAACAGTTATTCCCAAGGAAGGCAAGGACACCAGGATGTGTTCGAGCTACCGGCCAATATCTCTGTTAAATACAGATGTAAAACTGTTTGCAAAGATATTGGCCGAGAGAATAAAACGAGAGATGGCGGGGTTAATACACCCCGACCAGACAGGTTTTATTCAGGGCCGAGAGGGAAGAGACAACGGGGTAGGGACCCTCCTCCTGATTCAGGAAATGAGGAGAAGCGGAGTCCCCAGTCTACTCCTGTCGATTGACGCCGAGAAAGCGTTCGATAGGGTAGACTGGGGATTCATGTTACAAACCTTGGAAACTATGGGATTTGGAAGTAGGATGATGGGGTGGATTGGAACCCTATATAAAGCCCCAACGGCTAGGATTAAAATAAATGGAGGCCTCTCCCAATACTTCTCAATGGAAAATGGTACGAAACAGGGGTGCCCACTTTCACCATTATTATTTGTGCTGTCCCTTGAACCTTTCCTAGCTAGAATACGAAAATGCCCTGAAGTAAATGGAATTAAGGTGGGAAAAGAAGAGCATAAGTTGGCGGCATTTGCAGACGACGTGCTCTTTTACTTGACCAATCCTAAAACTTCTATCCCAGAACTATTAAACGTCTGTCGTAAATATGGGGAAATCTCAAATTTTAAATTAAACATTACTAAAACGGAAATATTAAACGCCAGCACTCCCAGGAAAGAAATGCTAAACCTCAGAATAGAACACAAATTCCCATGGGTAAAAAAGCTCAAATATCTTGGTATTTATTTGGCGAGTACGGAAAGAAGAATCTATGAAATCAACTACGTCCCCCTGATAGAAGAAATTAAAAACGAAATAACTAGAATAAAAAATAGACCAATTTCGTGGTTTGGACGAATACATTTTTGTAAAATGATATTGATACCCAAGATTTTATATAAGTTTCAGATGGTCCCGATTAAACTCCCAAAACAACTGATCCGTATTCTCCAAAAATTGATTATGAATTATATCTGGGGAAACAAGAAACACAGGATATCCTTTCAAACCCTCAGACAGACCAAAAATAAGGGGGGACTGGCTATCCCGGACCTTAAAAAATACTGCGATGCAACAATCCTGTCGAGAGCAGTGGAGTGGGCCAGAGTAAACACAGAAAAAAATGGGTTAGTTTGGAGAATATTCTTGCAAACGTGGAATTAGAAAAAATAATATGGAATCCTCCACAATTTAGAGCACTAGGCACAGCAACACATACAATCACAAAAAATGCACTTAGAGTATGGGATGGTACACAAAAAAAATAGATAATAATTTCAACTCCCCCCTCATCTTTCTAAAAGATAACGATTACTTCCCCCCGGGGAAAATAGAGGTAGGGGGTAACTGGATCAGAAATGATAAGGCACAAGTAAGGGATATTACACACCAAGGACACATATTAGCTTATAGGCAAATAGAGCAAAAAGAAAATTTCATGACACTTAATGAATGGAGGTACCAACAGTTAAACCACTTTATTCAGAAACTTCCCCAACCTTTAAGAACAGAGGAACAACTTTCTGACATAGAAAAACTATGCTCTTCGGAATGCAGGAAGGGAACTATATCTAAGATATATATAAGATCCTAATACAGCGGGAGGAATTAGAGGTACATCCCTTCATTAAAAAATGGGAGAAGGAATTAGGAACACGGTGTGATAGGACCACAATGGAATTTTTTTTAAAACTGACCCATACATCGGCTCCCGACAGTCGATCCGCTGAATCGAACTTTAAATGCTTATCAGGATGGTACATTACACCAGAAAAACTCAGTAAATTTAAGACCGGCCAGTCAGCAGACTGCTGGAGGGGCTGTAAATCACCTGGTACAATGGCCCACCTTTGATGGGATTGTCCAAAGGTTAAAACTTATTGGGAAAAGATCTTGAAAATAATAGAAGAGATCACAAAGGAAAACATAAAAATAGAGCCTTGGACGGTTCTTTTCCACGGAGGGGGAGAACCGATTAAGAAATATAGGAAATCTTTGGTACCACACCTATTAAATGCCGCCAAAAGGCTGATCCCAAGAAAGTGGCAGGAAACGGAATGTCCCACGGTATGGGAATGGATAGATACCGTAGAGGAAACATATACGATGGATGATCTTAGGGATAGCTTCGAAGATAATTGGGACAGTACAAAATGGGAAAGTTGGAGAACTTTTAAAAGATCATGGAGCTATGTAGAAAACCTGCGGCCCGGGGCACAATTCAACCCGATAAGATAAGAGAGCATCAATTGGAGTGGTGGGGGGGAGGGAAGGGGGGGGAGGGAGGGGGGGGGGCGGGGGAGGGAGGGGGGGCGGGGGGTCTGGCGAAAAGAGAAATAAATATATAAATAAAGGTAGTTATAAAATGTACAAAGTGCAAACATTTTACAACATATATATATATAATAAATTTAATCGAAGGAAAAAAAAAAAAAAGAATGTAAGATTTAGTTTAAAGTGGTATAAGCCGCTGTATTTTTTTTAAAAAACCCTGAAAGGCAATGTCATCATGTGCTAGTATGCATTACATACTAACACATAATGTGAAACTTACCTGAAAACCAATCCTTCCAGTGATGCGCTGTCACCACTGAAGGCCTTTCCATCTTCACCCGGTTTTTCTTCCAGATTCGCAGACTCCGGCCTTGCAAGTGGCCCAAGCCGTGATGATGTCATTGCTGCGCATTCGAGCGGGAACCACCGTTTACAGCACAGGACGGACAGGTAGCCAGCCGTTCCTTCAGAGCGTATGTGCCAGTGACGTCACCAGGTGCATCTACAGTACATATCTTCTAAAATCTAAACGGTGCAAGTTTAGGAGATATTTATCGTACCTACAGGTAAGCCTTATTATAGGCTTACCTATAGGTAAAATTCATGTATAGAAATTTACTCCCACTTTAAAGGCCAACTGCAGCCAAAATGTATTGTTTTTCTTTGGACAGAGCTATAACTTTTGACAGTTTTTTTTGCTGTATGTGATCCCTGAGGGAACATTCCCCCATACTTCCGATGGGAAAGCTCTCCAAATGAGCCACAGTGAAAAACAAAAGCATGAGGAAAGGGTAGGATGTGTTTATACCTGTCTGC
The DNA here is from genome assembly GCA_029574335.1 of Rana kukunoris. NCBI lineage: Eukaryota > Metazoa > Chordata > Amphibia > Anura > Ranidae > Rana > Rana kukunoris. The sequence goes on along the minus strand of CM056052.1, from coordinate 189,073,467 downwards.
TAATCTCCCTCGAAGCTTCCTCACACAGAAATTTCAGCTGCTGTTATCACCTGTGTCATGCCTAGTACACATGTACGGGATACCTGGCGGTAAAAAATCTGCCGGGAATCCCGAGGGGAAAACCGAGAACCTGCTTGATAAGTTTTTCCCCCTACACACACAAGGTTTTCCCATTAGGAAAGCTGCAATTGAGCTTTGGTTGGGAATCCGGACATGTGTATGGTCCATCGCAATTTTTCAAATGGGAAAACTACCGGGAAAAAGACCGCCGGGAAAACTGCAATGGAGCATACACACGCCCCCAAAAGCTCTAATGGCAGTTTTCCCAAAGGGAAAACCGGTCGTGTGTATGAGGCTATAGAGAACTTGTCAGAAGTGACTCTGCTGATAACAGAGGAATGTAGCAGCAGAAAGACACAGGACTTAGAGCTTTGGAGATAGATGAGTAAATACTACAGATAGATGTGCCTAGGTCAGATTTAATGAATGGGGTTTACAACCATTTTAGGCCCTATACACACATACACGTCCAGCTTCTGTTGAAGGGGCATTACCGAAAAAGGTCTGCCGATCGGCAGCTGATCACCACTTTTGGACTGTTCCTCTGTGTCTTCACATTAAATGCAGGGCTATGATACCTGCATCAGTCGTTATGATGTCAGAGGACCCTGGACCACTGGTGCATAGGGAAGGTGAGGCTGCATGGACCAGACTAGCAGTGCAGATGAGCCTGCAGCAGCAGGATCAGGTAAGAGAAAACAGTTTTTCAACCCTTACTGCAAGGGAGTATTTTTAGGTTTTTGGAGTTCAGCTTTAAGTTGATATTAGAGAGGATTAGTATGAAGGTTGAAAATACAAGGAAGGCTAGTGTTATAGAGACATAGGGTAGGGCATTATTCTTTACTTATGCGAATTAATAAAAGCGCATAAGCCCAATCGCGTTTTGCGATCCACAAATCAGAACCTACTCCAGGTTCCGAAAGCCAACTTCAAGTCCAAAAGAAGATTCGCGGTCCAAGGTCCCAGACTATGGAACGCTTTACCAACCAGCATTCGGTTGGAGGAGAACCACCTAGCATTCAGGAAAAAGGTCAAGACTTTTCTCTTTTGATATCAAAGGAGATAGGAACAACAAGCGCCCAGAGGCGATTCAGTTCGCATGTGCTGCGCTATATAAGTTTTCATTCATTCATTCATTCATTATTCTCAACATCAGGAGCTCTGTGCAAAAACCAATGTAGAACAGCTTTTCTTCCTCTTTACGCATCCAGTTGGGGGTGGTGGGGAGGTACATGGACATTTACTGCACTAATAAAAATCTTAGTACTCATTTTCGAGGACACAAGAGTATTTTAGAGGTAAAATTCACTGAGAATATTCCAACTATTGTCACAGTTACCGGCCATGAGTATTGTTCTGTGGGCTCCTTTAACTGCATAGACACCACTAGTATGTAATTCATGTAAGGTGGTAGAAGGAGGCCTTAGACAGGCAGATTAATCCTATGCATTGGTAAAAGGTGGCCACAGACAGCATCTTTCCTATAAAACATGACAGAAGGTCACCTTAGACAGCAACATTATTGTTTTTGAGTTACAGTATAAGAGGTGATCTTGGACAGGCACATCTTTCCTAACAGGATGGTAGAAGATGGCCATAGGCAGGCAAACGTTTTCCATAAGATGGTAGAAGGTGGCCTTAGATAAGCAGATATTTACTATACAGTAGGAAAATGTGGCCTTGGACAAATAGATTTTGTTTGCATGGTGGTAGAAGGTGACATTAGACAGAAACATCTTTCCTATAACAGGGTAGAATTTGGTCAAAGATAGGCATGATAGGAGAAAATTGAATAATTGTTTGTTGGCAACATATTGGATAATCCCACAAATCACTAACCAGCACTTCCAATGCTTGTGTGTTTATTTATCCCTCTGGCATTATCTCCTTCACTGTCTAACTATCACTGGCATTACAATCAAGCAGTCCAATATCAGTCATTGCATGGGTAGCGTACCACCTCTTGTATTATATTACTATATAGTGCAGAACTTGTGTTGTGTTTATCTAGGTCTTAATTTTAGATTATTTGGTTTCTCACATTCAAACCTATAATTCGTACAACTGCTAAAAGAGTCAATTATAATCCTTTGAGTTTCATGTTAAGCTCAGTACACGCTGTAAGAAAATCAGGCGAACGATCGTCCAGTTTTCCATATTGTTTCACAGCAAGTCAAAACTGAAGATAGAACTAATGTACGAAAATTTTTGTATTGCGCAGGCTTTTTTCTTTTTTTTCTTTTTGTTTAATGCATCTGATCATGCGCAGTCTTTTGTATCTGATTTTTCTTATACAAAAACTATACGAAAACTGTACACATTAAAAGAAAATCATTAGTTCTGTTTACGTACAAGAACATTTTTTGAGTTTGTCCCTTTGGAAATTTTCACTTGGAAAGTCTGATTTGGATGTCGAAAGCTATGTACACACTATACGAAAATCGAATCGTGCCCCATACTGAATTTTTCTTCCGATTTTTCTTATAGTGTATACCCTACTTTACTTGAACTTTCTTCAACTAGGTTAATTCAAGAGTTAAAGGTTAATGTTTTAGTAAGCCTAATGCCGGGCTGTAAAAAATGATGTTTTTTTAATGTCATTAAAAACGATCGATGTAAAAAATGGGCATTAAAAATTTAGAACATGCTCTAATTCTTCACAACGTTTTTAACGTTGAAGTTTTTAATGTCGTAAAAAATGGTCGTGTGTGGGCTTTAACGACGTGAAAAACCGCGCATGCTCAGAAGCAAGTTATGAGACGGGAGCGTTCGTTCTGGTAAAACTAGTGTTCGTAATGGAGTAAGCACATTCATCACGCTGTAACAGACTGAAAAGCGCGAATCGTCTTTTACTAACACAAAATCAGCTAAAGCAGCCCAAAGGGTGGCGCCATCCGAATGGAACTTTAACGTGTTGTACGTCACCGCGCGCTTTGCTAGAGCATTTTTTTTCCATGATCGTGTGTAGGCAAGGCTGTTTTAATGATCAGGTTTTTACAACCCGAAAAACGGTTGTGTGTACGCGCCATAAGATTAATTTGTAAAATGATCTCCAAATAAAAAGAACACAAAAGCACAGTAAGGAAATCCTCAAAAAGTTTTACTCTCAAACAACTAACCTGTTACTTTGTGTTTCTTCTCACAACTTTAGGCAATATATCTCTTAGTAATAACACCCTTAAAGGAGCTGCTTCAATACAAATGGTTTACATTTGGATATAAATACTTTCTGCTGTACACTTTCCTGTACATTTTGTACACTATAATCCTGACTTTATGCTGCATGTATCGGCCTTTAATGGAAGAGACTGCAGATGGAGAAAAAAGAAAGATCATCACAAGGCCATTTTATGTAAGTGTTCTATGTGCTATTCATTTCATTACGGCTATCCATCCTCTTCGTAGAATGTCTTGAGACAGCACAATACAGTAATACACACATACATCTGTCTTTTACTGTATAACCCTCTTGCTAATAAAAAGCTGCCAGGCATTACTGCTCAGATTAAAACTGTATCTCCAAAACCATAAATTGTTCAGCAATTTGTGCTTATGTAGGCTGTGATCACGCCATCCTTATAAAAAAAAATAAACTAAATACAGGAAATTCATCTTGAATTGAATATGTTTTATTAAAGACTCTAGTAAATTATAAAACAGTGACATTTAATACAGGATGTTGTACAGTAATCTAAAAAATGGACAAGCTTCTGTATAGCAACAATAAAGGAGCAATTTATGAAACCTGGAGCAAAAACAACTGGATCAAAAAAATCTCTGTTAGGCCCCATACACACGAGCAGACAGATTTGTTCAAATCTGTCCGTCCGACAGATTTGAACAAATCTGTCTGCTGGGATTTTGGTTTGCTCGCGTGTACACACGAGCAAACCAAAATCCCCGCCAGCAGAGAGCGCGCTGACGTGTCGGTGACGTGGCGGTGACGTTGACGCCGCCACGTCACCGCACCAGGAAGTAAAACACTTCCGCGCATGCGCCGAATCCATTCGGCGGCGGTGCGGCGGCGGTGCGGGACGACATGTCTGCTGGTAAGTGTACTAACCAGCAGACATGTCGGGCGGACGGATTCCCACCCGATAGATTTCAAAGCATGCTTTGAAATCTGTCGGGTGGCCAAATCCGTCGGCTCGGCCGTACACACGATCGAATCTGTCTGCTGAAACGGTCCAGCGGACCGTTTCCAGCGGACAGATTTGATCGTGTGTACGAGGCCTTAGTTGTAGTAATAATCAACATTTGAAAGGATACACTTGATTCTTAGGAAGTAATTAGTTACATTCAACTAGCTGTGTTCTATAACGTTGAAGACATTTCATCACTCATCCAAGTGGTTTCTTCGAATCAGTTCACTTCCTGAGCGTGGGGACCCACACCCCTGCATTTATATCTGCACAATTAACTCAAGTCACCTAATGTAATCACTGTGGTGTCATGAAATTTATCACAACAGATGAAGATGATGGTGATCATGATGATCACGGCTTATCAAAGAGCATTGCCGGTTTAATAAACTGAGATAAGGAGCAGAGAACACATTTTCCACTTCACATCACAGCACGTGGATGTTTTGTCACAAACGGCCAGTTTAATAAGCCGTGATCTGAAGATTTCACAACTCTTCCACTGAAATATCTCCCTTTCATATTCAACAGCTCAGAGGTGAAGAATCTGGGAGAGAAGCTGATGTGATAAGAGGAAGAAGGCTTATTTCTTCCTAATATCAACACCAGTGGGTTAAAAATGAATATTAACAACAATATACACGTGTACATACAGTAGATAGTGTGTGTGTATGTATGTATGTATATATATATATATATATATATATATATATATATATAATACACACACACATACACATATATATATATATATATATATATATATATATATATATATATATATATATACCGTATATATCGCACACTTTTTTGCCCTTAAAATCAGGGCAAAATCGTGGGTGCGCGATATACGCCGATACTCGCTTCCCGCGCTGTTTGAACTTTGCCGCCGATCCCTGCTTCCCGCGCTGTGTTTGAACGCCGGAAGTACACTCAGGTACAGTCGGCCAGGCTCGGCTCCCCTCGCGGTTATGCGAGAGGAGCCGAGCGTGGCCGAGCATGCCCGAGTGTACTGCGCTCGGTATATGTCAGCGGCGGCGGCGTTCAAACACAGCGCGGGAAGCAGGGATCGGCTCAGAGACAGCGCGGAAGCAGCGAGGAGGACACCACGAAGGCCGCAGACGGATGCCGGACCAGACAAGGCCGCCGATGGATGCTAGGCAAGACACCAAAACTATAAGTAAGAAAAAAAATCAGGAATTTCACGTCCAGAGGTGCGCGCTATAGGCCAATATATACAGTATATATGTATGTATACACACATATATACAGTATATATATATATACACACACACACACACATATATACAGTATTTATATATATATATATATATATATATATATATATATATATATGTAGTTTTATATATATATGTTATCACATGTCTGAAAACATTAATTACTTGGTCTTTTAAAATTTAGTTTCACTTTTTGAACTCGGCTGCACCATAATCTTACAATATCTCACGAGATTACAGGCAGTCCATCCACTTTTACACAGATCTCGGCTGTTTTCAGAGAAAAAACTTCACCTCTGTTCACCATCTGAGAACTGAAGTTCTCAGTTTATTAAACCGGCTGCAGAGGAGATAATTTTCCTCCTGAGAACTGCCGTGAACTGCTGTGAACTGAACGGAGAAAACACTTCACAGTTTAATAAACGGGCACCTTGATTAGTACCAGATCCAGTTTTACTCTAAAATGGGGCATAAACAGTGTAAAATTCATCTGGTTCAGCAAGAATCGGCTGAATTTTGATCGGTGTGTGGCCCTCCCTGTTTGACAGCGGATGATCAATAGAGTGACTTCTGTTGAACAAACGCAATGGCAAACTTTTATCGATTGGCTGCTGTCAGAATACAATGTCCTCCTTCCACCTCACTAGTATTGGTGGAGGAATCTGTTCTTGTGGAACCTGAGCTGTGGATTTCTGCAGCTCCTCCAGAGTAACCTTAAGGGCCTCTCAGCTGCTTCTCTGATTTAGGCTGCATTCACACCTAAGCGTAGGCAATTTGTGGCGTTTTGTTACCTCGATTTGCCGCGACAAATTGCATTGTTTTTTCCCGCGATTTGCCACGACAAAACAACATGTGGAATATTTCGAGGGGTGTAAATAATTTTTCATGGCACTGTATTTGATTCTGGCAACTACAACGAAACCAGTGATCTCTGAGCGGTTAATTTTTGCAAGGACTACAGCCCACACTATTGCAAAGACTACAGCCCAAATGCTAACTACAATTGAAGTTCCCAAATTTTCGAATTTGTTATGCAAATGTTCTATTCTGGAAAAGGCAATTGTGGTTCCTTCAATTTTCTGAATGGACAGACTTTTGCTGGTAGATCAGGCAAAATGACAAAGATGGACGTGCCCAGATTTTTGAATAGGGCGACAAGAAACGCAAACAAATAACAAGGTATAGTTATTTAAAAAAAAGTAATTGATGATGTAACTGTTTTAATGTTTTCAGGATTCTTACAAAACTAAGTATGATTATATTTGCTTATCTGGAGAAATAATTGTGGTTTTGGGAGGCATTATAATTCTTGTAATTGAGGTATGTACCGTTTGTGATGGTGACTGCATAACGCAAAGCATGTATAAACCGTTTGATCAGACGACTCAGATGTAATAATACAATATGTTCATAACCTGACACAAACTGACAATTTGCTGTAAAGTTTTATAACTATTTGGATGTCTTATGCCGCGTACACACGATCACTTTATGTGATGAAAAAAACGCCGTTTTTAAAAATGTCAATTTAAATGATCGTGTGTGGGGGGAAAACGTTGTTTATGTCTTGTGAAAAACGAAAAAAAAAATTGAAGCATGCTTCAATTTTTGATGTCGTTTTTCAAAACGTTGTTTTTTGTTTCACAAAAAATCACTCTGTGTAGCAAAAAACTTTGTTTAAAACAACGTTTTTCAACCCGCGCATGCCCAGAAGCTAGTTATGAAGCGAGCTTCAATGGAAAAGAGTGGTGAACGTAACCTCGCTTTGCTAGAGCATTGTGAAAAAAACGATGGTGTGTAGGCAACATCGTCTTTGAAAATTGAAGTTTCAAAAACTTCATTTTTTACTTCACAGAAAACGTCGTTTTTTTTTTATCACATAAAGTGATCGTGTGTACGCGGCATTACTACTGATTCTTAAAAACCTTTATTGTGCACGATATAGAGATAAACAAACCTTAGATTTCTTCTTACTGTCTGGCTTGTCTAATGGCTGGGCAGTGCTTACTTCATGTGGGTCCTGCATGCTTCCATCTAGCAACTTACACATGCCTGAGGTCTAGCTATAGCAAATATTAGCTGACCTTGGAACATGGATCCAAGAATTCGCTAAACTAAATAGGTGGGCTGCCAATGCTGACCTCTGCTTCTGAAAATGCTTGTTGTTTGTCTGTATTACTAAGGCTGTGTACAAACGAACGGTCAAACCGATGAAAACGGACTGAAGGACAGTTTCATCGGTCCAAACTGATTCTGTGTGGGCCGATGTATGCAAAAGCATCGGTTAAAAGGCCATGCATGCTCAGAATCAAGTCGACAAATGCTTGGAAGCGTTGAACTTCATTTTTTTCAGCACATCATTGCGTTAAAACACGTAAACGTCACTGCGTTCTAACACGATCGTTTTTTTTTTTTAACCGGTGTGTAGGCACATCAGACCATCAGTCAGCTTCATTGGTTAACCGATGAAAACGGTCCTTTGGACTGTTCTCATGGGATGGACTGATCGTGTGTACGCGGCCTAAGGCCCCTTTTTAGACCTGAAAAAAACGATGCAAATCAATCAATCAAGCAGCTAGCATTTTTGAAAACTAATCAGCAATTTACACATTTCCCTTCGTAAAAGCTTATTCTATGCTTTTAATCGACCAGAGATCATTCTCTGGGCTCGATACATAGACGACATCCTCCTCCTGTGGAAAGGAGACCGGCAGTCCCTAGATGAATTCATGTCCATCTTAAATTCCAACAAGGTCAGAATTAGCCTTTCATATGAAGCAAGTTTTTCCAACATTCACTTTTTGGACCTGGAGATCCAGGTCCGAGATAATCAGTTGATTACCAAAACTCACTTCAAAGGCACAGATCGCAATGGGTATATCCCGACAGACAGCTGTCATCATCCTGCCTGGTTAAAATCCATACCACGGAGCCAACTGCTACGAATAAGACGTAACTGCTCGAACACTCAAGATTTTTTCGTTCAAACAGAAGTCTTAAAGCAGAGATTCTTAGACAAGGGATATTCTAAACAAGAAGTTAATATAGAAATAGAGAGGATTGGGAGAATAGACCGTACCACATTAACAACAGAAAAACAAAAAACGGTTCAAGAATCCAGATTTAAGAACTCATTCTTTACGACTTTTTCTACACAACATAGAGAGATTTAGAATATCATTAATAAGCATTGGAGGATTCTGAAAGAAGACTGCATCTTGGGACCATCACTTCCAACAAATGCGGCAGTGATCTATAGAGGGGCTACATCTTTAAAAAAACAGGTCGCACCCAATATCCCAGACCCCCCAGTGAAGCCTTCCTTTTTTCTACTTTCTAAGGGTTTTCACCCATGCAGGAAGTGTAAAGTTTGTATTCATAATATAAACGGGAAGAAAAATTCAGTGTGTTTCAAATCCACTCACACGGGGTTGGAATACCCCATGAAACATTTGTTTACATGTGCCACCTGGCACATAGTATACCTTATCACCTGCCCTTGTGGAAAACAGTAAGTTGGTCGCACGATACAGAGCTTTTCCACAAGGGTAGGTGAACACATCGCCAAGATTAAGAAAGGATACACTAAACACACTGTGCCCCGACATTACCTTAATATACACAACAAAAAACTTGAAGGTACTAGCTTCCAAATTATAGACAAGTTCGTTCCCCATTGGAGAGGCGAACCCAGTAAAAGAGGGGTGTCTAAATTGGAAGTTTATTGGATTTATCTACTCAAGAGTTACGTGCCATACAGGTTAAACGTAGAATGGGACGTAAATGCCTTTATAAATCAGTATTGATGGGGACACATAATAGACATTGTTTTGGGGTTCCAGTGTAATGATCTATGTATTTACACCCCTGATGTATTCTGAAATTCGTTCCTGTATAACTTATTTTGTAATGTGTTTTTGTATAACTTACATATAAGTATATATTATACTTTCTGATTTCCTTTTATCTAGATGGGTTATAATGCAATATTTGGCTATTTCCTACCCCCATGAGACTAAGGGAACCCTTTTTTTGCCAATCGCTTTTCCCACACAGGAGATGTTTAAGGATTCTATCCAACATCACACTGCTTTCTGTGTGAGTTGGATTCTTCCTGTTTTTCCCACCCCCCGTCCTCTCCCCCACTGGAGGTTAAGTGTCCTAGGATGCCTTCCCCCTCCTTCCTTTTTGGTGGTAGAGTACACCCTATTGACAATAGGACCATATAGCTGGCTTCCACACCATGTGATGCACAGCCAGATGCGCCGTAGGAAGTGCCTATTCTCGTTCCGACGGATCGTGGAGCGCACCGTGAAACGCACCGCAAGGCCACGTCGGCCACGCACAGGAAATACCCATCTCCCCTTTGGATGGGATTGGAACGCGCAACTATGCACATTGGCGACGTCATACATCACGCTGACTGTGCGCATCGACGCGGCCTGCCTATTGGGGCATTGTATTGCGACCAATGTAATGATGGTGACACACAAACGGAAGTCCCCGCCCTAGTACTTCCGGCCTCTGAAACGCGTAATGGCGACAGGTAGATGTATCCTGACACGCACGCCAAAGCAGGCATGATGAGGAATTCAGGGGGTCTCATGGAGGAGGAGCCAACAGATATAAATGCAGGTGAGCGCTAAGTCTTTGCCAGATACCCCAGTTAAAGTCTATCTTAGACTAAACCGGTCGGGTTGCTGACTTGCTTGAAGTCTCCACTGCATTTTTTGGAAAACACCCCTGTCCACCCATCAAGGGGGAAAGTTGCTGCTGTTTTTTACAATTACTTTCACGTGTGGTTTTGCAGTTTTGATTTATTTTTATATTTGTATGTGGTTCCTATCACAATTGTGTGATGTTGTGGAATTTTTTATTAAATAAGCATTTTTACACTATGAGGAGCTATTTTTTCTTTCTTTTTTCTTCCTGCGTTTGAGAGCTACTGGGCACCATCACAGTGCGAACCCCTAAATCAACACACCCTGTGGATATCGATACATTTTGGGAACCATCTCTACTTGGGACTACAATCTCGAGGACAACCGGATTAGACAATCGGTATACACTAGCTAGTAAGACCCCCCGCCGTATGGTGAGTTGAGGGTCCACCTGATCCGGTAAGGGTACCCATCTATTTCTATGTCCCTAGTGTGAAGACTACTTCTTTGAATATATATCGCACCGAAGTCGGTTAACAAGAAAGGACATATGTGTCACACCTACTAGGTGTCAGGACTGAAGTTCTGTAGGACTGTCTGTCCCTATTTATTTCACAGGGGATTTTGTACTGTTATGTGCTCTCAAATCGCATGAACCTATAACACATTTATATCATCTTGTTGGATAAGTCTGAGTACTACTAGATGATATGTTCATATAGTCACGTATAAGGAAAAGTTTTTGAATATATTTTTCCCTTTATTTGTGTGTGTGTAGTAGGCTTCATACACCTACTTTTTTGATTACACTGAGAGGGTTCCATTTGGAGTCCCCATGTTAGCGCTACACTTTTTTCTATTACTGTTCACAAATATCCATTTTGTTGTGTTGGCTGCTTAAATTTATATCCACTTTCTTTCCAGTTAGCGCAATATATTATTACATTATTTTAAGTATAGACTGGAAACCTCATTCTTCTTCAACAAAACTTGGGATTTTTTTGAGCACAAATAGAATTCAGCCTGAATTGAACTGTATGACTGATTTGTGACTGGGCAATAATTCTTCACGATACTACTGACAAATTCATACTAGAGGCCTATAAACACAATGGCAGAGGGAAAAAAAGAACAGCAGAATGAAACGGCAGTAATATTGCATTCCAAAATTGGGTCGTGGCCGAAGCACATCCCGGACCGGGACATGAGAGATGGCGAAAACGCCAATGTTTTGTCTTTCATGTAAGCAGGCACTTTTTGAAACTAATAAATGGTTTTATATGGTAATGCACTATTGGAGGCTTTTCTACTTTACATGTGGGATGGAAAACTTTACATGTGGGACGGAATCCTTTATTGAAGAGCTGCAGCTGTGATCCCAGAAGGTGAGCTTATTGATTCCTATTGGATTGGTATCCAAGGCTTATGTTTCATGCCTATGAGGTGAGAGTTCTGGGAGCACAGAGGTGTTGGTGACAGCGTTTTGTTCCTCTGAGAACCACTAATAGACTCTCTTCTCACTATCTTCACTATTTGGAACACTAGATGAGCTACATCATTGGACTTTATCTATTATATTCATTTTTCATCCTTCACTTATGGTTTATATACTTATTAAGGTGTAATATTGAAGGTTATGCGCAAGCAAGATCACTATACATTATAGCCCAAAGGACTGGACAAAGGCAAACCAAGGGCCCCATTTTGGAGACCCCTTGTCTTTACACTTACTCACCTTTACTCACCCATGCTCAACATTACTTAGGTCTTTACTCACAGTTTTTGGCGCCTTGCACATGGGCATTACAAGTTACTGAGTAAACATTAGTACATTTTGACGCCTTGTGCAAGGGGCCCTATAGTTACAAAGAATTCAGTCTGCCAATTTGCACCGGGACCACAAATTTTTAACATGCTGGATCCACAATGAAGTTATGGTAAACCCAAACCTTATCCCTAAATGTCAACAGGTATATGGAACATATGGAACAATATTTTTCAGTGGTATATTTAACAGACCAAAAGGGAGCAAATACTTGTTAGGGTGTAACAGGTCCTGTTTGCTGGGATAAAAGCTGGGGAAGTTAGCCTTGTGTATAAACTGACTTATACAATCTTTTTTTTAGATTTTTGCCCTGTGTTGTTATTGGCTGACACAGGAATTTTTTTTTTTTTTTAAGTGGTTGTAAAGGCAGAAGGTTTTTTATCTTAATAAATTCTATGCAATAAGATAAAAACCTTCAGTGTACAGCAGCCCCTCTAATACTTTCCTGAGCCCCATTTCTATTCAGCGATGTCCACGAGTCCCTCAGCCATCTGGAACTCTCCATCCTGATTGGCTGAGACATAGCAGCGGTGCCATTGGATGAAGGAATGAATGGACACACAAAGCTGTAACTCGGCTCAGGTGCCCCCTACCAAGCTGCTTGCTGTGGGAGCACACGACAGGAGGGAGGGGCCAGTAGCAGGGAAGAGGGACCCAAGAGGAGGAGGTACCAGGCTGCCCTGTGCAAATCCACTGCACAGGGCAGATAAGTATAACGTGTTTGTTATTTAAACAAAAAGGAGACTTTACAATCACTTTAAGGTACATCTACAGTTACTATGTGATGTACAAGCCTCATAATGTAAACAAAATAGTTCAGTTTTCCTCTTTTGTGTCTCATACAGTATGCTCCCATTCCCAGAGACTGCAGCGCACAGTAGGATGGTTTTAGAAGAAGGTAGTAGTACTGTAAATCTAGAAAGCAGTAGGTAGGTCTAGATGCATCCAGGTGGTGAATGACAAGCTCCAGACTTCCGAGTCAGTAGTGACAATGTCAAAAGAGCTCCCCCTGGACATTTATTCATCTCACTGTAATGCTCAAACTACATGCAAATTATACTCTGAATTCAGGAGCACTGCAGCACCTTTGTCACACCATCACAGGAAGCTGCATTAGGTGGACCTTACTGTCAGTCTCCACAGGTATTTATCGGACTTCGCAGGGGGATTAAGAGAAAATTGTAACTGCAGATGCAATTATAAAGAATTGCTGCTGCACATTATATATATATATATATATATATATATATATATATATATATATAACCATAATTCAGCTTTATTATAGACCGGCTGTCATTTATTATGTCCCCCTTGCTGGTAGAGCAGATGGAAACAATGATCTGCACCTGTTATTATGTACTAAGCTAGGTAATGTATTACCTAATTATATCAGCTATAATGTAGTAATTGCTGTAACTATATCACACTTGTACGTTTCTTTGGAACTGCATTTCATCTTAGTCATTAAAATATGTTTTTCTCTATATATTTGATATACTATATTGCCAGACAGGTTTTCTGCCCCATGCATATTAGAGTCACCTAAACATCAACTCAGGTTGCAATGGTGTAAGCAACCTAATCATAATTTTTACATTGTAGTTAAATAATATTAACAGTTCTGCTACTAAGACACAACTGGCAATGCAGATAATTGAGTATGGATATAAAAAAATATTTCCTTGGTATAATTTCCTGTGTTTATATTTCAGAGACCCAACAGTATACATATTAATTATTGTGGTTCTAAAGGCTAGACATTTTTACCCTAATGCATTCCCTGCATTAAGGTAAAAAATATCCCAGTGATAATATCCCCTCATCCAGCAAAATACTTATCCGAGTTCTCACTCTGTAGCAGCACTCTCCCCTCTGCCTGCTTCTACAGCACTTGCTGAGGCAGTGGAAGCCATTAGGAGCCAATAGGAGCAATTGGTTCCTGCTGCTGTCAAACAAATCTTGAGAGAGTGGGGCCTACCAAAGCCCACAGCGATTCTCCGTTCTGTTCCGGTGGTCCTGTCAGTGAATCTGCCTTCCTCCTTTTCAGCATGGGACAGACTGTAGTGAATTACCATTTTTATCAGCATATAACACGCGTCGGCGTATAACACGCACCCCAATTTAAGAGGGAAGTTTCAGGGAATTTTTTTTTTTAAATAAACCACTTTGAAACAAAGTAATGGTCAGTGAGCATCAATACAGCGCGATTAGTCCCCTTCTGCAGCCTCAATGCAGCCTGATCTGTGCCCATCTGCAGATTCAGTGCAGCCTGATCTGTGCCCATCTACAGCCTTACTCCTCACTGCAGTCTAATCAGTGCCCATTTGCAGCCTTGCTCCTCACTGCAGCCTAATCAGTGCCCATCTGCAGCCTTGCTCCTCACTGCAGCCTGATCAGTGCCCATCTCCAGCCTTGTTACTCACTGCAGCCTGATCAGTGCCCATCTGCAGCATTGCTCCTCACTGCAGCCTGATCAGTGTCTATCTGCAGCCTTGCCGAAATAGGCAGAGATGGATCCCCTGTGTACTCGGCTTGGCATCACGCCCAGTCCTGCCCCTTGGCCCAGATCCCATGATGAAAATAACGCTGGTCCAATGCTGAGACATCAATACTAGGAGCCGTCCAGGGGGCAGGACTGAGCATGACTGCGAGCAGAGCCAAATACACAGGAGATCCGGCTCTATTTCGGTGGCGTTCATCCCCTCCTTCCCCTTGGTGGCAGCCTATATCAGCGTATAACATGCACACACGATTTTTCCCTATATTAAGGGGGGAAAAATGTGTGTTATTCGCCAATAAATATGGTAATTGCAGTGTTGTCACCCAACTCTAGCGCTGGTTATGCTGTTACCACTGATAAGCCTACTACTCATAGTCTAATGCACTGCCTGCCTATAGGCACAGTGCTCTTGAGAAATGGAATCTAATGGTGACCTTAATCTGGAGGATTAGACCCAGCACGCCCACTTTAATCCATTATCTTAGCTCCAGGGAACATTAAGCTTTGTTGCTCCTCATACAATGTCCTATAGGCTAAGGAGAGGATTTCTACTTGTTCTGGAGATAAGAAAGAAAAGAAACCTGATGGCATTTACAGAGGGAGAAGTAGCATATTGGTTTAAAAGTCTGGCACTAAGGCTAGAGTGTCTATACTGGACACTCCTACATCACCATAATAATTAATGAATATTCAAAAATGCAGAGTAGATAGGGATCAAAGGCACCAGTGTTATCAATAAAACAGCGGATAAAATAAGTATTGAACTCGTCACCATTTTTCTAGGAAAATATATTTCTAAAGGTGCTATTGACATGACATTTTGACCACAACATGATAGTACCAACCCATGAAATCCATACATACAAAGAAACCAAAACAAATACGGTCAGAAATTAAGTTATGTGTAATAAAATGGAATGACACAGGGAAAAAGTATTGAACACACAAACTGAAATTTATTTACTACTTCACACAAAATCCGTTGTCGGTAATGATAGCTTCAAGACGCCTCCTGTATGTAGAAACTAGTCACATGCAGTGCTCAGATGTGATTTTGGCCCATTCTTCCACACAGTCTTCAAATCTTGAAGGTTTTTGGGCCTCTTCTAAGAACTCTGATTTTTAGTTCTTTCCGTAGATTTTCTATTGGATTCAAGTCCGCTGGCTGGGCCATTATAGCTGCTTTATGTTCTTTCTTTGAAACCAATTGAGAGTTTCCTTTCTTTTGTGTTTGGGATCATTGTCTTACTAAAATGTCCACCCTTCATCTTCATCATCATGGTAGATGGCAGTATATTTTTATCAAGATTGTCTTGGTATATTTTTCCATTCATCCTTCCTTCAATGATATGAAGTTTGCCTGTATCGTATGCTGAAAAACAGTCCCACACCATGATGTTCCCACCTCCAAACTTCACTGTTGGGATGGTGTTTTTGGGGTGATGTGCAGTGCCATTTGACCTTCAAACATGTTGTGTATTATGGCATCCAAAGAGTTCAATTTTGGTTAGAAATGACCAGACTATTTTCTCCCAGTCAATCAGCAGTCAGTCATGAAAGCTGAACATTTAGGCTGCATTCACACCTAGGCGTTTTGTCGCCTGAAGCAGGACGCAAATGCAGCCCAAAGACGCTAGACTGGAAATTTAACATTCCCCTCTATAGAGATGGTACATCCTCTCCACACCGAACGCCTGAAGCTCAAAACAAGTCGGCTTCGGCGTCGGCATTGAGATGTGTACATGGAAAAAAAATGGGGGCTGAAATCGCGGTGTTTTGTCACCGCAAATCGCGGCACAAGACGCCCTTAATTTGTCGCCGCAAATCGAGGGACAAAACACCGCGATTGGGTCGCCCAAGTGTGAATGCAGCCTTAAGCTTATATAGGAGACATGGACGATCTGCCATAAGGTATTATTCTTTCTTCTGTCATCTTATTGTGTGCAGTTAGCTGCTGGCTATCTTACCTTCACTTTCAAAAATACATTGACGGTACCATAAAATGTCTTCTAAAATTTGATGATATAAAAAAAACACTGCCTTTCTTCATGGTAGTTGCAAAGGGTCAAGCCGGTAAGTCACCAGACTCTTGGTGGAGATTTTCTTAGCAGACAACCTTTAGGATTGACAGTTGGTGTTCTTTTCATTGGGAAATACAAATTGTGAATGTGTGTCAGTTGTACGCCCTTTTAAAGACCCAGTATGCTCCATTCATATCAAAATTCCTGGTGGTCATTAAAAGTATTTTACACAGTCTTTTGCCCAGCAATGAAAAAAAAACAAAACAATGCTCACCTTGACTCTGGTGTTGTCCCTCACAGAAAGTCCTCTTCTCCAGTACATGGAATGCCCCTTCTGGGTTGAATGATGTCCAGCATTGTTTAATCAGCTTCTAGTGGGGCCATACTCTCATAGACACATCCTCTGGGGATGCATCATGCAGGTCTTGGCATCCCGAGTGCCATTCTATGCTGCAAAACGACCAAATATCAGAGCTGAAGATGAAGGATTAATAGCATCAATGGACTGGCTAGAGAACATCTGGCTTTTATTTACACTTTTTCAATCAATTAAATGTATTTGAGGATTTTTTTTTAATATTGATTGGGCGGAGGGGCTGTATGCTGGTGATAAAAGAGGGATCCTCTGAAGACCCTGATCTGAGGTATTATATCCAGTTTATGCTGTAACCCTAGGTGCACATTTAGGTGCACTACGGTTGATTGGCCTGGCATCGGCAGTTTTTACTTCACGGTTACAGTGAAGAGAATATTACAGATTTATCAACTTTTAGACTGTTTTGATTGTTTTGTCACCGAAGTAGAAGCATTCATTCACCTTTTGTGACTGTTGTTGATTCACCACCTGAGCCCTGGGGAGGCTCATTGGATATTTGTTTGATCCACATTGATAATAATGTTTCTCTCTATCACCTTGTGGTAATTGTTTCTCTTTCTTGTGCTGCACATTATTTGCACTTCAGCACCTTTGTTTGTATCATATGTCAATTTTCTATACACTAGATCACTTGAATTTTATATTTGACTTTATTTTTTTATTGTAAGTCGCACTGCAATATTTTTGCACTAATTTATTCTAGTGTACTTTTAGCACAAATTTTTTGAGTTCACAGCCCAGCATCATTATTATTCATTCAACCCATTTACCTGTCAAGGATCAGCTAACTAGGTGCCTGCTGCAGTGGGCAGATTAGTCTAGTCACCAGCTGACAGCGCGGGAATACCACCTATATAATTATCCTCTCATTGCCTCATTTTTACAGACAATTAAAGGGAACCTACTTATCTGCATGTAGCAGCTATAGGTCTTTTAAAACTATATTTATGTAAAATAAAAAATTGTTTTAGGTTCAACTTTGGAACCTTGATCAGCCTTTGATTATAGTAACTGCTTGCAAACTTAAATGATAGTTAAATGAGTTCACCTTTGGAACATTTTACATGCTCCACCCATATTTAGGGTGGAGCATGCAACATGTTGCAGATCCTGCCCCCTCTTCCCCTTCCAGGGACAGCAGGCAGGGACCCTTCTCCTTGCACTTGCTGTCACCTGTTCATGCCCACACAGCCGCATCATTCATTCACAGATTCCTACAAATGAATAAACAACAAGTACTGTCTTCCACTGTGGCAGATGGACTTGTGGTTTTAGTGGGCTGAAAACCACTTTAACCTCCCTGGCGGTATGATTCTTTCAGATTTTAGGTGCTAAAAGCGGTACCATTATTTGCAAGAGAATTTGGCGTTTTATACTGTAGGCTTGTAATTCTTAGGAATAACTCACTGAAATCTATCCAAACAAGAGTCTAATAGGCATCCTGGGTATGATTTTTTTTTTTTTCTTATTAAAAATTATAATATAATAAATAATTATAAAAAATTATAACAAATAATAATATAATTATAGTAAAAATTATTCAATAATGTAATCAAATCAAAATCACTGAAATTTGCTCAGTTGCAGAATTTTTGCTGTCATTATTTTTTTTTTTTTATGACGAATTTCCCCATAAATCGCTATCGCTAAATTCTGCAAGTGATTCTGATTTATTATCGCTGTTTTTTAGCTGCTCTAAAACAATTTTTGCCATAAAGGGACACTTTTGGTTGCTATGGGCAATCTACAGTTTGCAGGGAGAAAGAACAGTTTTTATTATATAAAATGACATGTAGTGTACAGGGCAGACCACTAGGGACATGGGGGGTGTGTATTTTTTACATACAGTACTGTAATCTATAAGATTACAGTGTACTGTATGTATATTGTTTGTTTACTTTTTTAAATTTGGCGCCGTTCCCCCCCCCTACGTCGCGACGCTCGCAGGGAAGGGAATCGGCGGAACACACAGCATCAGGCGGACATCCGCCCGCCGTGTACTGCGGGGATTCATCGCTGGATCGCAGAGAAAACTTTTTTCTGCATCCAGCGAGGTAAGCGCGTGTGTGGCACGGGGTTACCGATCTTAGCTTAAAAATCTCACCCCGTGCCACACACGGGAAGACCGCCAGGGAGGTTAATGAGACTTTGAGTGCAGCTTTGATCCAACTTTACACTCTCTGGATCAAAGTAGTGCAGGTGTCTTTACAATGTCGCTGATTTTCAAAGTCACATAGATGGAAACATGTGCCATTAAAATTAATGGGCTGTGACTTGTCATGCAACTTTGGACACTATTGCGACCCCAGAGTTGCACAATTTAGAGTGCAACTTTGATCCAACTTTACACTCTCTGGATCAAAGTTGCATCAAAGCAGTGCAGGTACCTTTTCAAAGTCACATAGATGGGAACAGGTGCCATTAAATTCAATGGGTTGTGACCTGTCCTGCGACTTTGTGTGTCCAAAGTCACACGACACACTCGTGGAAACAGAGCCTTAGTGTGGTTGCCTGTAATATGATCATTGTTGACTGTGAGCTGAGACCCCAGAACACTTCCAACTACACGACCCCTCCTCCATGTCCAGCTCCCTTCTCTTGCACTAGTGTTCACTCAAAGCCCAGCACAGCTATACCATATATGTGCACTCCACCTCCCTTCCCCTCCCCGTGTCCTGTGTGGACGGGTCTTTTTTTATTTCTTAATTTCTCATTAATTAGGATGTACAATATATCCTTACTGATGTGAGGACACTGAGCAGGAACCTATGATCAGCTCCTCCCATCTGGTATACGCCCACTGGCTACACAGGAACAGTGTCACTCCCCGGAAGTGATGTCACTAGCTTTCAGTAACCACACACACTTGCTGCTTTTACACTCAGAACGAAGAAGAATTTAAGTCATGTGACAGCACTGGATACTGTAAAATAAAGGTACAAAAATTGTTTTTTTTTCATTTTCAGGCATAAGGCTGAGCTCAGTTCACATAAATGATTGCAGGGAAGAATTTAAGTATTAGGGTGGACTTCCACTTGAAGTTTAAAAACAAAACAAGCTACTACCTGTTCCCCTATCCCTAAACACTTACTTGAATCCTGTCACTGATCCAGCCCTGTTGGTACACTAGCTAGTGAAGCCATAGGCTCCTACTGCTGTCAGTCAAACCCTTGTGAGGAGAGATTGGCTAACCGATGCAGTGTAGAGAAACGCCCTCTTGATGAGAAGGGCACTCAGAAGAAGGAGGGGACCGCACCGATGGGGGACTGACAAAGAAGAGGTAAGAGACCACGCAATATTAATGAACATCTTATTTTAATTTTTTAGAATAAATGTAAGTAAATATTATTTGTAATAAAGCATAATTTTGACAATATGCCCTTTGTCTTCCTGTAGGTTACAGCTACAACATGTTGTCATGTTGGAAAAGACTATTCCTAGAAGCCAATGGCTATGAACTAGCGTACACAGAGAAATCACAGGTTTTGAGCCAGAAAAGTGGTACTTTAGGTAACAGAGCACTTTTTAGACTTATTAGATAGCTACAGTATATGTTCTAGAAAGCGCTGTTTTCTACAAACCATGCTGTAAACCTAAGATGAATGATTTTTAAAAAGTGTAAACAGTAATGTGACATATTGTTTGCTAAAGCACATATGACACACAAGTGTATCAAAATCAAATGGCATGTTTACCACCATAAAGTACAGTTTCCACCTTGTTTTTATATGAGCTTGTAGAGACTTGATTCTCCACTACATAAAGTATGGAAGAGGAACGTGAGAAAAAAAAATGACACTGCTTACATGAAGTTAAATAGCTTATAAAGTACATGTTTCTAAAATAATTAACAGGTTTATACTTAACTGCTCTTTGCAAGTGTATTGTACAGAACAGCCCCCTTCCTCCTTTTCTGGGGTCCCTCGCTGGAGCTTCCGCCTCCTCCTCTTCTCCATGTACCACCGTAAGGAGCCATATGTGGGCATGCTGTGTGCATCCATAGACACATGTTGAGTGTCACCCCCTGACCCCCCCCTCCAATTTCTCCTCAAATGATTTGACTGACAGCAGCAGGAACCAATGGCTCCTGCCACTCTCTGCCAAGCTTGCAGGACTCTGTGTGAGGGGAGGGAAGACCTGCAGATGGGCACAGCACTGGATCAGTACAGGACTCAGGTAAGTATTCTGGGGGGGGGGGAGGAACAGCAACTGGAAGGTTATTTTATTTACTTTAATGCATAAAATGGTAAATTCATCCATTCTGTGCTAGGAAACACATTAACCTACTGCAGGCTCAGTGGTAGTAATAATTAAACACAAGCACTTTTAGCCAAGCTTTAATAGGAAGGTGTGGTTACCTTTGTGCATCACAAGCGCAATGTCTTGCTCATGCATTTACCTTGCTATAAAAACAAGAACACAAGAGACAGGAGATCTAACCGAGGACATCATATTTACAAAAGTTCTTGTAGAGTGGCTTTTAAAAAGGACATATCTTCAGTGGAAAAAAAAGATAAACCATTCCAATTACAGAATGGAAACCGAAAGATAACTGTGATTATTTAGAAAATGTAAGGTTATAAAGAAAACAAAAAAAAATGTGTTTTCCTCTAGAATTGCAGGAACAAAAACAAAGAAAAGTTGAATTTTCTACTAAAGAAGAACATTTCTAGAGATTATAAAAAAAACTTCATCCATTATTCCTTATTTTCAGAATGGGAATGGGGACTGGAAAGATGTACCAGTGCCAAGATTTTAAGGCCCAAATAGTGTCACTTATCCTTATCATCCCCCACTAAATAAACTGCTCTTACTATAAGGAACTGGGTTATAGGAGTTATGAGATATAGAGATTCCAAGCCGTGATATTAGAACTATGAGTTATAGTAACGCAAAACCATTTTAACAAAAGCTTTGCTCATTCTTTTAAAGGACACCGTAGAAGAGGATTCTAATGTGGACTATATAATTCTGTATATTGCCACACAAGCACCCAAGACCCAACTCATGTTCTTGGGTTAATCAACTGCAACCTCACCCCCTGCCCAACTTAACCAAATTCCACTTTCACCCCTGTACATCTCTTAGGCCGCGTACACACGATCGAATCTATCTGCTGGAAACGGTCCGACGGACCGCTTCAGCAGACAAATTCGATCGTGTGTACGGGCGGACAGACAGGTTTTTCCAGCAGACAGATTTTAAAGCATGCTTTAAAATCTGTCTGCTAGGAACCCGTCCGTCCGACATGTCTGCTGGTTAGTACGCTAACCAGCAGACATATCTGCCCGCACATGCGTCGAATGGATTTGACGCATGCGCAGAAGTGTTTTACTTCCTGGTGACGGTGACGTGGCGGCGTCAACGTCACCGCGCTGTCTGCCGGCGGGGATTTTGGTTTGATCGTGTGTACACGATCAAACCAATACATCCCAGCAGACAAATCCGATCAAATCGGTCAGTCAGACCGATCAAATCGGATTTATTTGGTCGTGTGTACGCGGCCTTATGGAGTACAATTTTGTATTACAGTATATGGACCTGTTTAGGATAAACCATGCTTTCTTTATGGGGTATTGGGGTTGATTTACTAAAGGCAAATATATTGTGCACTTGGAAGCACAGTCGCTGTAGAACTGATCGGGACATGCACAGCAAAAAAAACAAAAAACACAACATTTTTGCTTGGACATGATTGGATGATAGAAATCAGCAGAGCTTCCCCCTGTTTCAGATCTTCCCCTCAAATCTAAAGCACCTAATCTACCAAGTGCATTTGCAGTGCACAGTAGATTTGCCTTCAGTAAATCAACCTCCCAGTCTTGCAAAAAATATTTTTTAATGCATTCCTTAGACAAAAAAAAAAAAAGCAACAAAACAAGAAAAAAAATGCCCATTTAAAAGTGTTTGATTAAAAAGAACACATTACTGTAGATAAACAGGATACATTTCATTCTAGAATTTGTCCTGTTTAAAATTATACTAAAATGTATATATTTTTTTTAAAGTGTATTTTGAGCGTGTATTTGAGAGAGGACCCGGACTGCAGGAGTTGGGAGTAGGCAGACCTCCCCCAGAGGCAATCTGCCATCTTTCTCCATGCCCCCGGGTGGCAATGGCGGGTGTGAGGGGGTCTTCCCACACAGCCCGCCCTACCTGCTCCGCTTTGAAGCCCAACGGGGCAGAGGGACTCCCCTATGAGGGAGTGAGAGGATCTAGCCCGCTCAGCCAGCCCCGTTAGTCCTTCGCCTCTCTTTTTTAGAGACCGCATGGCCAAAGTGCGTGCATGTTAACCCAGTTTCGAGTGCGTGTAAGTGTGGTGGTTTTTGTGGGAGGGGGGGTGGGCGTACTAAGCGCAGGCTTATCTCGCATAGCACACCCACCGGGAGTCGGGCTGAGACCACCAAACTCAATTCACATGCAGCTAAAATGTATTTAGTGCATAGCATTGCAATGTTATTTATAAATGAAATACATGTTTTCACTTTTAAATTGTGTTTTTTTTTTGCAAAAAATAAATAAAAATAAATAAAATAAAAGTTTAAATATTAAATATACATGGTTAATAAAAATATAAATGAAAAAAAAAATTACCTGAGGGTTACATTTCTTTTTCCTTTCTTAGGCAACATTATTTAACATCATGTGGAGATAAAGCTCAGCACTTCAAACCGGAGCAGCTTTGAAATTGTGCTACTTGAGGAGGTAGGTCATATCACTACTACCTTAGTTTATTGCTATTCCTTAAAAGCATGCAATTGTGACATGTTTGGTATCGATTTACTCAAGGAAACATCATCATATATATTTTACCAAAAATTGTGCCTTGTATTGTGTTTGTGTGGACTAAAATTAATTTTGTTTTTGTTCCCCTGAGATTTTGTGCCAATATCATGTGAAATAAAAAATTTAAATTGTCACCATTTTATTCTCCAGGATCTATGCTTTCAAAAAATAAACATTTGGGGGTTCAAAGTAAATTTTTTAAACAAATACGGATTTTAATGTGTGAACATTTTTAAAAATGCCCCAGACAGCATGTGGTTAATGTACAGTATTTATGATCTCAAATGTACAGTATCATGGACTCTTAGTTTACACGATTATTCAATTTTGTGCTGGTTTACAACTATTGCAAATAAAGAACACATTTATGTGTGTAAGTATAACTAAAACACAACTTAAAGGGGATGTGTAGGTAAGCAATGAAAACGTCTCAGCAGATTTTAAGGGTTTATTATACAGGCGGTCCCCAGGTTACAAACAAGATAGGACTGTAGGCATGTTCTTAAGTAGAATCTGTTTGTAATTTTGAACTGGTACATTTTTAAAGTGTAGCTCCAGCCATAACATATGTTTTTAAGCTTTTTAGATAGCATAGGGAAGGGTTATCACCCCTGTAACATTTGTTTTGCTGTCTGTGCTCCTGTTCAGAAGATTTTACCTCACATTCTGTCCCAATGACACTTGGATTTAGAAAATGTTGGGTTATTAGGGAAACAAGGATTGAGGATAAAGCATCAGTGGAGAGGAGACACCTTTTCCCCCATATTAACTCTTAGGCCGCGTACACACGATTGAATTTATCTGCTGAAACTGGCCCGACGGGCCGTTTCAGCAGACAAATCCGATCGTGTGTACGGGCTCGCGGACATGTTTTACCAGCGGACAAATTTCAAAGCATGCGTCAACGTCACCGCGTCCTCGGCCCGAGGGGATTTTCGTCGGATGGTGTGTACACGCCATCGGACCAAAATCCGATGAGACAAACGGTTCGTCGGACATGTTTGAGCGGACATGTCTCATCGTGTGTACGCGGCCTTACAGGAGAGAATTTCCGTTCCTAGAGGTAGATTTCCTCTCACTTCCTGTTGTCTCCTTCCGTTTGCAAGTAGGAGCCGATGGAAGTCTGGTGTTTGTAAGTAGGGGAATGCCTGTACAAGTGCAGCTATGTATTCTTCCAAACAGAGATTTTGGAAAAAGTGTAGTGCCTAAAATATTATTCTGGTAGCTAGAGGAACAATGCCATGACACATAGTAGATGTTCTTATACATGTAAAACTTGGTCAGAGTCTCACAAATCTTTCTAATATAATCAAATTGTATGGGAAGCAAAAACCCTTTTTTTTTATACTGTTTTTAGTTTTGGAGAGAGTGTGGTCGCTATTCACCCTGTCCATTTTTCTTGGTCACCATTGTTACAGGAGCAGAAGTGATTAATGCTTCAAATAGTTGTCACAGGAACTGGAGGTGAGAGAAAATCTTTCAATGGGAAGGGACACTTGTTCTGGTGACAACTGTCTCAGAGAGATTTCTTGTGGAGAGCTTTATGCTTATGTCCTGTTTTTGTCCTAGAGAACATATAGAAAAATAAATAAAAATAATTAGAAATTAAAGACACTGGACAGGGGTCCTGCTCCCCTCTTAGGACCTTTTGGACATTCAGTTTTAAGTTGAGCCATCTAAATCATGGGTCGTTCATGGCCGGAAACTCCTAAGGGGTACTACTTTCCGGCATGCCTAGGTCTATTGCCTGCAGGCTATGCACTGATCCCTAGACATTGGAAATCACTACTGACCCCTACATAAAGGGATGGGTTGAGAAACTGAATTCTATTATGAGGATGGAGGAATTAAATGCCAGTCTACATAATAAGTATTCTCAATTTGTACAACTATAATTCACTTGGATTGACTTTTCTGCATCTTCCAAACTTTTGCCATTTCTATGACAACACACTTCTGGCTGGGCTGTGTTGGGTGCCTGGTAGACCACGGGCTGCGGCGCCTCCCCACCCCCCTTCTTTTTTTCCACTCTCCATCTCTATTTCTCCTTCTCCTGTTTTCTCTTACTCATCCCTCTGCCTTTTCTCTGCTCCAACCTCTCCCACATCCATGATGTTCTTGGATAGCCCCACTTATAGTAGGATACCCTCCGCTCTTTATGGTGCCTTAACCACTTGCTTACTGGGCACATATATCCCCTTCCTGCCCAGGCAAAAATTTCAGCACTGTCACGCTTTGAATGACATTTGCGTGGTCGTTAGTGTTGAGCGGAATACGCCATATTCGATTTCGCGATATTTCACGAATATATAGAATATTCGTGAAATATTCCTTAATATCGAATACTCGTGATATTTTATCAAAAAAAAATGTTGCAACATTTCGCTAATGCGAATGCGAAATTGATTGCGAAATTCTCGTCCGCGCATGCGCGCGAACAACACGCAAAAACGGAGATCATTTCCTGGATTACTAAACTAATATGCACTAAACACTAACTCTACTTACACAAACTTATATGACTAAAAAACTAAAGCTAAAAAAAATGTGGGTTTTTTTTTTTTTTACACTGACTGACAAGGACAAAGACGAGGACTACAAATAATAAACTAATATGCACCAAACACTAACTCTACTTACACAAACTTATATGACTAAACTAAAGCTAATTTTTTTTTTTTTTTATACACAAAACACAGAGACTAAACACACACTAAACTAAGCTACCTTAAAGAAATGTACACTTACACTAACTACACAGAAATCTATCTAAGGCCTCGTACACACGAGGTAATAGATTTGTTCAAAACGGTCTGTCCGACCGATTTGAACAAATCTGTCTGCTGTCATTTTGGTTTGCTCGCGTGTACACACGAGCAAACCAAAATCCCCGCCAGCAGACAGCGCGCTGACGTGTCGGTAACGTGGCGGTGATGTTGACGCCGCCACGTCACCGCACCAGGAAGTAAAACACTTCTGCGCATGCGCCGAATCCATTCGGCGCCGGTGCGAGACGACATGTCTGCTGGTAAGTGTACTAACCAGCAGACATGTCGGGCGGACGGGTTCCCACATGCTTTGAAATCTGTCGGGTGGCCAAATCCATCGGCTTGCCCGTACACACGATCGAATCTGTCTGCTGAAACGGTCTAGCAGACCGTTTCCAGCAGACAGATTTGATCGTGTGTACGAGGCCTAACACTAAGCTACACTAACCTGGACAAAACAACACAAATCTGAGCTTTTAGAAAAGCTGTTGGGTCTTTTGCTTTGAAAAAAGCATTTGGATTTAGAAGCAGGAAACTCAGAACTGAAAGCACTAAAGGAAACACAATGCTAAGCTCTAAGATCGCAATACACAGGAAAAACACACAGAAACACTCCACGCTCTCTAGCCACCTTGTGAATCTGCACTGAAATACTGCTGGGAGTGATCTTATATAATGGTCGTTCAGGCAGGTTCCTATTACTGATCACAGGTGTCTGGCGTACACCGCGGCCGCCAGGCACCTGAGTGACGCGGCGGAGGTGCGTGCCCCCCAGTGGCTGGAGGCCGTATATAGACTGCCTCCCGGCAATTAAGAGCCACATTGTGGTCGTAAAAAGTCGTTGGGCGGGTGGGAAGTGGTTAAAGTTGTCTAGTGCCTCTATCCCTACAATGGTCTCTGTCTGACTCTCCCAGTTGCAGTGTCTGCCAATAGAGGCAATTCGTCACCGAGGTCATTATGTTTGGGGTATACTGGTTATGTATTCTGTACGCAACTATGAACACCCGAATGTATTAGTGCTTGTGTTACTTTAACCTTCTGTATATGTTCAAGAGGTCCTACACTGTTGCCTTGCATGTACTGCATTACGGATCTGTGTTCCTGCTGTTATTTTAAATGGCAATAAACATTATTAATAAAAAAATTTAATAAAACACACTGGATAGGAGTTGTAACCCTTCCCCAAATTGTTAGAATGTCTGTTTTTCTCCATTTGAAAGGCAAGGTTTAAGTGGCCAAAATGTAATGAAATAATGAAAATACAATCTTAATATTTCCAAAACACCAACTTTATAGCACAACAAAAACACAACAAATATTGCACTCGACGTTGACATATATTAAATCAGATATCATACACTTATGCTCCAAATTAAAAATATATTTTCACATGTATACAACTTTATTTGGCAGGCAGTCACAAGATCCACAGAACACATTTAATGTAACACTGTAGGCGATATGCCTATATGAAGGGCTTCCACGTACTTATGTATCCTCAAGACCATTGCAGTGTTTTCAAACAGGAATCTGCAACTGAAATGACTCAGACTCAACAATTCTTTAATACAAACTTTTGCAAAGAAACAAGAAATTGTTTTGCTTGTGGCAATTAATCTTTCATTTTCTCAGCTACACTGGAAAAATAAAACCTTTCCTGCAATCTGATGGGCTGCCAAGACCCACATTTTTGTTTGTGCTAAAGGATATAAATGAGCACTATCAGAAATAGTAATGCCAAGTCCTACAACTGGATTACCGCATCGGACAGTCTGTAAAAAAAGATCTAGCAGATCTCCTGGTTCTCAATTTCAAAAATTACGGAAGCCCCACTTGTAGTTCACTTACCGTGTAAAAACACAAAATCCTGAAACGTTTAAACGTGAAAAAAGAAAGAACAAATTATACAACAAACATCAATGATATTAATAGGAAACAATGTGCTTATATATTATTTCCCGATTGTGTACAGAAAGTACTAAAGCTCTTCAGAATCGTGGCCTCCAGAATTCAATGCCTCTGGATGCATGACTCTTCCCATAAACAAGACACAGCCTAAAATAGAAGCAAAAACAGATTACAATAGATTTGTAGGACATGCTTTATTTCAATTTGTTAAAATGTGTCAAGCAGAAGCTGGGAAGAGGTGATAAACATGCAAAACTGCTTCAGGAAAGGAGGTTATATAACAGGATTGCATGTTCACTTGGCGTGTGAATGGGATGAAGTAGGCAAAACGAAACAAAAGTGCCCTGGGGACAATGTACGAGGCACTACATAGGAGAACAGATGTGCTGGCAATATTAAACAAGAAACTCCAATCAAAATAGAAAGAGTGAATTTTTTTCACCCCCCCCCCAAAAGCAGTTATGATGACCACCGCCTACCAATAATGCAATTTACAGGATGTGCAGCCAGCCCTTTTGTCCATTGGTGTCTTGACAATCATTTAGCTGCTCTGCTTCCATTAACTGATCCTACAGCCATTTTTTCTGGAAAATGCAACTCTACATCCTAACAAACGTCTACTTAATCTTATTAATGATGTCTACATACCACCATAGGGCCAGATTCAGGAAAGAAATAAGATGGCTTATCTCCAGTATGGACGTCGGAACCGACTTAATTTACTTTGTTTGTGTACGTCCATTCACAATTGAGCTGGGCGTCAGTTACGCCGACGTCGCTTTCATTGACAAGTAGCAACGTTATTTGGAGCATGTGCACTGGGAATCAATCACGGCCGGCGAATGCGCAGTTCGTTCGGTGCGGGGACGCGCTTCATTTAAATGATACACGCCCCCCCACCCGTCGAATTTAAATTTCGCCGGGTGATTTACGCTACGCCGCCTCAACTTTACAGGCAAGTGCTTTGTGAAAAAGTTGCGGTGGCCTAACGTAAATAAGATACGCTAGGCCAAATTAAAGATAGGCTCTCCTACCTGAATCTAGCCCATAGAGTATTAATACTAGAGAATTAATACAATACTACCAGATCTACAAATAAGGGCAACAGTAATAATGTTTCGGATCAGTCCCTTCTGCTGTGTGTGTGTCTTTGTGTGTTCTGTCTCTCCTTCACCTCTCCTCCAGTAGGAGCTCCCATTTGTAGTTGTGATTTTTTTTAACCAGTTCAATACAGTGCACTTTCACCCCCTTCCTGCCCAGGCCAATTTTCAGCTTTCAGCAATGTCACACTGTGAATGACAATTGCACGCTCATGAAACGCAATGCCCTTATGAAATCTTTATCTTTTTTTGAGACATAAAGAGCTTTCTTTTGGTGGTATTTAATCACCATTGTTTTTTTTATTATTTGCTGAACAAATTTTTTTTTTCTTAGTTTCCTTTATACAATTTAGTAAATAAGTCATTTCTCTTTCCCACTAATGTGTGCCGATGAGGCTGCACTGACAGGGCAGCACATAGTGGCGGTACAGAGTGGCAGCACTGATGGGGTGCACTGATAACCAGGGCACCGATTACCTGCTGTCTAGAAAAACAATGTTGCTACCTGGATAAGCAGACTAAAACTGAATTTGACAGGTAAAATATTTCACAAATCTAATTAAGCGTTTGCTAGTACTAGGGGTGATGTGAACCATAATGATGTGTAACAAAGAGGGTTTAAATCTTATTGCACATACATTATCTTATAAATACAAATATGAGGCTGTATGGCTATGAACATATGTGGTGATGATTTTGTAGTACATTATGTAAGAAATCCATGGCTTCTATTTGGGAATAAAGGGTTCTAAAGCCGTCCATAGACTGTTAAAATCTTGGCTAGTTAAGAAGGAACTGGACGAAATTCGAACCATGTATGAGCAGGTTGACTGCCCCAAAATTGATCGATCAACTTAGGTACAAGCAGCCTGTCGGATTTTACATAGCTTGTTGCTAGCTGCTAGAAATAATAACTGTGTTCTCACAGCAGGGAAAGCCTCTCTATATGTTAAAATTGTAGTGAGTAGGCAGATAAACATTGCTTTATTCAATATTTAATGAGTTGTTCATGGGTGTTGATAGATCACAAGTTATTTTTGTACAGTTATCACCCTATGCATAATTTTTTAGTAAAAAAAGTAAAAAAAATAAAATGTAGCTTTCGCTGCAGTATCCACTTCTCTGCTGACGCTGTTTACTTAAAGTGTTTTAAAAGCGTTTCTAAAGCCAAACCTTTAATGACTCCATACCCTTTCAACTGCTGTTGTATATCTAGGGTAAGCGACACCCAGTGCAGCTCCATTCTATTTTCTGTCAGCCCACACCGTCATGGATTCACAGTACTACTGCACATACCTAAAGCCAGACATACAGGGATGGAAATTCGGCCAGTTTAGCAGGGACCGGACACATTTCTATCCATGTATGGCCAGGCTGCTTTTATTAGATCAATAGACAATCAGCCTGTTGGATTTTCCTGACCAATCAGTGCCATTTGACTATGAATGCACCTAAAAACAGGTAAATTCAGTGTGAATAATACCAACTAAATCATTACATGCTTTTATATGCATTTAGAAATGTCCTATAAAGAAATATTAATACATTTAGGTGCATGCCCAGGTAAATGAGGCCTACGAATTAAAATATTTCCTAACACAACAAGGGTAATCCAAATCCAGTTGTCCCTGACTGGACTCCAAATTAAAAGCGGACTGGTTGCTACAGTTACTGTTAAATTTCAATAGTAAATTCATGAATCTTAGTTTGAGTCAATTGAGACTTTTTTGCTTCACCTTAATATGCTTATGATATCTGATCTGAATAATTACACCTTTCATTAATCGTGGGAATTGGTTCAGACAAAATGTGCATATACTGAAGAATAAGATAAGATATTCTAGAGCGACTCATCTTTAACTTTCACTTTTATATATCATCACAGTTCTTCGAACTTCACCATCGCATAAGCCCAATAGAGTTAAATATAAGCTACGAAGTAATTCAGTCTTTTTTCACACCTAGAGGCTTCATTAAATGTAGAAAACTTCACATCATGAAATGAGAACAGTAAAGAGTGCATTGCATTTGGCAGTGCTACATACACTATAGGGGAGCACAGTACGAGGTCACATGAAGATTAGGATACAACTCACCAGTTTTGCGGTTTCTAATCATGAAGTAGAATGGATGGTCAACAATAACCTGGGGATACAGCACTACCATTCTGCTATTGGCAATCATTCCTATAACACAACAAAAGGCATTAAACCTACATTATGCCACATTAGTGAAGCTTCATACGACACCATCTTCATTTCAGAGTCACTGCACAGATCTGTTGTAGTCCTTCGTGTTCTGTTTTAGAGCCATCATAAGTAAAAATGCTTTAGTGATAATTAATTAACCTCCTCCCTCCCGCCCGGCGCGTTTTTATGGCCACAATGTGGCTCTTAATTGCCGGGAGGCCATCTATATACGGCCACCAGGCCACTGGGGGCGCACGAGCAGCGCTGGTGGTGCGCACGCACGCCCGCCGCGTCAGTCAGGTGCCGATGCGCGTGCATGGCGGCCGCGATGTCGGCCAAGCACCTGTGATCTGCAGTCACGGAGACAGGGGCGTGGAGCTCTGTGTGTAAAGAGCGATGCAAAAAAAGGGGCCTGGTCTTTGTTCCGTGAAATGGTCCGGGGCTGAAGCGGTGAAATAGCAACACTGACTGTATACAGTATAACATGTATTCACACTGGAAGGGTACTAGTAGGTTGTAAGGATTTTGCCATAAAATCATCTTCTTGGAGTTTATAAGGGGACTTAGGTTGTATTCTGCCTACAGCAAACACCAGCAAACATTGCTGTTAGGCAGCCAGATATAACGCTCCCATTTCCATCAAGCTGCAGATTTCTGAAAAAGTAGTTGTAGGAGTGGATCAAAAAACAGATTGGTTGGACCTGTGTACTCAAATAAACTCCATGAAAAGGATTTTATGGTAAGGACAAAAATCCTGTTTCTTTATCGTTCATTAGTGGACACAGGATTAATTCTGATACAAAAGGATGACCAAAAGCAGTCCATCTGAGGGGCAGGCAACACAGCAAACAAAATGCTAACAAGCCCTCCAAAACAGTGTACAATTGGCAAAGCTTGAAACTCATATAGCTGCCTGAGTAAGTGGGCTTCAGAAAAGGCCTAAGCATTCACCTGGTACAATTTAGCGATGAACAGAAGATCAGATTCAATTCTTAACGTCTTAACTTAGACGCGAGTATCACAACTTGCATTTGGCGCTCTATAAGTATTTAATCCAATCCAATCCAATGCACATGCCTAATTCTGAAAGGTCCAAGAAACACTCAATGATTTAAATGGAACAAAGCTTGATAAGTGAAACTTTGTCCTCAAGCCTATAGGCTTAAACGATGAGATGCCTAAGCCACTTGGCAATAGTGGGGGAAATGGCAGGCTGTCCCTTCTGGAAATCCTAGAAAATTATGAAAAAAAGAAGGGCTGAGAGTGTGTGCACATGTAGGATGTGGCTCACATATGCGTAGTGCAACGAAACAAGGGAGGTGCAAGCAAGCTCAACAGAGCAGGTGCTGAGTGCTGATTTCAAAATGGCCTGCACAGACTCAGAAGAGTTGAAACTGAACGCCAAATCCAAAAATGGCATAATGCCTTGCTCCTGCTAGCAACCTGCGAACATAAAGTGTTGCCACCTGAGTTCCAGTGTTAACTTCCATTGGGATGCAACTGGAGCAATAGTACCAAGCATGCATTAGTCTCCCTAAAAGAGAAAGGCCCTCAAATTGCCGTGGCAGTGGTCCAGAAGATACCCTTCACCACCCACAATGCAGTGAAGCTGGAAAGTGCCAAGCTGGATCCAGCCAGTTTTCACCCCCTCTAATGAGCATAGCCTATAAAAAGTCTTAAGGGACAAGGTTTTACCAGTAGCTTTTCCATGGCCCCGGACCTTTAAAACACTCTACATCTGACTCGCACAGTACACCATGTGCCATGGAGAGGGCCCACAGCACAGCCCAATGCTCTAGGGCAATGTCCAGGTATGGCTTCTAACACTACATTGAGGATCAACCAATCCCAAAAACTAAAGGATCTTGATAGCAGAACAAGGGAATCTTGATAGAGTTGGAAGTCATCTTGTGGAAAAGTTTTTGCACAACCTCCATTCTCTTAGACACTAGTAAAAAACTTGAGCTTGACGTGAGTGGGAGCAGTTACTGTGTACCTTGCTGACCAACAGCATTGTTTGCTAGTGTTCCATCTCCTGTGAGAACAGTATAACTCTTATTGAAATCAACCCTGTCACCTAACGAATGATAAAGAAATTCTGCCAGCTTCTTACACCTCACAGAGTCCAGTAGTAAGATTTTGCCATAAGTTTGTGTCAAGGCCCTTTCCCACAAGACTAATAATGGGGTCACCTTTTGTTGTTGGAGACTGGCTTAGTTTTTTTAAGCTTTGCGGTACTTGGGAATAACTGGCTAGTCTACTGGGAAGACTTCACTATTGGAGTCACTGGCAGAAATGTAGCCATCATGCGATTCAAATTAACATATCCAAGGAAAATGGAAATGTCAGCTTTAAATAGTGTTGCCCTTTAAACATGTTTGGGTTCATCTTTTTGTATGTTCTAAAATAGCAAGGTTTACTGTATATGCAGCAATTCAAAACTAATGTAATTTCTACCTAAGTCAAACAGCAGGAACAAACACTTAATTGACAATCTTTTAAAAATGCTAATTAAAGCAGCATTTTAAATAAATGAGAAGTTTCCCACTGTGAGCTTTACAATCATCTTGGGATACATTAAATACAGAAGAGTCCATTCTTTATACACACTTTACCAAGACAAAGAGTACTTACCATCACATACCAGGATAAAGTATGTACACTAGATTCATAATTGCCCAATAAAAAAAAAAAAGCCAAATTTACCAAAACAAGTTATCCATTAGATAGTTAAACAATTTGAACCTGAAAAGACACACTTCATTTCCCATGCTCACTATTAAGATTGTCCTGATTTTACTGCAGAACCAAAAAGGAGGTTTGTCTTTATTGCAGGTAACAGGAGAAGTTTTCTATAACTCACTGTCCATAGCTACATGAATTGGCAAGAGCCATTTAATCCAGAAAACATTCAGGGCACTGCTGCAACACATCTACAGGTCCAGTGAACCCAACAGACTTACTGGAAAATGTAGCTGGACACCTGTGAGTGAACACCATAGGTGTGCGCACAGGGTGTGCCAGATGTGCCCAGGCACACCCTAATCACCCTGTGCAGCACAGATTCCCCCTACTGCCCAGGCTCCCCCCCTCCTTCCCCTTGCAGCACTTACGGCTTCCCTACTCTTCTCTCCCTCTGACTGTTGCTGCAGGAATATTTTAGGATGACTGGGGGAAGGGGCCGGTAAATATGTAACTTACTGGCCCCTTCCTTTTCATCATGAGTGGTCGGTAGTTTGTGTTTTGAGCTTTGAGGTGTACACCCAAATGCAATAGGCTGCGCACACCTATGGTGAACACATTTCTAAAGCAGATTTTTTGAATTGCATAGTCATCACTACACTAAAAGCCCACCATGCAATACTGTACCAGAGGTTGCAGCTGCTTCGGCTCCCTCTTCATTAACCTCCAAATAAGACTTGTGAACCGCTTTGTCCACGTAAAGGTCCTTGTGTTCTGGAAATAAGCATACAGGTAAAACGGGTTAGCTTTCTCGGTACTTTCCGCTTGTATTAAACAAGAATGGAGAGAGTGAATGTCCATAACATAGATTACATTTTTGGACTAGATTAGCAAAATAAATTTCACCCATGAAATGAAAATGTAAAGTAAACTTGGGCGAATCATAGTAATGAAAAAAAATGCATAGTCTTTCAGTGCATGGCAAAATAGTTAGCAGATCCAGAGACGGTGCTCATGTGACTGCTCGCCTCTCTCCTCTCCTGGACAGACAGCTACAGTGGGAGGGGCGGAGAACTCAACGTCAGTTGGGAAAAGGGGAGGAGAGGGGCGAACAGTCACGTGAGCGACGGAAAGCGCTGTAAAATAAGGCAGAAATCAGCATTTGTTTTATAAAACACATGCATTGGGGCACATGTCCTTATTTAACAGAGGGGATTGTATGATCATATCAGGGTTTTTTTTTTGCAGCAGGAAGAGAAGGGGAACAAAGTGGCACTGTCACTAGCTGACAGGCAGGGGGGATACACACAGGAGAGCTGCAGATGACTCAGTCACGTAAACGGACCACAGTGTCAGGGCTCAGCAGCCATGATAAACTGTGTTCAGTTTACAGGGGGGGGGGGGGGGGGGGAGAGAGCAGAACCAGGCAGGGTCAGCCAGGTACTTTATATGTTACGGGGGGCAAAATTACACAGCACTGGCACTGTGCTGTATAACATGCTTTATAGGTGTCGGCTGCAGAAATAGCCAGAAAGGTTTAGGGCGTTGGAAAACTTAAGCTGTTCAGAATGAGGCAATTAAGGCCTTTATAAGTTATTCAAAGGATGACTAATGATTGCTGCATCCTGAGGCTTTTTGAGTTAAGGAGAGCAGTCAAAGTCTTCTGAAGAGGTGAGGTGATTTTTTTATTTTTATCACACAGAAAAATCAACAGACTATTGTTTTTCTGCTGTCTGACCAGGAGTGTCTGCCCAGCAGTAGGCTGTGCCAGACTCCATAGGTAGGTTCCTGTGTTGTGAAGATAGATGCCCCAAGTGGCAAGGATTTTTTATTTTTTTTGTATAATCTTTATTTTATTTTCGAAAACAAACAAACAAGGTAAGACAAAAATAAGCATAGACAAAGTGGCTTCACAACAAAGCCTCAACAGTCGGGGTTGTAGGGGGGGAGGAGGAGGGTGGGGGGTAGGGGCCTGAGGGAAAACAGAAGGAAATCGTAGATGGGGGAAGGAAAAGGGCACGGGGGGGGGGGGAAGGAAAAGGGCACGGGGGGGGGAAGGAAAAGGTCACGGGGGGGGGGGAAGGGCATCAGAGTACAGTTTTAGCATAGTCTAAGCATATTCAACTATTATATTTCACCAGGGGGAACCGCTATCCGCATCGTACAGGCATCAAAACACTCCGTCCGTCGTAGCCCGACTCGGACGTTCGGTCCACTTAGTCAGGCTTCCCCCAGAACTGGAGGAGGGCGGAGCAGGCAGCTGCAACACTCAAAAGGGCAAAAGAAAAAGTGGCAGACGCGGTCCCCCCCGTGCATTGAGCATAGTGATGCATCTGGAGTATCCAGTACGGATGGTATCCCAAGTACCGTCCAGGAAGCCCAAATAAAAATAAAATAAAAATAAAAAGAGGAATGGAGTCAGAAGGGGAGCTAGGGTGAAAGAGAGAAATAAAGAGGGTAATTTGAGAAGGGGAGAAGCATGCGGAGCATTCTGCACAGTGGGCCACTATGAGGTGGAGCTAGTGGCATTAGGTCAGCGGTGCGCCTGGACAAGCCGCTCAAAGGACGGGTCCGCCAAGGCTAGTAGGGCAACGTCGAGGCTAGACGAAACCACAACAGTGTCCTGTACATGGGTCCTCCATTCAGCCCAAACAAGGTCAAATTTTTCACGGGTGCCTCTGCAATCAGCCAACCACCTCTCTGCTTCCATGATCTCCCCCACCTTCCCCAGCCAATCCTGCTCGCTTGGAATATGCAAGCTCTTCCAGTGTATCGGGATGAGTCTTTTTGCAGCGTTGAGGAGGTGGGGGAGAGCACTTCGCTTATAGCGAGACTGAGACATAGGGGGGACGTGGAGTAGGAAATGTTGGGGCTGCGCTGGCATGACAATGCCCAGGCTATCAGATATTTGTTTATTAACCATGTCCCAAAATGGCCGGAGCACTGGGCACTCCCACCAAATATGGAGAAGCGTGCCTCTCTGTCCACATCCCCTCCAGCATCTTTTAGAGGCCGTGGGGAAGATTCTAGCTAGGGTGACTGGGACCCGGTACCACCTCGACATCAGTTTGTAGTTGTTTTCTTGGGTCTTGGCATCTACCGAGCTCGAGTGTGTCAGGCAGTACAAAGTATTTAATTGTTCCCCGGTGAAAGTGAGCTGGAGATCCCTCTCCCATTCCTTAATGAAGGGGGGAGTGGGGCAAGGTGTCGCCTCCTCCAACAACCTATATAGTGAAGAGATCATGTTTGCTAACGGGTCTTCAGATGCCCACATACTTTTAAATTCCGTCAGGGCGTTCCGAAGCCCCACTTGTCTCCGGCACTTTGTGACAAAAGTCTCTAATTGACGGTGTCTCCAGAAGTCGAAGGGGAAGCTACCATACCTACTCCTCAAGGCGTCCAGAGACAGCAGTGATCCCCCATCCATAAATTTTGCCAGGCTAACAGACCCCTCACGCACCCAAGACCCAAGGGAGGCTCTCGCCTCCCCAGAAGGGAACCAAGGGTAACCACACACCGGTGCCTGCGGAGATGTCTGTGGCGCCAGGGCTAAGCGGCCATTCGTTCTGTCCCACAAAGTCAGAGCGTGTATTGTCAGTGGGGAGACCCAGTCTGAGAGCCCCCTGTCTGACGAGGGGACCCATGGCGCATAAGATAAGTCCCGTCCGGCCATCGTCTTTTCGAGGGGCACCCACAACTTATAGGAAGAATGAAACTTCCAGTTCAATAAGCGTTGTAACGCTATTGCCTGATAATATTGGGATATATTAGGAATGCCTAGACCCCCCTTCGTCTTGGACCGTTGTAATGTTGCCATGGCGAGCCGAGGTCTCTTGCCTCCCCATACAAATTTAACAAAAAGGGTACGGAGGCATGTAAAGAAGCTTTTCGGTAAGCGTATCGGCACCATCTGACAAAGAGGATACGGGGCAAAACTGTAATTTTTAAAATGTTTGTCCTACCCACCCAAGTGAACAAGGCCTTGTCCCAAGTCTGGAAGTCCTGAGTGATTCTCTTCAGTAGGGGGGCATAGTTATGAGCGTATAGGGAGTCAAGACGGTCCGTCAGTTGGACGCCTAGGTATTTCATGGATGAGGCAGACCACGTAAATGGGAAATAGTCCCGTAGTGAAGTTGCCAAGGTCTGAGGGATAGTGATAGGTAGAATCTCTGATTTTGCATAGTTTATTTTAAAATCTCCGTACTCCGTCAGTTCACGCATCAGATTTGGCAGCGAGACAAGGGGATCGACAACATGGAAAAGTATATCATCCGCATATGCGGAGAGTTTGTGTTCGAGGGAGCCCACCGACACCCCCCTGCTCCGATTTTCTCTCACCCTCTGCAGCAACGGTTCCAATACCAGAGCAAACAGGAGGGGCGAAAGCGGGCACCCCTGCCTCGTGCCATTGCGAATATTAAAGGGCTCGGAGAGGCCCCTATTAACCTTCACCCGGGCAGTGGGACACTCGTAAAGTGCCGAAATCCAGCGCAACATGTGAGGGCCCATACCAGTGCCACCGAGCACGGCATCGAGAAAAATCCAATCCACACGGTCGAATGCCTTCTCCGCATCAGTAGACAGAATCAGATAGGGAGGCATCCGACCGCGTGCATTCGCCCAGTGCACAAGCTGGATGGCCCTATTCGAGTTATGCCTAGCTTCCCGTCCTACAATAAAACCGGTTTGATCTGCGTGCACCAAGTCAGGGAGGTAATACTTTAAACGGTTGGCAAGGATTTTAGAAAAAATCTTGAGGTCTGTATTCAAAAGGGAAATGGGGCGGTAGCTCTGTGGTTGAGTGGGGTCCTTACCGTCTTTCGGGAGCACCGTGATATGCGCTAATGAGGACTCCTGTGGTAGGCGTCCAGTGGTCGCCAAGGAATTAAGAAGGCCGCAGAAAGGGGCCTGCAACTTATCAAAAAACGTTAGGTAGTAAGCCTTAGTAAAGCCGTCGGGCCCGGGACTCTTACCAGAGGGCAGGGATTTGATGGTGGCCAATAATTCCGCCGAAGTAATGGGGCGTTCTAGGTCTGCTACCTGTTCTGAGGACAGGGTAGGGAGCCCAACTGAGGAGAGGTATTCTGCAATACGTTCCCGCTTGAGTGCTTTATCTGTCGGAGGGGAGGCGGATTCCAGATCGTACAAGGCCGCGTAATAATCGCGAAACATGGATGTGATTTTTGAGGTATGCTGGACTGGCTCTCCCGATGGGGAGTGCAGCTTATGCACATGTGCCAATAATCGTTTTTTACGGAGAGCGCGCGCCAACAGCCTGCCGCACTTGTTGCCATGCTCGTAGTAAGTGTGGGCCATAAAACGCAGCTTGCGGTTAATCTTACGATCCATCAATTTTGAAAAAAGCTGTCTAAGCTCACATACACGGCTAAGCTCTTCGGGATCAGACGTGCGTTTATGTGCGAGCTCTGCACTCTGAAGTGCCTGCAGCACTCTCCGGAAATCCGCCTGCCTCTCCTTATTGAGTTTGGCTCCCATGGCAATAAAAACACCGCGAGCCACAGCCTTGTGGCCCTCCCAAAGAGTTCCGCCACCAACCTCCCCGTTGTCATTTTCGGCAAAATAATGAGTCAAGGTCTCACGTATTCCCGCCACTACACCGTCATCGTCCAGTAAGTTTTCGTTCAGTTTCCAGGACCGCGCCTTGGCGAGGGCATATGGCAAAGAAAAGGTCAAGGTCACAGGAGCGTGGTCCGATATGGTAATTTGTTCAATGGTCGCCCCTAACAGTAGGTCAAGGGTGTCCTGGTCCACAAGTAGCAGGTCGATTCTGGTGTACACCTTGTGTACCCCCGAAAAGAAGCTATAGTCCCTTTCTGTGGCGTGGAGAGCCCTCCAACAGTCCACCAATGTGTGTTCCTGAAGAGACCTCCTAAAATGTCGCAAAAAAGGGTAGGAATGGGAAGATTTAGTTTCGGAAGTATCTAACAGAGGGTCAGGGCTGATATTAAAGTCCCCTCCCAGGATTAGTCTGCCCTCCCTAAAATCTGCTAACTGAGCGAGTACTTGGTCAATAAATGTAAGCTGTTGCGTGTTAGGGGCGTACAGCGTGGCGAAAGTATATTTTTGCCCCATGATTGTGCCTTTTAAGAACACGTAGCGACCCTGAGGGTCCACCCTGTGTTCAGAGGGATGGAACTGGCAGTGTTTGTGGACCGCAATGGCCGTACCCCTAGATTTGGGCCTTGGGGAATTGCTAAGGTACCACTGCGAAAACAAATGCGTGGGTAGCTTCGGAAGGGAGGCATCGGTAAAGTGAGTCTCCTGTAGGAAGATCACTTGGGCACCTAGTCTTTTCAGTTCCAGCCAAAGCCTATTGCGCTTGTTCGGAGAACAGAGCCCATGCACATTATACGACACTACCTTAATCGTCGCCATCGGGTGGAATGGAGAACCATCAAGGCGCACCTCTCTTCTTCTTCAACACCGTGAGGAGCTGGTCCGCATGCTAGGCGCAGAGGAGCGGGAGAGTAAGGAAGAGGGTAAAGAGGGAGAAAGAGGAAAGAAAGGGGGAGAGAAAAAGTAAAAAACATTAATATTAACATAACATGTAGAAAACATTCTGGGTCCACAAACGTCTCTAAGGACAAAAAGGGTGGTACCCCATCCTGTTTGCCCGGCTCATGCAGCCCCCCCACTAGGGGGAGGCCACATAAGCGAGGCAAAGTGCCCAAATCAGGGCTAACACCCAACACGGGTAGTCCTATGTGGGGAACGTGATCAGACATGAAGAGCCAGGAAGATCCAGCTCCCCACACCAGTAAAAGCGGTTAATGTCCGGGGAGATGACACTTGGAAGCAACACGGCAGTGAGCCCCTGGGCATGCCAGGGTGCTGGGCAAAGTTCAGAAGAGGCGGAGTCCGGAATCAGCCATCCAGCTGAGAAGTCCTCGTCCGATAGTGCCAGTGCAAAACCGGGAGGGGGAGAGAGAAAAAAAAAAAAGGAAACACCCCCCCCTCTCCAAAAAACAAACAAAAAACAAGACCACAATTAGAACACGGCACAATAGGGCCAACTTTGAGAGGAAGGAAGCTGAACGAAGAAGGCTCTTGCCGCATGTCCCTCCCACCAGTATCACTAAGAACTCCAGAATCCGTCATCTGTCTGATTGCTGATTGTGGTCTGTTCCTGGAGAGGGTACAATCCCTATGCATCCTCAGTCCCAAGCCGGGGAGGCCGGTCTCGCTGCTGCAGAAGAGGAGCGCCTGCGGTTCCGAGAGTCTCGTTTGGAACGGACCTGCTGCCAGGGTTGAGGCGCCCGCAGCCGCGGGATGCCTGTGGATAGCCTCCAGTCAGGGAAGTCAACAGGTTCCAGTTGCAATAATGACAGGAAACGTGCGAGGTCATCTTTGGTGCGCAGGATAGCGGATTTGCCATCCCTATCAGCGTGGAGACAAAAGGGGAACCCCCACCTGTAGGTGATGCCCGCCACACGCAGGGATTCCAGCAGGGGGGACAGTGCCCTACGTTGCATCAGAGTCCGGCGTGATAAGTCCTGATAAAAAAATAAACGGGCTCCATCAAACTCAAAGAAGGTGCGCTTGCGCATAAGTTGCATAATCCGGTCCTTGACCGTGTAGCGGTGGAGTTTGCAAATTATGTCACGCGGATTGTCTGCATCTTGCGAGGGTGGTCTGAGGGCTCTATGCGCCCTGTCAATCTCCACAGTCTCAGTAGGGGGAGACCTAACAGTTCCTTAAATATGCCTTGCAGCGTGATGTCCCTGGCTCTTGTTGCCTCTGGTAACCCCCTAATGCGAATGTTGGACCTGCGGCTACGGTTTTCGTAATCGTCTAATTGCGAAATCAGGGCCTCTATATGGTGGTCTTGTGCTGCACACTTGTCCCTGAGCTGACTTATGACCGGCAGGGCATCTTCCACAGTCTGCTCCAGGGTCTCCAGCCTATTCCCAAGTTGAGTAGTGTCTGTCTTCAGCTGCTCTATATCCTGCCTAAAGGCCTTCTCAACCCTCATGGCGAAACGGTCCAAGTCCTCCCTAGTGGGGAGAGATAGAATGTGCTGCCGCAAGTCTGCATCTCCCAGCAGACCAGACACATCAGAGCCTGCACCGCGGGAGGCGCCGCGGGAGGCCGAGGAGCCTGGGGATTCAGGGGGTGTTGCGTCCCTTACCAGCTGCGGTGACTGAGTAGGCGACCCTTCGTGCTGCGGGGGTGAAGGAGGTTTGGTTGATTTCTGCACAGCAGCGCCCGTCCCTTTGCCCTTCCCGGACACCATCTTGGGAGTCCCGACACGCGGCTGCGAGCTGCCGCCGAAATAGGAGCCTATGGAGCCGGCACTGCGGTCTGTAGGAGCTCTGTTCCTGGAGGAGGCCCTCCGGTATCGGGACATGCCG
Organism: Rana kukunoris; assembly: GCA_029574335.1. Taxonomy (NCBI): domain Eukaryota; kingdom Metazoa; phylum Chordata; class Amphibia; order Anura; family Ranidae; genus Rana; species Rana kukunoris. The sequence continues at coordinate 189,030,836 of CM056052.1, read as the reverse complement.
TTCAGGGCCGCGTGTAAGGTAGGGATCCGCCGGACCAAGCTATTATTGCTGCGTGGTGTGAGGAGCTCTGGAGATGTGCGTCCTCACTCGGCCATGTCCAAGCCACGCCCCCGGCAAGGATTTATTTTATGTTTTGTTTTGTTTATGCTGTTTGGATGCTTGCACTTGTATCCAGCAATATGAAAGAATAAACCATATCCTTTGTTTTCAACCATCCTCAACTGCCTTTCTGTATAGTTCGGCGTGTAGTGAACCCATCCAGGGGGTCACACACACCCGCTACCGAGTGGATCCCTCACAATATATTATATATATTTATTATTATTATTATTATTATTATTAATTATGGTATATAGTAAATGCACTGCAAAAAAAAAAAAAAAAACAGGGATTTATTTTTTTATTTTTAAAAGGTGAACTTATCCTTTATTGCACTCGGTGGCAACACAAGTGCGCTACTGTTACTATAAATGGGCCCTTATAATTCCAGCAAAAAAATAATTGCATCAACTGAAGCTGCATAAAAAGCATTAAAACATTGATGTTTATCGAATGGTCTCACTGTAAAATTGTATTTTTTCTTTAAACCAGAGCTTTAGCGCTGAACCAATATCCCTAACTCCAGGCATTAGAGAGGAATTGCTGCTATGTGTGTATGAGTAGCAGCCCTGCTGCAGCGCTCAGACAAACTCTCTTGCCAACAACGTTTTTATGCATCCTCAATTAAAATACATTTTTTTTTCTCTGAAACCTTAATTGGGGCTTTATGTGGCCAGGACAGACTACTTTAATACCAACTACTGGGCAGTTAAAAAAAAAAAACACTTAGCTTCGCCATCAAAAATAGTATATAGTAGTGGTCATTTTTCTTTCAGAATTTGAGCAATTTTAATAAAGTGATAACTGCGATTCTTTTTACAGCAGCTCAGAATATTAAAAGGTCCCTTTTAACACTTTGGGCCAGATTCAGGTAGAGTTAGGCTGGCGGATCAATGGATCCGCCAGCCTAACTGTCACTTTAAGCCGGCGTTTTTGTTTTCTGTAACCAGAAAACAAGAAACGCCGGGTTGGAGTTCCGATGCGATCGGCGCAATTGAATTTCGCCATCGCATCGTTACTTCAACTTAAAAATGGCGCCGGGGGCGTTCCCGCCGATTTACGCTCAAAAAATATGTTAATGAGCGGGAATCGGCAATTCACGATCTTTTTCGGGCGCGACGCAGTGACTTTACGACGTTTCCGGAAGCGATACGCAGCGTATAGATAAAGCAGCCCCCTAGTGGAGTATCCTATGTTAAGTATAGGCGTCGTCATCGCGTCGGAAAAAAAACAAATCGCGTCGCTTGCGTAAAACATTCATGAATGGGGATGTGACGTCATTGACGTTCACTGACAGAATTTGGAGCATGCGCACTGGGATGCATTGACACTCGACGCATGCGCAGTACGTTCGCCGCGGGATCGCGCTTAGTTTGAATACTACACGCCCCGTCCCCGCCCAATTTGAATTCCGCCGGCTCATTTGCGATGCGCTGCCGCAACTTTAGGAGCAAGTGCTTCATGAATAACAGCACTTGCTCCTAAAATTTCGGCAGAGTAACGTAAATGAGAAGCGTTACTCCAGAGCAAAGATGCTCTGATCTACCTGAATCTGGCCCTTTGAGGGGAATTACTTCGAAAATGATTGTAAAATGAAGCTTAGATAAATTAAAGCAGTTACTCTTACACACCGCACATTTTATAATTTGCACACATGCAAAAGAGGAAATTTATTTTGGTTTATTCTGAAGCATACAAAACAAATAAGACCTGTGTCGATATTACTCAGTACATTATTAATACGCTGTGTCATATAATAAATAATAAAGATAAATGCAAGCTATAAAGTAAAGTGACAACAAAATAAGAAGGAAAATGGAAGTTACAAATACCACAGTGGTATTATACCGGATATTGCAGACAGATCAGCTTTTCTTCCGAATATCTCTACGATGCCAAGTCTTGTCAGCACATCCTTCAGATTGACTGTCTCCTCAACTTTGAACCTGCAAGACAAGACATTTAAGATCAAAGCAGTGTTCTGCCAAAATGTTTCCACCATGATATAAGCAACGGAGCACAAATACAATCTACTGAGAATACTGAACATTGCTGATTAAAAAAAAAAAAAATACAAATTTATATTTATACACACACACATACGGTATATATATATATACACACACATACGGTATATATATATACACACACACACACAGCTGTACTTTTTTCCCCACAGTCAGTAATCATACTTGTATGGCTGAATCTGCCCTAGTAAACAGGTGTGCGTGTGTGTGTGTCAATGTCTTGTGTGTAACCCATCTTATAAAACATAATGGTAAAAAAGTGGTAGACTTTTTACATTTTAGGTGATGCCCCTATTTTTCCAATTGTTAGATTTCAAGAGTGGTTAAAGGATAAATTAATTTAATTATTTTACACATATTAGGGGTAACTATATGTATTAAGAAGTGGCAAAATTTGAGAAATTTGCCCTCTGTAAACAATGTAGTATTTTAAGATATAAATAATAGCATTACATAATTTCCCAAAATTATTTCAACAGCTACAGGAAACGATCTCTTTACCTAAACAAAGCTTTAATCAATAATTCCAACTGTGTCATGCAATAAGCTCAGAGGAGATATTATGGGATATTAGAAGATCCTAGTGGAATAGGATGTGGTGTCTGCTCAGAGGGCTTGAATTCCTCTGTATACAACAAACAATTCCATAAAATGTCCACTACAATTTCCCCTAAAATGCACAGAGCAATAGAGTCAAGATATAGTCAATAGGATTGATTTACTTAAATCAAATAGACTGTCCACTTTGCAAGTGCAGTTGCATTCATTTTCCCCAGAGCTTGGTTAATGCTCAAGACACACGCGTCCATCATTTGAGTGAGCAGTTTCTATTACTCTTATTATAACTGCAATAAATAAATCGCTAATGTTTTGATTCCCAAAGTACTAGAAAAAGGTATTCTATTTCAATTTTCAATATTCAACATAAGACAGGGTGGTTCTCCGAAACTGCATGGGTTAGGTGGTTGGGTGTTCTTGACTTGTGGTCCTGGAGTCCTGAGTTCACAATGTGGACAATATTTGAAGGATTTCTACATGTTTCCCCTGGATTTATGCATTTCTTGCACAATGCAAAAACATACAAGTAGTAAGAAGCTTTCCACACTGTGGCCCCAATGTAAATTTTTATATACCTGTAACTGTGGAATGTACTGTAAACTGTAAGCAGTTTGAGGGCATGGATTAACACAAATGTTACATACTGATATTGTCTACAGCCCTGCAACTTGTTAAAGCAATATATATACACAGTACAGACCAAGAGTTTGGACACACCTTCTCATTCCAAGAGTTTTCTTTATTTTCATGACTATGAAAATTGTAGATTCACACTGAATGCATCAAAACTATGAATTAACACATGTGGAAATATATACATAACAAAAAAGTGTGAAACAACTGAAAATATGTCATATTCTAGGTTCTTCAAAGTAGCCACCTTTTGCTTTGATTACTGCTTTGCACACTCTTGGCATTCTCTTGATGAGCTTCAAGAGGTAGTCACCTGAAATGGTCTTCCAACAGTCTTGAAGGAGTTCCCAGAGATGCTTAGAACTTGTTGGCCCTTTTGCCTTCACTCTGCAGTCCAGCTCACCCCAAACCATCTCGATTGGGTTCAGGTCTGGTGACTGTGGAGGCCAGGTCATGTGGCGCAGCACCCCATAACTCTCCTTCTTGGTCATATAGCCCTTACACAGCCTGGAGGTGTGTTTGGGGTCATTGTCCTGTTGAAAAATAAATGATGGTCCAACTAAACGCAAACCAGATGGAATAGCATGCCGCTGCAAGATGCTGTGGTAGCCATGCTGCTTCAGTATGCCTTCAATTTTGAATAAATCCCCAACAGTGTCACCAGCAAAGCACCCCCACACCATCACACCTCCTCCTCCATGCTTCACGGTGGGAACCAGGCATGTAGAGCCCATCCGTTCACCTTTTCTGCGTCGCACAAAGACATGGTGGTTGGAACCAAAAACCTCAAGTTTGGACTCATCAGACCAAAGCACAGATTTCCAATGGTCTAATGTCCATTCCTTGTGTTCTTTAGCCCAAACAAGTCTCTTCTGCTTGAATATCTGCAGTGGTTTCTTAGCAGATATTCTACCATGAAGGCCTGATTCACAAAGTCTCCTCTTAACAGTTGTTCTAGAGATGTGTCTGCTGCAAAATGTGGCTACTTTGAAGAACCTACAATGTAAAATATATTTTCAGTTGTTTCACACTTTTTTGTTATGTATAATTCCACATGTGTTAATTCAGTTTTGATGCCTCCAGTGTGACTCTACAATTTTCATAGTCATGAAAATAAAGAAAACTCTGAATGAGAAGGTGTGTTCAAACTTTTGGTCTGTACTGTATATATTATATATACCGTATTTGCCGGCGTATAAGACGACTGGGCGTATAAGACGACCCCCTAATTTTTCAGCTAAAATGTTGGTTTTGGGATATACTCACTGTATAAGACGACCCCTCACTGTGCCATTATTACATGCCTTGCTGTACCATTATTACATGCCTTGCTGTACCATTATTACATGCCTTGCTGTACCATTACATGTCTTGCTGTGCCATTATTACATTCCCTGCTGTGCCATTATTACATGCCCTGCTGTGCCATTATTACATGCCCTGCTGTGCCATTTTAACATGCCTCACTGTGTCCCACCATTCCCTACCTTCTCCTGTTTGCAGACTCCTTCTCCTGACGGCGGTCATCCATTATTCAAAAGCCGCGCTGTCATCCGACTCAGCCGTCCATTATTAAAAAAGCGCGCCTCCTCCTCAGGCTGTTCCGTGATAGGCGGAACACCAATTTTCCCAGCAGAGCCTCTGTTCAGTGGTCCGCCTATCACAGATGTCCTCTCGTCCGAGGTCGAGGCTGAGGATGAGAAGGCATCCGTGATAGGTGGAACACTAAACAGAGACTCTGATGGGAAAATTAGTGTTCCGCCTATCACGGAACAGCCTGTGAAGGAGGCGCGGCTTTTTAATAATGGATGGCCGCCGACTGACACACAGGCACACACAGGTACCCGGCGTATAAGACGACCCCCGACTTTTGGGGCATGATTTTACATGCAGAAAGTCATCTTATACGCCGGAAAATACGGTGTATATATATTGTGACGGTATGCGAGGTGCGATACATGACAACAGGTATATTTTACCTCACATTCGTTCTATTATGAGGGACTGCCCCGGAATCCGCTTCGGGTTTTACAGCCTCTGGGGCTGGCTAGGGTTCACTGGAGTCCAATGTCAGCTGGACTTTAAAACGACCAGAAAGAGAGCTCAACAGTGCTCTGGTTTTGAGACTCAGGAAGGGACCTGAGTAAGTGGAGCACTGAGTGCTGGACTAAAAAAGGTTTGCTTTACCTCATGTTTTTGTGGGTGACAGGGACCAGCCCTGCACTGTATAGAGAGGAGACTATTTGTTTAGTTAGCGCCAGACGGCAAGGATTTAATTTATTGTTTTGTTTATTTTTTTTTAACCTGCAAACCATTTATAAATAAAACCTGGCACCAGCCAGACTTAAAAAGAAAGGCCCAGATTCATAAAGCAATTACGCCTGTCTAACTGGTGTTAGACAGGAGTAATTTCAAATTTTGCGCGCCGTATCACTAGTTTGAATCCTCAAACCATGATACGGCGGCTTCGGGCTTCGATCCGAGAGGCTTACGTCTTCGTAAACCTTCGGATCTACGCTGCGATATATTTGCGGCCGCTGGGAGGAGTTCGCGTCGTTTTGATGCGTCGGGATATGCAAATGTGTTTTTACGGCGATCCACGAAGATACGAGCGGTCTTCGCAATCGCTTACGTCTGTTTTTTTTTACGTACTGTTAGACCAGCTTTTTGCTGGTCTAACAGTGCGTAACCCATGTTAAGTATGGCCGTCGTTCCCGCGTCGATTTAAATTTTTTTTTATTTTTTTTTTTTTACGTAACTCGTTCGGGAATAGAAATGTCCGTAAACGACGCTACTCAAACAACGAATGACGTAACAACGTGATTTCGCGCAATGCACGGCGGGAAATTTGCGAACGGAGAATGCGCAGTTCGATCGCCACGGGAACGCGCCTATTTTAAATCCTTCACGCCCCCTACTCGTCTATATGGATTGCGACGGGAGAAATACACTACGCCGCCGTCGTTTACTGGACAAAATCTACCTGGATTCCACGTAGAGCCAGGTAAGAAACGGCGGCGTAGTGTATTTCTGATACGCTACGAGAATCCAATTCTCTCTGAATCTGGGCCAAAGTGCCTGATTGCGGACTATCATTCAGAAAAGTTGACCCCTACGAGCTAATCTCCCACATATATATATATATATATATATATATATAAAAAAAATGTAATACATATATAACAGCCTTTAGTTTACAGTTGTCAGTTTATCTACAATAGACTAAGGGCCAGATTCACAGAGCTGTAACTCCTGTCTAACTAGTGTTAGACCGGAGTACTTTCTAATTACGCACGTTTTTTCACTAGTTTGAAACCTCAAACCATGAAAAGACGGCTTTGCGCTTCAATCCGACTGGCTTACGTGTTCGTACGCCTTCGGATCTACCCTGCAATAAAATTGCGGCCGCTGGGTGGACTTCCCGTCGTTTTCCGCGTCGGGGTATGCAAATGAGCTTTTGCCGTCGATCCCCGAAATTACGATCTTCAATCGCAATCTCTTACGGCATCTTTAGTCATCTTTTCGCTGCGTAATGTTATACCAGCTTTTAGCTGGTCTAATATTAGACAGCCCATGTTAAGTATGGCCGTCGTTCCTGCGTCGAATTTCAACGTTTTCCGACGTCTTTTATTATTTTTTACGTAAGTCGTCCGGTAATAGGAATGTCCGTTAACGACGCTACTCAAAAAAAAAATGACGGAACGACGTTATTTCGCGCAATGCACAGTGGGAAATTTATGAACGGAGCATGCGCAGTTCGATCGCCGCGGGGACGCGCCTAATTTAAATGCTTCACGCCCCCTAATCGCGTATTTCGATTAGGCGGCGAGAAATAGACTACGCCGCCGTATCGTACGGGCAAAAATCTACCAGAATTCGTTCGTAGAGCCTGGTAAAATACGGCTGCGTATCGTATCTCGGATACGCTGCGCAAATGTACGTGTACCTGAATCTGGCCCTAAAACTTTTAATAGTCAGCGCTATAACAATACAAATAAATAGAAGGCTGCTAGCAATAGGTCAGCATACAAAAAACTAAAAAAATTAAATAGAACAGTAATTAGGGTTCATTACCTCAACATAGCAACAACAAATTAAATAAGTAAATAATTTAAACATTTAATATAAACTAGGGTTGTCCAGATACCGATACTAGTATCGGTATTGGGACCGATACCGAGTATTTGCAGGAGTACTTGTACTCGCGCAAATGCTCCCGATGCCTGGCCGAATACTTTTTTTGTATTTATCAACATGTTCTGTGAAAGTTTTTTACTACTGCGTGACAAGCAAATACATTTTTTTTATTCATTTTTACTCTTTTATAATGTCTTGAGTTAGAGTTCTTCATAATTCTAAAGAAAATATCCTTAGTCAGTAATGTGGTTTGAAAACTGTCACATGACATTTAAAAAAAGTATCGGTATTCGGTATCGGCGAGTACATGAAAAAAAGTATCGGTACTTGTACTCGGTCCTAAAAAAGTGGTATCGGGAAAACCCTACTATAAACCATGTGCATAAAAACATTAAAGTGAAAAAACACACAAAAAGAAAAAATGCATAAATAAACTAAGAAGTGCTTTACACCTCCAGGAATGTCTGTATATTGCTTCCACTAGGGTTGTCCCGATACCGATACCAGTATCGGTACCGTTACTGAGCATTTGCGGGAGTACTTGTACTCCCGCAAATGCCCCCGATGCCTCATCCAATACTACCCCAGCACCCCCCGCCACTGCAACGAAAGCCGCCGCTGCCGCATACCGCAATGCCGCCGCCTGGTTAAACAGCATGCGGGGAACATTACAGCTTTCATTTGAATAGCTGTAGTGTTCCCCTCTGCGCCACGTATAGACACTCCCCCTTGCTCGGTATTGGATGGGTGATCTGTCCAATCCCGAGCAAGGGGAGTGTTTATATGCGGCGCAGCGGGGAACACTACAGCTATTCAAATGAAAGCTGTGATGTTCCCCGCACGCTGATTACCATGCGGCGGCGGCATCTAGGTATAATGGGGGACATGGCTGCATCTGTGGGGGGACATGGCTGCATCTGTGGGGGGACATGGCTGCATCTGTGGGGGGACATACCTAGCTTCCACCATCCAAAAAAGCGGACACCATGTGCAACTGGGAGTAAAAAAAAAAAAAAGGACTGGTGAGCTGTGGAGTGGAGTCTTACCCTCCGTTGTACATGCTGTCCCCCTTTTTTGATGGTGACAGCAATATACAAACATTTCTGGAGTTAAAGGACTTTGTTTAATAATGCATGTGTGCAATTATCACTTTTAGGTTTTTATGCACATGATTTATAGTGAAGGTTTTACATTTATTGTTTACTTGATTATTTAAAATTTATTGTTGCTATATTAAGGCACTGCACATTTATTACCGTTATATTTAGACTAAAACATTCGTTTTCGTTAAAATGCAATTTCGTCCGAAAATCTGTTTTTTCGTTATTGTTTTAACAAACGATAACGAAAGTGCAAGAAACCAAAACCGAAAGATCGGACATAAAAAATGCTTTATTTTCGTTTTCATTGCGGTAAAAATTCGATATAGAGAGATTCAACATTATAGGGAAAAGATTCGACATCATAGAGAAAAGATTTGACATTATAGAGAAAAGATTTGACACTATAGAAATAATAGATTCGACATTACAGAGAATAGATTTCGATTTATGAGAAAATAGATTCGACATTATAGAGACTAGATTAGACATTATTACTAGTCATACATTAGAATTCTTGTAGGCGTAAAGATTCGACGTTCCGTCGAATATTCTTTTGACCATTCGACAGAAACCAAGTATTATTGGATTTTCGGACGAAAGCTATTCCCCAACGAAAAACGAAGTGAATCAAAACGATTTTCGGGAGTAACTAAATAAATGTATTTTCCAAACGAAAACGAAAAAACGAAACGAAATATTCCAGTCTGCACATGTCTAGTATTGAATAGGATTGTAAAATAAATAAAAATTTCTTAAGAACAAAAATGTCACACTATATGCCCATCCAATGGGGTACAATCTATAATGTGTTCCATTTTCTAAAACAAAGTACAATAACATTTGATGAGCAGAAAGGTCAGATATAAAACACTTAAATATGCAAACTAAATTTTGCATCACTACTGATCCTCTGATTCATGACTGGTCAACAGCAAATTGCATCAATCTGTCACCACAGAATAAGAATGGTTAAATCCCTCACAGTAGATCATTCAGTGGATGACCTTGACATGTACGATACCCAACACATAGTAAGCAGTTAAAAAAAAGCCATGCAATATATTTTTAGCATGAAGGTAATTACACTCCAGTAAGCGTAGAAATGTGAATATTATTTTTTCAGGACAAAGTGTCCAGTGTCAATTCACAGCTTGAAGAGATTACAAAGCCTGCATGCACAGAAAAGGGATTCGAGCACCAGAGGTTATGTAGGTAATGCAGATCACCAGCAGAGGTAATATAAGACAAGGAATTTAAAACCAATTCTCTAAACACCAAAAATATCAAACAATTATGAATTCTGATATGTACAGAATGGGTCAACCATATGATGGACTCAGCAGACTAAATCATACTAATTAAAAACGCATTATTAGTTCACAGCAGATTTTAAGTACCATCTGGCTAGAGACGATAAATATAAGGTCTGCTCAGCACTTTACAGAGATAATGTATGTTTGCATTTATGTTTACAAAGATCAGCAGTAATTTTTAAAGGCTAAATATATTCACATGTGGTTAGCAACATAGCCAACGTATTATAGAAATAGCAACATAAGAATCTTTTAAGTGTTAATTAGACAATTAAATTTTTTTTAACATAAACCTGTCAAAAAGCATATGATAAAAAAAATAAAAAAATGCAGATGTAACCTTTAGTGTGAACTGTATTTTTATACAGTCAGTAGGCCAGTGAAGTTGTATGGACCTTTTAATTTTTTCCCCATATAGCCGAGTTTGGCCTTCCCTATTGTCCACGGACCAGCATGGTGTTTTAAATGGTGGACCAAGCCAAGCTCAACCTTATAACAGTTACAATTTATAAACTGCATTTCAAAATGATCAGAAGAGCCAGAAATTGCATAGACAGCTGTTTTTAAAGTTGAGTCTGGCCTTACTGCAGGCCAATATACCCAATTGTCCTTTAAGGAACATGGAGGCTCAAAAGTTGGGAGTGTACCAGGCCAAGATCGGCTTTAAAAAATGCATTTCAAAATGGTCAGTAGATGCAGAAACTGCATAGAAGGCTGAAATTGCATTTAACTTTTTTAAGTTGGTGTCTGGCCCTACCCCTGTCCAATTCCTTTTTGTAAAACACAAACAGAAGAGGGTGTACCATCCCGATGCATTATCCCATGAAACATTTATTAATTATCCACATAAAATATACTCACAAGCTGTATAAAGGAAATAGCATATCGAGCTACACATCCGTAGCCTAAGTCCCCTTTCACACTTATACGACTTGTCCCACGAATTTGGACTCCAGAATGGTATGAGAAGTCATTCTCCATTATTTTCAATGACTACCATTCATACTGGCACAACTTTAAGTTGTGCCTACTTCAAAGTAATCCTTGCACTACTTTGGTCCGATTTTGATGCCACTTACACAGACATTCATTGAAATTGCGGCAAAATCGCGGTAAAATCGTGGCCGCGAAATCGCGGTAAAATCGCGCTACTTTGAAGTCGTACAAGTGTGAAAGGTGTCTTTGCATCACATTTAGACCAAACTCGCACAGGGCTCCTTTTTGTGGTCTGCAGCAGAAATCGGATCACATCGATGTTCACACCCATACAATCCGACTCCTGACGGAATTTGCAGATGCCACTGTGATATGCAAACAGATTTGGGGGTGTCAACTTTTAATTGACACTCCCAGCAGTTCGCATGGGGCAGTGTGAACTGCTGCCAGGAGACATGCGATGCGGGAACCCGCAGTGGACTCACAGGGTTCCAGCATCGCAGCAGTGTGAACTGGCCCTTACAGTTAGTTTAGTGATACTCCCAGTCCTTAGAGGGTAGCAAGGCCTGACGTATTAACCTTGGGTTGTAGACCAGGTACCTATGAAGAACGGCTACCATACTAATCACACACATGCGCAGAAGACAAATTGTTTTATACAAACTTTTTTTCTCCACTAACACACACAGAGATTGAGAAGTTTGAAGGGAAACACGCTGAACTTGATTTCCTATGAAGAATCAAACTTTGCAAATAAAAAGCAGAGCAGTTTATTCATGTCTGGAATTTTTAGGGAGCAATTTTCACCATGGGCAACCTCTACTTTTGTAGTATCATATACCCAGTCTGAATTGCCTTCTTTGTAATATTTCAACTTAAGAATAGTGAATTCCGATTGGTTGCTACACTTGAACAAGAACTCTTTATAGATACAGTATGTATAAAATGTGCTACAGGGCAAAAGTGACAGGTGCGCACTACCTAATAATACATTGGTTTTATTCATCTTTATTACATCTGACAGTAAACCTGCCCAGATTTCAATAGAAAAATCCTCAGTTCAGTGGTTTTCTTCAACACAAAATATTCTTTATAACACAGATACAAATTTTTTTCCTATTGTACAGCTCATAAATGAAGGCATAAAATCGATTCCGGAGATTTACATTGGTAAGTTATTTTCGCTTTAATACAATGCACACTGTAGGCCTTGTTATTTTAAACCTGAAGAAATTAGTTTCCTGCTAATGTTTTCCTGACGAAGGCTTAGGCAAAGGAGAACTTATCACTCTTGCTCTTTTGGTTTTCATTCTCTGCAGACATTATCTGAATTCTGCACTTTGCAGAATGCCTCTTCTTAGTCAGTAGATATAAATATTTATAACTGTTTATTTAATGCTTTGATAAAATTCCACGCTGTTCGAGCATTTGGAATCAGAAAGCAGCAGTTAATCTCAGAGCCCTAAGTAGGGAAATTACAGAATCACTACATCAAATTTCAATCTTGCTATCCTACAAAATGCCATACATCAAAATGAAATAAAGCAAAAACTGAGCTGGACTTTTTCCTACCAGGGACAGGATTGATTTTTATTCAAGACATTGCTGTAAATTAGTTTCACTACCAACACCCTGATCAGAAAGGAAATATGAATTAGCCATTGTCAAACATGAAGGATCATCTAAATGATTAAGTGGCTTGCCCACTGGACCGAAAGCCTATTTATTGAAAACAATACTTTGTTCAACATGCTGAGCACTCCAAAAAGAGGAGTTGGATGGATGTTTTCTTAGCTGGCTAAATGCCTTTCTTCCAACAGCACCAATTGTTCTTAAACATTGCACTCAAGAGCAATGATGATCATAAAGCAAGGTGTTGATTCCTTCCAAAAATAAGACTGACAATTGCTGGGCTGTCTGATCTCGCACACTTTCCAACTTAGGTGTGTGCAGTGTCAAGTTAACAGGGCAAAGACTGAGAAATTATAGGGGTGATGAAGTGCCAATCTCAGACAAAATAAAAATGGGTAAATATAAATCCTTCACAAGCAAGTCACTTCTATTATAACAAAGACCCAGTTAACACTTATGCTCCTTAAGATGCCCATGCATTTCAAAACAGTTAGATTTGACTCATGGGATTTAAGAAAAAAAAAGTGTGTTTATGCATTTTTTTATTTTATTTTAATTCAGAGCCATCTGATGGCCGTTCTGTCATTTTGCCAATAACTGTATGGACTGTAGTTCGGCTTCAGTTTGGCTGAACTAGATCATATCTACAGAATGGAGTTGCATTTTTTTTTTTACAGAAAATTAAAAAAAACTCCAATAAAAGATCATTTACTAGAAAGTAATCCTGTTTTTTTCACAAACATGTAGACACACACAAACACACATGTATATATATATATATACAGGTAGGTTAATCAGATTCTGTATTGGCCCTACGATATGTATGAATTTGCGTTAGGGACATTAGGTTGCAAGTTCCTTGAGGGTAGGGACTGATGTGAATGTACACTGTATATGTAAAGCACTGCATAAATTGATGGCGCTATACAAGTACCTTAAATAATAATTATATATATATTTATTATTATTTAAGGTATTTGTATAGCGCCATCAATTACGGAGCGCTTTACATATACAGTGAACATTCACATCAGTCCCTACCTAGAAGGAGCTTACAACCTAAGGTCCCTAATGCAAATTCATACATATCGTAGGGCCAATTTAGAATCTGATTAACCTACCTGTATGTGTATATATATGTTGTGGCCAAAAAGCTTGATTTTGGTCTCATCACTCTAAATAACTTTGTGCCAGAAGGATAGAGGCTTGTCTCTGTGCTGTTTGGCGTATTGCAAGTGGCATACTTTGTGCCATTTGTGTAGTAATGGCCTTCTTCTGGTGACTCAACCATGCAGCCCATCTTTCTTCAAGTGCCTCCTTATTGTGCCTTTTAAAACACCCACACCACATGTTTTCAGAGTCCTGTATTTCACCTGAAGTTATTTGTGGGTTTTTCTTTGCATCCCGAGCAATTTTCCTGGCAGTTGTGGCTGAGATTTTAGTTGGTCTACCTGACTGTGGTTTGGTTTCAACAGAACTTCCTCATTTTCCACTTCCTAATTAGAGTTTGAACACTGTTGATTGGCATTCTCAATTTCTTGGATTATCTTTTCATTTTCCTTTCCTGTTTTATACAGTTCAACTACCTTTCCCTGCAGATCCTTTGACATTTCCTTTGCTTTCCCCATGACTCAGAATCCTGAAATGCCAGTGCAGCACTGGATGAAAAATGCAAGGGTCTGTCAGGAGTTCAGAAACTCATTGACCCTTTTATATATATATATACACACACACACTAATTACAAGCAAACAGATCACAGGTGAAGATGGTTACCTTTAATATCCATTCAAACCCCTTTGTGAACAACTTGTGTGCATGTTATCAGGCCAAAATCACCAGGGTATGTAAACTTTTGATCAGTAAGAGTAAACACAGTTGATTGATAATACATGGCTTCAGCAAAACACTAACCATGAGTGAAAGAAATGTTTGTGTTCCCATTCATATTCTCTAAAAAATAGCCAAGAAAAAATACATTTTGCCAGGGTATGAAAAATTATGGGCACAACTGTATATACGAATGTGTGAGCATCCTACATATAAAAACACATACAGGATTAAAAAACGAAAATAAAACCAATTTGAATAAGAATGTGAATGTGAATGTTGATATGTACATCAGCTTAAAGTTAACCTTGCAGGGCAAAGCAACGGGTTACCTAATTGACACGTTTTCTAGCTGCACGTACGCACCTTGCGTCATTCCTCGCTCAGCCCCATAATGTTAAGAAAAATGGAAAGGCAGGCAATACCCAGGCCAAATCTCTGAGAAGTCAAGCAAACAGTGCACTAACTTCCCAGCACCCGAACAACATGAGAAAAGGAGGAAAAAGGGAAGTAACTCGTTCTTTCAAAAATGTACGTTTTTATTGCAGGTGAAATGGAAACATATCTGCTTATGCATTTTGACAGTTAGCCTTAATCATAGCCAAGATAAATGCTTGGTACTTTCAGATGAGAGAAGTATACAAATCAATACCCTTTCTCCCATGTGTCCTGCTGTCTTGAGGTGGGTACAAATAGTTATGTTAGTCTTTATTTAAACTCTGTTTCCCTATGGAGATCCCTTAGATCCTAGGCTGAAGGCTGGAGACAGGGCTTCAACTTTTCTCTATGTCAAGATTTAGGCAGTAAAAAGAAAAGGCGAAGGGGGGGGGGGGGGCAGTTTGGGCACTATGCAAATTGTAAAAGAAATTGAGGGCCATGTTTACAACCTTGTACTAGAATCCAAACGGCGCAACAGTTATCAATTAGAAGACTAACACAGATCTGTGCAGACATTACATATTGCCTGGACTTGAGCACTTTAGGCCAAATGAAGCTTAAAGTTGGCTTTACATCCTTATGTTGCAGTAACGAGTAGTAAAATATGTGTATTATCACATTGTTGCAAAGAACAGTAACGTGAACTAGAGTGTTGTGGTGAATGAATGAATGAATGAAAACTTGTATAGCGCGGCACATGCGAACTGAATCGCCTCTGGCCGCAAGAGGATACTAGAGGGCACTTTCTGCAAACAAAAAAATGGCAATTCCACCGCGCAATTATGTACAGATCTACTGTAATGTTTTGGTCACTTTTATGTCATTACAAGGTAATAATAAAAAATAATAATAATAATAATAATATGTAAAACACCCTGAAGCTAATTTAGTAGACTGTATGTATGTTAAACCCTTTGCATGATGGTTTTCCCTGTAACTCATTATTGGGAACAAATAACAAAAAAAAAGGGAAAAAAGTCTAAACTGCCTTTCCCACCTTACTCTCTCCCCCCCACACTGTTTTCTCCAGTCTTATAATCTACTCTTTTAAATACTTCTTAACCTTCAGATCTTTATCTTTTTTCCTCTTTCTCTCAATTCTATTTGGAGAGACCCATATACAGCATAAAAGTATAATTATTTTTACGTCCATACAGGTTCAACAATAAAATTGGAGGGATATTGCCTAAGAAAATATCTTTAGAACTTCTTCAAGAAGCACAAACAGGGGGGCGTGGCTAGCCATCGAGCTGTATGGACGGCTGATCTTACAGCTCCTGCACTGACCGGAGATCTGACCCGCAAAAAGCACCGATCCGAGCACCAGAATGCACCATCAGGACCCCTATGATGTGGGGAACCAGTCCGGAGCCTCCCGCAAACGAAAGGACTACAGGGCTCCTCGGAAACTGACCGACTTTTTCTCCAAGGCGCCCGGAGGAAACATCCAAGATGGCGCCCGCGACCGCTCCCCGCGCGGGGATCGCGCATACACTGACCTGCCTGATGAGGATGAACTTTTCGACCGGCAGCACATGACACCCGCGGCTTCCTCCTCGGCTCCTGGGCTGGCGTCCACCTCCAACAGTCCGGCGAAGACGCGGATGCGTCTCGACTCAGGAGCGCAGGCCTCAGAGGTAAGGCCTAATCTGGACACTCTCCTCACGTTGCCTCCCGCACCATCCCCTATTGCGGCCTTCCCCACGTCTGACCAGCCCATAGTAGACACACAGCTAAAGGATATGCTCATCTCCCTGCACAGCTCCCTACATAATGACATATCCACTATGCTCTCTGCATTTAAACTTGAGATGGGCCACATAGGGAACAGGATGGGACATATTGAAAGTCAGATGGGTGCCATGACTGAAACGGTAAACGACCTGGTGGACGCCCATGATCATGTCAGGGATGAACAGCAATGGGTGCGGGCGAAAATGGCGGACCTCGAGGACAGATCGAGACGTAATAACGTCAAAATACGTGGAATACCTGAATCGATCGTTGCAGCCGATCTGAATGGGTACGCTAGAAAAATGATTTCCACCTTGTTACCTGATCTTCCCCCTGTGGAAACGATAATCAATCGTATCCACCGCCTGCCGAAACCTCCCCATTTGCCTGCAGAGGTCCCCCGAGATACACTGATGAAAATCCTCTTCTTCCACACAAAGGACATGCTCCTAGCCAAAAACAGACACCTAGGTCAACTACCACCTCCCTACTCTAAGCTACAGCTCTTTGCGGACATTTCCCAATACACCAGGCAGCAAAGGAAGCAGCTGCAAACCATCACTAAGCCGCTCAATAACCACAAGATATCCTACCAGTGGGGGTTCCCGACCAAACTACTAGTGACCCAAAACGGGGTGAAACACGCCATCCACACGGTCGAGGAGGGTATATTCTTGCTTAAAAAGTGGAAGATCATCCCCGAGGGAGACGCGTTGCCTCGCATGCCGGCCACGGAGAAACAACGGCCCATCTCGAAAGACCCCCACCTCAGTAACACCAAGTGATCGAGGATCAGTGCAGATCTCTATCAAGTTTATGTACGCACTCCGGTCCAGTGCCTGCTCGTTGCAGTTAGTTCACGAACTTTCACCCTCCAACAACGCTCAGTGGTTCTACTGATATACCGCTGACCCTTGTTAGTGTTCTGTTGCTCCCTCTCCTACCTACCCCAATAGTTCCTATTGCATTTGTGTTTTCTCGCAATAACTGTTACCCTCTTTTCCCCCATAACCATCCTGATCCCGGAAGAGCACCTACCTACTACTACGCAGCCTTCACTGAAGAACTCACCTTCGTGATCCTCCAGATCTCCCGGGTTTGCTGAATCCTATTCTGATCTACCTCCACATCACGTGAACTGTGAGTAATTTCTTTTCCTTCAATACACCACACCACCTCCCAAGATGCCAAAATTTCTATCACTCAATGTGAAGGGGCTAAATCATCCGGCCAAGAGGGCCTCGATGTGGAAAACAGCCCGATAATCTGGGTGCGACATTCTATGTGTGCAGGAGACACACTTTAAGCTTTCCGCAGAACCCGCATGTACAAACAAAAATTTTCCCAACATTTTTAAGGCCTCAGGACCTGATAAGAAAAATGGCATTTTGGTGGCCTTCAAGTCCACGGTGTCTCTAGTCCTCCACAATGCCCTCACTGACCCTGATGGTCGATATTTAGCACTGGACTGCTCCTTAAATAGTGTCAGACACACAATTGTGACGGTGTATGCACCCAACAAGAGACAAATTCCCTTCCTGTCCAAACTGATGAGGAAAATAGACCACTTTAAACAAGGCCGTCTTATCATCTGCGGGGATTTCAATATTGTGCCTGACAGCTCTATTGACGCTTCGTCCAGACCTGGAAGGACCTCGTCACCTATGGCCGCTTTTATCCGCTCGCATGACCTATATGATGTATGGCGTTGCCACCACACTACTGAGAGAGACTTCTCCTTTTTCTCCCCGTGCCATAACACCTACACCCGCATTGACTACTTTTTGATTGATAAATGGACCCTTCCTACTGTCTCAGCTTCTGAGATAGGCACTATCACGTGGTCAGACCACGCGCCAGTCATGTTGACCACCAATGACTCCCCACCTACCTCCGCTACGAGGATTTGGAGAGCTAACTCAGCTCTCATGACCTCGCCACTCTACTCTGACCACATTCAGGAATGTTTGCAGGACTTTTTTGCCCTAAATGTAGACTCTGTTGCAGATAACTCTGTTCTTTGGAATGCCCATAAGGCATTCATACGTGGGATTCTTATCCAAATAGGAGCTAGAGAGAGGAGGAGGAGATCACAGCGTCTAGACTCCCTGACAGCGGATATTAAATCGCTGGAAGTCCAAAATCAATCTCACCCCGACAACACTATTAAGCACAAACTAGGTCTCCTTAGGCAAGAATTAAGGTCCCATCTTTTAGACTCTTTCGAAAAAGCCCACACCCGTTTCAAGGCCGCACACTACTCTACGGGTAATAAGGCAGGGAAGGCCATGGCCGCCAGAATTAAAGGTCATCGCTCCAAAACCAAAATCTCCCATCTGTACCACCCCACATCGAAACAAAAACTCATAGACCCCTCGGCTATTGCGGATGCTTTTCGCCATTATTATAATACTCTGTATAACCTAAAAGATGACTCCTCTGTACCACAACCCTCCCCCCAAGATATATCATCGTTTCTTGAAGAAATCAACCTCCCTAGTTTATCTGGCGAACAACTTCTGACGTTAAATGCCCCGTTCACCCCCCAGGAGATCCTTCAAACCATCTCGAGATTGCCCTCTAATAAATCCCCAGGCCCAGATGGTCTCACTAGTGAGTACTACAAGATTTTCGGACACACACTAGCGCCCTTCCTCTCGAATGTTTGCAATGACGCTGCCTCATCCTCCTCTCTCCCCCCAGAAATGTTGTCTGCCCTGATAATTACGCTGCCGAAGCCAGGCAAGGAACCCACCCATGCGCAAAACTTTCGCCCTATATCCCTACTGAACATAGACACCAAGATTTATGCCAAAATCATAGCAAATCGACTGATTGACCTAATGCCCTTGCTCATCCATAAGGACCAGTCTGGTTTCACGAAGGGGAGGCAAACGTTTGATGCCACCCGCAGGATTCTCAATATCATACATAGTGCAGGATCCACACGAACGCCTTCTCTGCTCCTATCCTTGGACGCGGAGAAGGCGTTCGACAGAGTCCATTGGGATTATATGAGAGCGACTCTCATTAAATTTGGTTTCCAAGGCCCTATACTGTCGGCCATACTAGCGCTATATTCCTCCCCTTCGGCCCAGGTGTATACTTCCGAAATGCTTTCACGACCATTCTCCATAACCAACGGCACCCGCCAGGGGTGCCCTCTGTCCCCTATAATATTCAATCTGGTCATGGAACCCCTCGCGGAACACGTCAGGGCCCACTCCGCTATAGCTGGCTTCCGAATAGGCACTAAAGACCATAAAATTAATTTGTTCGCGGATGACGTGATTCTGATGATAACAGACCCAATATCCTCCCTGGCTTCGGTACAACTGCTGTTACATAGATTTAGCACTGTATCATATTACAAGGTGAATGAACAAAAATTACATATTTTAGACTTGGGCCTAGACGCAATCACAAGTAACATACTCAGAAACACTTATCCTTACTCTTGGGCTGACGAGGGTATAACATACCTGGGTGTGACACTTTCTAAATCACTAAAGGATATCTCTAAACATAATTACGCCAACATTAAGCAAGTTCTAATCAGAGAAACTAATAACCTTTCTAAATACGAATTCTCATGGGCGGGCCGCTTAGCGGCCTTTAAAATGATGCTGCTTCCCAGACTACTGTACATTTTCCGCACATTGCCCATACCCCTTTCACACAAGTATCTCACATCTCTACAGACCATCGTATCTCAATTTGTATGGCAAGGCAAAAAATCTCGTTGTGGTCATACCAAGCTCATTAAACATAGATCGGTGGGAGGGATGGGACATGTGGACGTTAGAGACTACTACTTAGCTTCTATCCTCTCCCAGATGAGAGAGACTGGTTCTCCACTTCTCCATCTACACTGTGGGGGGACATAGAAAACACCACAACACCTGGCCCCACCCTATCCGGCTGGCTGTTTAGCGTGACCACGAGGAACACTTCGTTGTCCCTCTACTCTCCTACCATCCAGGCTTCTGTAAAAGCTTGGAAAACCCTTCACAACACCCGATGGACGAGCCACCTGACCAAACCCGTGCCCGTCCCCATCGAGACCCTCACATTGTTGACCCCTGACCTGGCTGTCCCGACCTGGCTTACGGACCAAGTGACTCTCACTTCTGACCTACGCTCCCTTGCGTCTAACACCTCATTCTTGCAACTACAACAAGAGTTCCATGCCCCTGCCAAGGACTACTTCACTTACTATAGGTTACAAAAATGCCTTACAGCGAACCCTTCTCTAGAAGGCTCTTTGCCCATTCACGTCTGGAACTACTTCCTCAATGACACTAGCGCACCAAGAGGCACCTCCTTATTGTACTCTACTCTACAAGACAAGTCTGTTTTCCACAAAACTAAACCCTTAACCGACTGGGAAACCGATATACAAACTAAATTTACTGACGAGCAATGGCAAGCGGCAATCAAAACTGTTTACAAATACACTTCCTGTACCACCCTATGGGAGCTCACCCAAAAACTACTAATGAGATGGTACATGACACCTCACAAGATAGCCACATTCTATTCACACACCTCAAACATGTGCTGGAGAGAATGCAAATCATCTGGCACACTCATGCATATCTTCTGGACATGCCCATGCTTACGACAACTCTGGTCCACGATACAGGTAACTTTGCGGGAGATCCTTCATTTCCCCTTAATATTGCCTTCCCACCTAGCCATCCTCAACTTAACTATTGACGAACTGCCACCGAGTCTCCGACTGGTGACCACACATGTTCTCTTGGCAACAAAACTACTGATTGCTAGGAAATGGAAAACGAAAGACATCCCCACACTCACGGAAGTCATTCAATTAGTACAAACCCACCACACCTATGAAACTATCCTAGCTAGGGGTAAATCCAATTACCCTAAGCTGCTAGCCCTTTGGAACCCTTGGACCCTCTGGTACACGAACACATACAGCAAGTGATACACCTTTGATCCATGTTGTGAACTTTACGGGTGCTCTCCCCTCTCCTTTTCACCCCACCCCCCCTTCCTCCCCACCTCTCTACCCGGCTCTTTCCCACCCCCCTCTATGTTCTACCCTTGATACAACGCAAACTATGTTAACCTCAAAACCTTCCTTGGCTTGGCTTTTGAACTTGCATATACCATTTTGTTAGACCGAATCAAGCCTGATGTAGCTGGGGCGCACATTCAGCACCCTTCTAACGCTCACTATAGGTACGTTGCCATTTATATGCAGTGTTGTATGCCTTGATATCGTACTTGTAACGTTAAGCTTTGAAATTTCAATAAAAACGATTTGAAATAAAAGAAGCACAAACAGTTGGAAGTTAGAATAATTACATAGATGTCCGAACACCTAATGATAGGCAGCCTTGATAATTACAGCAGGACGACTTTCTCCTTACATAATCGGTATTTGAGGTTTTACTAATGTCTGTCATAAGCTGTAATGATGATAATTTCGCATTGTTTCCTTGTGTTTTTGTATTTTTCTTGTCTGTATGTAAATAACCAATAAAAACTAAAAAGGGAAAACCCTTTCAGTAGCAAGCATTACAAAGTTACTTTTAACTTACTTAAAGAAACCAGAATAGCGATTTTGTGTGTATGTGGACACGCTTGGATAACTAGCATTAAAGAAAAATAATCTTTTCTATTCTTTCAGTGAAGAAGCAATTTAAAATAGCTTATTGACATATATAATAAAGTACAATACTCTACAATGTCAGGAAAAAAAATGTGTGGGTATATTAATGAAAAACGTTGACTGGAGTCTCCAACAGCCTCACTGACAATTAGACCCCTTTCATGCTGCCAGCTGGCTGCGTTAGCGGTAAATGGCCATTAGTTTTAGCACTGCTTTACTGTTGATTTAGCGGCGCTTTTTGCCTGCTAGCGGGGCATTTTTAATTCCCACTAGCGGTCGAAAAAAAGAGAGTTAAATGCACTGTGTGCGCTTTGCAGGTGCTTCGGCAGCAGTGCCCATTCATTCCAATGGGCAGGGGCGGTGAATAAGCACTCAGGCTCTCACACTGGGGCTGCAGGGAAGGCGATTTTCAGGTGCTGTTTTTAGCTCTTTAGAGCCTGAAAATGCCTTCAGTGTGAAAGGGGTCTTAGGGAGGCAAGAGATATATTTGAGCTCAACCTTCATAGGATTTTTTTTTTACGTTAACGATTTCAGCTGCATTTATATCTGGATCTACTGATAATTTCAGTGCAGTGCAGTTTTAATTTAAAGTAAAATTTCCTTTTGCACATTTTTCCTCATAATATTATGTTAAGCTTGAATTGATCACATCTGTAACAGGTTTATTTTAACTACAGATATACACCAAAGCTATAAAAACAAAAAAAGGTGACATTCATGTGTGCAGATCTATACATACGAAAATGGATCCTACCTTGGCAGGTAAACTTCCACTTTCTGTTTTTTCACAGAATTTGCCCATTCATCAATAAGAGAGGCTTTGACTAACGGTTCAAGTGTTGCCAGAGGAACTTCCTGTCTGGACAGCAGGAGCATAAGACTAAGTTCATCGCCTTCATATGGCATCTCCAGTACTTGGTAAACTCCACCAGCCTCATTTGATCCATCAGTAAACTCTCCTGTAAAATAGGAGAGAAACATAGAATAGCTAAAAGAGACAGCAAAATGGTAAAGAATGCCTGGCCCTAGAACATATTTTAGTTTACAAACATACCATGTCATTATTTAGTCTACCAATACTGATATAAAGTGCTCCAGTAACCCTCTGTAACTTTCATAGTCTATTCAATTTCAACCAGATTTCTGTCTCAGATTACAATCTTAGGGCACACTCACATGTGCGGCATGGGCTGTCACTTCTGTGTGTTTGACAGGCGGTAAGGAGGCGATAGGTCACTTATTTACTGCATGATTTTACCCTATAATTGCCTTATAACTGCACTGCAATTGCGTGCATTGCACATGGTTGCAGTGCGGCACTATATAACTGAATTGGTCACAGTTAGTGGTGGCACAACATGATGCTTATGTTTTGCCGCAGCCGTGAAGCACAGCATCGTGGTCATGGTATGTGTACAGTCGAGAGCGGCTGTATGTTAGTCTTCAGACAGACAGTCAGGGGGCAGCAAGACTGACAGCCTACTGGTTGTTAAAATATTTTTTAGCCTTGCAATCCCACCACCATTCCGACCTAGGACAGAACGTCATGAACTTGGCACTTCAGCCTCCTGGAAAACTTGCATACCATTTCCCAGGAGGCTGCAAGATCAGCACACAGAGCAGCCAAGGGGCGGGTTGAGCATGTCATTGTAACTGGCTGCCTGTACCTGGAAGAGGTAGCCATCTGAAGAGGACCAAGATGGAGGCACAGGACCTGCTAAATGGCATATGAACAGGGGGATTGCAGCCGGACAATGTTTTACTTGCTCTTGGGTGAGTATGTGCTTTAAAGAGCGCTACGGATGAGCAGGAAAAGAAAAACATGGGGGTGGGTGGATTAAGTACCGCTTTAATAACAACATTCAGCAGAGACCAAGAACAGTTTACTATGATTTCCAGACGATACATCTGATACATGTACTATTTGTATTTCAGTGAGGAGCACTGAGATCCTGCAATCAACATCAGTGAAATAAATCAGAGAAAAATAAACATTCAGGGCAAGCCCAGGTTCGCACGATTTCACTCCCGCTGGCAGTCCCGATTTCGGCCGCGATTTCAGAGACATCTGTGCAGGTTTCTGCACAGATGTCAATGTAAATCGCGGCCCAAAATCGCAAAAAGTAGTACAGGAACTACTTTTTTAAATCGGTGCAGCGCCGCACCGATTAGGACAGTGCCATTGCCGACAAATGCTGCCGATTTGAGATGCGATTTGAGATCTCAAATCGCATCTCTAATCATACCAGTGTGAACCAGGCCTAAAACAAGGATGTTTATCTAAGATGTGGAGGGTCTCTTAACTCCTTCCTGCCGACCGCCTCCCCTTTAAGGTTTCTAAAAGTTGTGAGGCAGGCATTCGGGTCATGTGATTGCCCACGATCGCTAGTATGCATCATGAGCTTTCCAGTAACCACCAGCTAGTGGTTTACAAAGGGCTGCATAAATGTAGCCACTTGGCGTGAAGGCCCACATGCTGAGAGGTTGCATATATGCGTTCGGCTTAAAGTGGTTAACATTAACAACTTGTGTTTTATATTTGCCTGTCTGGCTGTAGTAAAATAATGACCCATACAACAATTAAAATAGATGTATACAGTGTGTAATTTCCATTTATTGGGAGTTGTTGTAAAACAGGTCTTGCTGGTAGAAACTGATTTCCATAAAATGTTAGTTTCCTGGTACAATCTTAAAAAAAAAAAAACACTCATGCACACTGAATACATGGAACATGGTAGCTTACAGTCACCACATGTTATCTACACACCGCTATTGAATACCAGCTGGAATTTTTTATTTTGTGTTGTATGGGAGCATTTTATCTGCTACATAAGACATTGCTCACCAGACTGTAAAAAGGGGATTCAATCAAATGTAACAATCTTGCCTGCTGAATAGATTGTTTGATGTTATCAGGCACAATCAGTGTGTACTTTGCAAACTGATGCTTTCAGGTACAGGAAACAATTATGTACGTGTGTGGCTGTTTGGTTACCTTATGGAATAACAAACATGTGACTGAACAAAAGGATTAAAAATGTAGCCCTGCAGATGTAGTTTTAAGAGAATAAATTGTCTATAAAAAGATCTTTTGTAATAAAGAGCTTTCTTAGGCAGCATTCACACTTTGTTTGCTTCCAGCCACAATCACAGCAGGTACCGTATTTATCTGCCTATAGCGCGCACCGGCGTATAGCGCGCACCCATAATCTAGCAGGGAAATTCCTGTAAAAAAAATGTTTTATTACTTACAGTTTTGGTGTCTTGCCCGGCGTCCATCCGTTGCCTTGGTCGGTCGGCGTCCGTCTGCGGCCGTGCACGGGGTCCGTCCAGCCTTCCTTGCGGCGTCCAGGTGTCCGTCTGCGTCTTCCTCGTGGTGTCCAGGTGTCCGTCTGCGGCTTCCTCAAGGGGTGTCTGCGGAATCCGTCCAGTCCTCCATCCGCACATTGCCCGGGTTTGTGGTGGTGTTCGTGTTTGAATTAGGCGCCGAGAGGAGCCGGATTTCCTGTTTGTTCGGCTTCTCTTGCGTGGCTGCGGACGGAGCCGAGCCCAGCCGAGTGTTCGGCTGTAGGCTGCAGCGCTCGGCGCCCAATTAAAAAAAGCAAACGCTGCTGAAACAGTATCGCCGTATATCGCGCACCCACAAAAGTGCGCGGCATACGCCGATAAATACAGTAATCACTGATACGAACAGCCACAAATAGCTGCAGCCATCGTCAGCCTGTCATTGCACTGTAGGTGGTTGGAGGCCGCAGCTATCCGCACACAGCTGTCAATCCCTGCCTCAGGAATCACTAGATTATTGCCGCTGGGATTTGTGGCGTGGCTAAACAGCCTTTGCCATGACACTCAAAATTGAGCTCAGGTGCATCCTGTTTCACTGATCATCCTTGAGATGTTTCTACAAATTGATTGGAGTCAACCTGTGGTAAATTCAGTTGATTGGACAGGATTTGGAAAGGAACACACCTGTCTATATAAAAGGTTCCACAGTTAACAGTGCATGTCAGAGCACAAACCAAGCCATAAAGTCCAAGGAATTGACTGTAGCGAGACACAGATCTGGGGAAGGGTACAGAAAAGTTTCTGCAGAATTTAAGGTCCCAATTAGCACAGTGACCTCCATCATCCATAAACGTAAGAAGTTTGGAACCACTGGGACTCTTGACCAAGTATGCGATGGTCACTCGGAGAGAGCTCCAGCTTTTCTCTGTGAAGAGAGGAGAACACTCCAGAAGAACAACCATCTCTGCAGCACGCCGCTAATCAGGCCTTTATGGTAGAGTGGTCAGATGGAAGCCATTACTTAGTAAAAGGCACATGACAGCCTGTCTGTCATGTGCCAAAGGGCACCTGAAGGACTCTCGGACCATGAGAAACAAAATTCTCTGGTCTGATGAAACAAAGATTTAACCATTTGGCCTGAATTGCTGGAGGAAACCAGGCACAGCTCATCACCTGGCCAATACCAACCCTACAGTGAAGCATGTTGGTGGCAGCATCATGCTGTGGGGACATTATTTGGCGGCAGGAACAGGGAGACTAGTCAGGGTCAAGGGAAAGATGAATGCAGCAATGTACAGGGATATCCTTGATGAAAACCTGCTTCAGAGCACTCTGGACTTAAGATGGGGCAAAGGTTCATCTTCCAACAGGAAAACGACCCAAAGCACACAGCCAGGTTAACAAAGGAGTGGTTATGGGACAACTCTGTGAATGTCCTCGAGTGGTCAGCCAGAGCCTAGACTTAAACATCTCAAGAGAGATCTAAAAATGGCTGTGCACCGACGCTCCCCATCCAGCCTGATGGAGCTCAAGAGGTCCTGCGAATAAAAAAATGGGAGAAACTGCCCAAAAACAGGTGTGCCAAGCTCGTAGCATCATACTCAAAAAGACAAAAGGCTGTAATTGGTGCTAAAAATGCTTCAACAAAGTATTTAGCAAAGGCTGTTAATACTTATGTACATGGGATTGTTTTTCCTTTTTTTTTGTTAAATAGGATTTGCAAAAATTTCAAAACAAAACTTCTTTCACATTGTCATTATAGGGTATCGTTTGTAGAATTTTGAGGAAAATATTGAATTTAATCCGTTCCGGTAATAAGGCTGTAACTTAACAAAATGTGGAAAAAGTGAAGCGCTGTGAGTACTTTCATGCACTGTACATTGGGGATTTTAACAAACATATCAGATTCACACCTCTTGTTGCTGTGAAGAAATAGCCGTTTGCTTCACTAGACTGATCACATACTCATTCTGAATGGGAGTAACTGGTTCATTAATATGACCTGGTACCTGGTGCACTTTTTGTGTTCCAATGAAGAAAGTGCCAAGGTATGTATCTCTTTATAGCGACTGTATAAATAACCCATATAATCTTTTCACTAATATGGGTACAAAACATATCTAAATTAAAAAGACAATATAAAAGGTTGGAGCTAATTCAAGCGAATGTACATAAACATAACAATTCATTTTAGAAATCACATCATAATTGGGTGAATAAATGAAGTAAAAATCTGAAAATCTTTAAAGAAACGTTCATACTCCAAAGAAAATAATTCTATGTAAAAAAATTGGTGTGATTGAAAGTGTCCGAGTTATCTGTGTGCCACCATCACTCACACAGGAGAATGTCAAACTCACCAGATAACTGAAAAAAACTGTAGCCAATACAAAATCAATTCCTTAAGGAGGATGAGATACCCAGGAGGAAAGGTCCTTATAACATAACACCATCAGTTGGTGTAGCCTTGGACTTGTGCAAAGACAGGAGTTTAAAAAAAAGCAAAGTTCATCACAGCGCACTACAGCCTATAAAATATTGGAAGCCAAATTGCCAGGTAATGCACTTACATTTGTGGACAGGGATCCACGCCATTCCTGTAGCTCTCGGCATGCGTTCCAACACACCAGAGATAGGAACCAGGCGTACCGGAAGGGACGTCAGTGCGGGCGAGCGAGCAGCCTCAATGCATTTCGTGTTTCCACATCATCAGGAAGCTACATATCTCATTGGCTGTGGAGGATTACTGCCCTTTAAACATTATAACTGTATTAGACGATACTTTAATGAAGGAGGTTGATACAGATATCCATCTTCTAGTTCCTCTCATAATATAAAAAGTCAAGAGAGGGGCACCATAGTAGACATATTTGTTGGCCAAATTCAAAATGCAAAAAATACTGAGTAGCTAATCATACTGGGCCTTCCCTGAACATGGTTGGCTCTACTGAAAGTCCCACACAGACAAAGTGGAAATTAAGTCAAAATCTAACCAAAGCCAAACCTACTCCCACACCCATTCTAATATTATGCTATTAAACCTGTGAAAGAAAAGATGCTTATACCCATTCTGAACTCACTCCGGTCTGGTCACAAGATCTCACCAGAAGCAGCTTTAGTGAGGAGAGATCACGGACAATGGCAGCAAATGCTTGTGCTGTGACATCACCCATAGGATAACTATGGGGCACCCGTTGTCAGCTGTTCGTCTCCACACTGAAGCCGACACTTGGATTTGATCATGTGATCTGACTGGAGCGGCTTTAGAATAGGGAAGTATAAGCATGGGACACTTGAAAATGTCTCAGGGAATCCCTTGTAAGATTAGTCCATTAGGGGTCACTGGGAAAATGCCCCTTACCTTGGTGGTGGTAATGCTGCCAATACAAGGAGTGGCCAGAATGACCCCCTTGCAGTCATGCTGCTGGCTCTACCAAGTGTCATTATACCTGGAACTATGCAGGCACCATCAGATGGAAGGACAGTTAGACACAGCGCAAGGAACTTAGAGAGATAGAATAGTCTCTGAATGGGGGCAAGAATAGGTTCAGCCTTAGATTTTGACGCAACTTCCATTTTAAATAACCAATAGATACATTTAAAAAATACATTTCCAGTGCTCAGCTTTTAAGAAGGTGGCAGTAAGGCATGGTAACATCATTCACACTTCCTGGAAATGTTAGAAGCCAAGGCCTTGGAATTTTTTTGCAAAAGCTTTTAAGAGGCTTAGCAGGTGAGTTGAGCATGGGGAAGGAATTTCAATAAAGCGGACCTTTCATTTTCATTTTCAGAATCCAGCTGTCAGTAGCAATTATTATTATACAGGATATATATATATATATATATATATATATATATATATATATATATATATATATATATATATATATATATATATATCTATATAGCACCAACAGTTTGCACAGCACTTTACAACATGAGGGCAGACAGTAAAGTTACAATAAAATTCACTACAGGAAGAACCACAGGGTCCTGTTCCTTAGAGGTTACAATCTAAAAGGGAGGATCAAATGATCCAAAAAAGGTAATAAATTGTACAGGATGAGCTGATGGATAGAGCGGAAATACAGTTGTTATGTTAGGAGGCACAATAGGCTTCTTTGAAGAGAAGGGTTTTTTAGGGATCGCCTATAAAAAAAACGGACAGAGTAGAAGATGGCTAGACAGATTGGGGTAGGGAGTTCAATAAGATGTGAGAGACTCAAACTTAATGGGGGCGAGCATGGGAGGAGGTGACATTGGAGCTAAAAGAGTAGGAGGTTTTGGGAGGAATGAAGAGAACAAATTGATTGGTATTTTGAGACTAGGTTAGTGATGTATTGAAAGTAGATGAAAGATGGATAGCCGCACTCCAAAACCCAGTAAGGTTGTCTTTATTAAACAAACAGCAGGTACATCACAAGGTCACAGCAACAGAAACAAGGGGACAGCCGACCCGTTTCGCACTGGATCAGTGCTTATTCATGGCCGTTTAACAAAGACAACCTTACCGGGTTTTGGAGTGCGGCTATCTATCTTTCATCTACTTTCAATGCTTGCTCAGTGCACCGCCAGCACCCTCTGCATCCTGAATCAGCCTGTGACTACACAGTAGACCCACCTGGAGCGGCGACTCCCCTCTCTCTATAGGTTAGTGATGTAGTCGGGGGGCTGAGTTATGGATGGCTTTGTAAGTTATTGTCAGTATTTTCAAATTAATTAATTGGGTGAGTGGCAGCCAATGAAGGGATTGGCAGAGAGGGGTAGCAGACACTGAACAGCTGGTAAGGAGTATGAGTCTGGCAGCAACATTCATGATGGACTGAAGGGGGGATAGCCTATGCAAGGATAATCCTTTAAGGAGAGAGTAGCAATCTGAAAGTTTTAGAAGTATATTTATAGTTGTGCGCAAACATTTGCATACCCTGTCAGAAATCATGAAATTTTGCCACCAAAAAACACACACACACACACACCATCTTTAATTGAACCACATCAATACTGGGCACTTTCGCCCCCTTCCTTCCCAGACCAATTTTCAGCTTTCGGCTCTCTCGCATTTTCAATGACAATTGCGTGGTCATGCTACATTTTTATCATTTTGTTGACACAAATAGAGCTTTCTTTTGGTGGAAGTTTGAAAAAAAAAAAAAAATATTTTCGTCTTTCTATTTAAAAAAAAAAATCCAATAAAATCGAATTTTGTCATAAATTTAGGCCAAAATGTATTCTACTACATGTTTTTGGTTAAAAAATAAATCTGTTATGTGTATAATAATTGGTTTGTGTGATCATGGATATATGTACGCTAATGATCATGTACAGATGTGTGCAAGGTGATCACGGACATATGTGTGCAAATGATCATTGGGACATATGATTTTAGTGTTACATATGTGGGGACATGTGTTTTGGGGACATGTTTGTTTACTTTGTGTTTTACAGTGTGTGGGACAATAGACTGGTGATCAGTAAGTGAAAAGCTAATCACCAGCCAGCTGCAGCGATCCACCCTCCTCTCCTCACCGATGACTTCTGTGTGAGAAGAGGAGAGCCGATCACCAACAACCGGCTGTTTGTTTACATCACATGATGGCTGTGATTGGACACGGCCGTCATGTGATCAGGAGGGCCAATCACAGAGCCCTCCTGCCAAACTATGATGCGCTATGTCCGGGTGACACGAGTGCATCAGGATCGCGCCCCTTCTTCGGAGGGACATTCTTGAACGTCCACTCAGAAGGTGAGAGCGCCCACCAAGGCCGTACATGTGCAGTGGCCGGGTGGGAAGTAGTTAAGGATAGAGATCATATGAAGCCATTTATTATTACATACAGTGCAGAAAATAAGTATTTGAACACCCTGCTATTTTGCAAGTTCTCCCACTTGGAAATCATGGAGGGGTCTGAAATTGTTATCGTAGGTGCATGTCCACTGTGAGAGACATAATCAAAAATAAAAATTCCAGAAATCACAATGTATGATTTTTTTAACTATTTATTTGTATGATACAGCTGCAAATAAGTATTTGAACACCTGAGAAAATCAATGTTAATATTTGGTACAGTAGCCTTTGTTTGCAATTACAGAGGTCAAACGTTTCTTGTAGTTTTTCACCAGGTTTGCACACACTGGAGGAGGGATTTTGGCCCACTCCTCCACACAGATCTTTTCTAGATCAGTCAGGTTTCTGGGCTGTCGCTGAGAAACACGGAGTTTGAGCTCCCTCCAAAGATTCTCTATTGCAGGGGTGTCAAACAGGCGGCCCTCCAGCTGTTTGCAAAACTACAAGTCCCATGAGGCATTGCAAGGCTAACAGTTACAAGCGTGACTCCCACAGGCAGAGGCATGATGGGACTTGTAGTTTCGGAACAGCTGGAGGGCCGCCAGTTTGACACCCCTGCTCTATTGGGTTCAGGTCTGGAGACTGGCTAGGCCACGCCAGAACCTTGATATGCTTCTTACAGAGCCACTCCTTGGTTATCCTGGCTGTGTGCTTCAGGTCATTGTCATGTTGGAAGACCCAGCCTCGACCCATCTTCAAAGCTCTAACTGAGGGAAGGAGGTTGTTGCCCAAAATCTCGCAATACATGGCCCCGGTCATCCTCTCCTTAATACAGTGCAGTCGCCCTGTCCCATGTGCAGAAAAACACCCCCAAAGCATGATTCTACCACCCCCATGCTTCACAGTATGGATGGTGATCTTGGGATGGTACTCATCATTCTTCTTCCTCCAAACACGGTTAGTGGAATTATGACCAAAAAGTTCTATTTTGGTCTCATCTGACCACATGACTTTCTCCCATGACTCCTCTGGATCATCCAAATGGTCATTGGCAAACTTAAGACGGGCCTTGACATGTGCTGGCTTAAGCAGGGGAACCTTCCATGCCATGCATGATTTCAAACCATGACGTCTTAGTGCATTACCAACAGTAACCTTGGAAACGGTGGTCCCAGCTCTTTTCAGGTCATTGACCAGCTCCTCCTGTGTAGTCCTGGGCTGATTTCTCACCTTTCTTAGGATCATTGAGACCCCACGAGGTGAGATTTTGCATGGAGCCCCAGTCCGAGGGAGATTGACAGTCATGTTTAGCTTCTTCCATTTTCTAATGATTGCTCCAACAGTGGACCTTTTTTCACCAAGCTGCTTGGCAAGTTCCCCGTAGCCCTTTCCAGCCTTGTGGAGGTGTACAATTTTGTCTCTAGTGTCTTTGGACAGCTTTTTGGTCTTGGCCATGTTAGTAGTTGGATTCTTACTGATTGTATGGGGTGGACAGATGTCTTTATGCAGCTAATGACCTCAAACAGGTGCATCTAATTTAGGATAATAAATGGAGTGGAGGTGGACATTTTAAAGGCAGACTAACAGGTCTTTGAGGGTCAGATTTCTAGCTGATAGACAGGTGTTCAAATACTTCTTTGCAGCTGTATCATACAAATAAATAGTTAAAAATTCATAATTTGTGATTTCTGGAATTTTTATTTTTGATTATGTCTCTCACAGTGGACATGCACCTATGATGACAATTTCAGACCCCTCCATGATTTCCAAGTGGGAGAACTTGCAAAATAGCAGGGTGTTCAAATACTTATTTTCTGCACTGTAGTTGTTTGGCTCCTTTTTAAATTATAATAACAGAAATCACCCAAATGGCCCTGATCAAAAGTTTACATACATACATAGTTGAGTTTCCCACATCTACGGCTTTTTAAATTGCAATTAGTGTCTGTGTACAAATAGTCTATGAGTTTGTTATCTCTCATGTGGGTGCACTGAGCTGGTTAGATACTGAGCCATTGGGAGCAGAAACTAACTTCAAAAGACCTGCATAACAAAGTAATGGAATTTTATAAAGATGGAAAAGGATATAAAAATATATTATTGAATATGCCTTTCAGTACTGTTCAATCAGTAGAAAAATCACCAACCAACCCCTTCTTGCACTTCATTGTTTCGATAGCAAGGTAATAAAGGACCTGAACTAATTTAAGGCCGACAATAAAACTCCCCTCATGCCCATGTGGTCTTACTTTCAGATACGCAATTATGTCAACAATGCTGCCCATAGGGGGTCACTTCACGAGAAAGCTCACCGAGTTGGAGTCGGCGTGTCTAAAAGGGGAACAGGTACAAAAATCTACTTCTACCTCATACGCATGGTTGCAAAACGTAAGGACCTTAGGTTCGGACAGGTTCAGAGAGATGATCAGACAACCTAGAAATGACGAGAACAGATAAACAAATGGGAAAGAGCATGTATTTTGTCCCATAAGTGCCCCCTCAGTCCTGACCCAATGGTATGCTACTCCAGGGAAAATACACAAATGGTATCCCCAGTCACCCAATTTATGCTGGAGATGCAATAAAGAAAAGGTTACTATGTTACATATCTGGTGGCATTGTGACCAGCTGGTACCATTTATTAAATCTCGGAGACCAAGCTCACGCTCAATGCGGCATGCTGTCTGATACACATCTCAAATTTCTCTTTCAGGAAGTACAAAAACTCACTCTAGGCATTTAATAAATGCGGTTAAATCTCTCATCCCGTTGTGCTGGGAATCTACAAATATTCCTACAATGAAAGATTGGTTGAACAAGATCTCCTATATATGCAAGAGGCGCAATCTAATGAGAATGTTGAGCGATACCAAAAAACTTGGTCTCCGCGGTTCATTTATAAATACTCTCAAGATTTTGAAAAACGGATAAGATGATCACATCCTTACCTGGGTCTAGAACCCCAACTCTAGAGGCTGCTCCGTCTTTAGTCCGTTTTCTCATATCCTTCCCTGGAGCTTAAAACATGTACTGCTCGATCTAATTCCAATAAATGTATTCCCGGATATTGGTTGCAATCTTTGGCAGATGATACCTGGTAACTTCCACGCGCGTCCTATGATCTCTCACAGTCCCCTTGCAGGGCAACAATGCCTTCTTTTCTTTTTCTTACTCATTTCCTTCTAGTTCTCACTTTCTCTTGTTGCTTAACCTCTTTGCATATATAGTACTCAGAAATTATGTTAAAGCGGAGTTCCACCCAAAAATGGAACTTCTACTTTTCAGAACCCTGGGCATAGATAGCCGCATCATCTGCTGGCGGCAGCACCTGAGAGCCGAGCAATAGCTGCTGACTTTTAAAAAAATTGAAAAAAAAAAATTAAAATCGTGGCGGACCTGCACTTTAAAAAATTGTAGGTGTTGTAACTTTTGGGGGTCTTAGAAAACCATCTATGGACCATAAGGATTAGATAGCAACTACCTACTACTATGGTTGATATAGTTTATTGTTCATTTTGTTATTTCATTATTACGATACAGGATTCCACTGGTTTGTCTTCCATATCTGAAGGCAAATCTTTCTTTTTCAATAAACTTTAATGTTAAAAGATAAGTATAAAATTCAGGGATCTCTTGATACCAAGCCAAGGTCAGGTAGACCAAGAAAGATTGCAGCCACAACTGCCAGAAGAATTGTTCAATATACAAAGAAAAACCCACAGGTAACCGCAGGAGAAATACAGGCTGCTCTGCAAAGAGACGGTGTGGTTGTTTTTAAGAAGCACAATTCAATGATGCTTGAACAAAAAAAAGAGCTGCATGATTGAGCTACCAGAAGGAAGCCTTAACTGTGCCAATGCCACAAAAAAAGCCCAATGAGGCATGTCAAGGTGGTGTTGTGCATATTGTTCAAGTAATGTTGTACTGTGGTTCATAAAAACAAACAACCTGTATTTCTCCTGAGGTTACCTGTGGGGTTTTTTTTGTATCCTGAACAATTCGTCTAGCAGTTGAGACTGCAATATTTCTTGGTTTACCTGACCTTGGCTTGGTATCAAGAGATCCCCAAATGTTCCACTTCTTAATAAGTGACTGAACAGTACTGGACTTGCATATTCTTTTTTTGGAAATCATTTTTATATCCTTTTCCATCTTTAAAAAGTTCCATTACCTTGTTATGCAGGTCTTTTGACTTTCCTTTTCTGCTACCCAAGACTCAGTATCTAGCCTGCTCAGTGCATCTATGTGAGAGCCAACAAACTAATTGACTATTTATACACACACACACACACACACACACACTTAATGCAATTTAAAAGGCCACAGATGTGGTAAATTGACCTTTAATTGCCATTGTAACCTGTGTGTGTCACCCTGTGTGTCTGTACCAAGGCTAAACATTCCAGGGGATGGAAACTTTTGATCAAGGACATTTGGGTGGTTTCTGTTTTTCATTAGGATTTTAAAAGGAGACAAATAATTTTGTGATAATAAATGGCTTCATATGATCACTATCCTAAAAAAAAAAAAAAAAAAAAAAAGACAGTAATTTTTAATATCAATGCCAACATTTCACTATTTCTGCCAGGGTGTGCTAACTTTTGAGCACAACTGTATATAACAATTATAAATGCAGTTCAAAGTTGTGGAAGAACTAACTTGCATCCCCATCAGATTAGTGCTTACATCCAGTTTGTGAAGTATGCAAGTTGAAAAAGTTAATTTGCTTGGCTGTTGTAAAGACTGTCTGCTATAATTCTTCCTCACACAATTTATCGTCCCCTTATAAATCCAATACTTATGACATTTAGCTGATTAAACAAAAGCAAATCTGGTGCTAACAATCTCTACCCCAATGATAAATCAATTCGGAAGCTTGTCCAGTCCGCAAAGACAATTACCCCATCTATTCTCTCCAGAATTTGCATGCAAATTACAGATTTCCTCATCACAAAAGCCATGAAGCTCAAATAAGTATATATATATATATATATTTAAAAAAAAATCACATTTAGAGGTTTAGAAATGCTTA
The DNA here is from genome assembly GCA_029574335.1 of Rana kukunoris. NCBI lineage: Eukaryota > Metazoa > Chordata > Amphibia > Anura > Ranidae > Rana > Rana kukunoris. The sequence continues at coordinate 188,994,652 of CM056052.1, read as the reverse complement.
TGTAAAAATGTGCAAGATGGAATAATATTTTGATGACAGTATAATTAAAGATGAATGCCAAGAAAGCGGCTAAATATATAATTGAAAGTCATATACTGTATGTGAATAGTCTTTCCTACCAAAAGACTGGCAATACAGTTCCATCATTCGTGCTTATTTTAATACGTACCCCCAGCCTGCTGACTGGATATTTAAAGCAGGTATCCGACTCTCCCCATTCAGATCAAGATTAGATCGACTAACTGATAATCCCCAATCAAAGATCTAGTGCTAAAGAAACTGGCCAAGGGGCTGGTGACTTCCAGCCACTTTGTGTTTTTATTTTATAATCATGGGCGTCCTGTTACATTGTTAATAAAGCTTAGGATTGTCGAGTTGAAATACTTGGGCTAATAAAAAGGCAATTACCATTAAACTTACCATAATAAAATTCTCCTTTCTGGTACATCATTGGGATCTGCACTTCACTCTCATCATCTTTAGTGAAAGAAAATGTTCTGGTGTTTTCAGGTCTGAACTGGGATTTCCAGTTGCCCTTAAAATAGATAGCATTGACGAGAACCAGCTTTGTTAGCTCAGTGAAGTCTTCAGCAGAGAAAAGATTGTGTATGCGATCTGTTGGATAAAAAAAAGCACATTTGACAACAGCACAGAGTTATTGTGTCACTTTCAAGATTTGCTAAATTCACTAGAAGCACTACATTTTCTCCAATAATCCCATGTATTAAACCAAGAGAAAGGCAGTGATTTTGAGTACTTTCAATGACAAGACAACTTTAAAAGCATCTTAAGCCTGGTACACATGATTGGATTTTCTGCAGACAAAGCGTAGGACTTTTGTCCGAAGGGCGTTGGCCTTGAACTTGTTTTGCATACAAAAAACGGCAAAGAATTGTCGACCAACAAACACAAATGCGTGTTTTTTCAACTCTTTAGCACCACCCTTTGGGCAACTT